>CP092864.1:127054649-127654649 GCA_030710605.1 Cordylochernes scorpioides | reverse complement strand
CTACCTCCGATATTTCCCACGGAGGCACGTTAAACATCGTCGCTGATTCTGTCCGGTCCGTCATCATTTCGCGCAGACATGGGTTTTACGCTCGACCCATCGCGAAATCATCGCCTCGCACAAGCTCCCACGACGGTTCAAACACCTCGTGTCCGAGCAGCTTGTCACCTGTAAAGGACAACGCCGTCCTCGTCCCAATTTTTGGCACTGTGCGCGCATACTTTCCTCCAACTAGTTAAAACTACTAAAGTCTCATAGTATCGAAATAATTAAGGTAGAAAGGCCCAAAGCAAGTTTCCCCTCGCTCTGTTCGCCTATATTCTACCTTTGTATCTCGAACTGTTTTATCTTCTCAAATTAACTATAAGTCCATGCGACTTCCTCACCTACACACGGGACTTTTCTCCTCTGACTCGCTACACGAGTAACTGCATAGATAAGGTAGAATGGCCCAAAGCAAGTTTCCCCTCGCTCTGTTCGCCAAAATTCTAACATTGTATGTAGTTCTATATTTACCTCAGTCCTGAGCTCACGCAATTTCCAGCCTCAACCTCATTTCTCGTACTCTACATCTATAGCATAGAAAACCCATGCCAAGTCTTCCCCTTGCCATGTCCGCCTGAAAACCTATCTTAAAGTGTAGAGTTCCCCAGTCTTAATGGCTCAATATTTTCATCATGTGTATGTGACTCTTCTTCTCCTTGTTCACACCTCTCAATATCATTTCCCTTATAATACATTAGAATTTATTGTATATAGCCTTTTATAACCTTGATATTTTCAAAATTTCCCTTAAATAATATTCACTTAAATAATATTCACTATATTAATAATTGTAAATAATATTCACTTGTGTACTATACAATATTTTATTTACATAAAACTATGTCACCATAACCTTAATTAATTTCAACACTGTAAAATTATTTTCTCTATTCCTGGCTTCACCAGCTTTAAGTATACTCAAACCATGTTCAGCCTTCTTCAACGGGGCCATATGTCATAATATATATTCTTCCAGGAATAATAAAGCAAACCTAGAGTCAGCCCAGAGAGAGAGACAGCAGCTAAAGTCCGGTCATTTGAGACACCAGCGACATTCCAGGGGGCGACCACAGGGGCGTTACTTGGAACCTCGAGACTATTAGACAGTTGGTGATTGTGTTCGACACGGAACGGTCGGCCGCTCAGCGGTGGCTGGCCCGTCTATCTCTCTCGCTGGTTGTCTGGGTTCATCTTCCAACTTGTGGTGGGATTATTTCTCTTTCCCCACATTTTTATTATATTGCCACATATATGTATTTAATTATAAATAAGTACCTTTAATCGATAATCTTTATAAGAATAAAATATTTAATTCATTATACAGTCGAACTTGGATAATTCGAACCCCAAGGGACCATAAAAAAATTCGAATTATCCAAAAATTCGAATTAAAAACGGAAATTATAATTATAGGAAATTCTGGGGACCAAGATAAATATTCGAATTAAAGAGGTTTTCGAATTAAAGAAGTTCGAATTATCCAAGTTCTACTGTATATATATAAATAGAAATTTAATTTTTAGTATCGCATTTTTATTTATTCGAATTTTATATTTAAATGATACTCATTATTTATTTTGATTTTTATATATCGTAAATATCGTCTTGAACAATTATTTAAACTTTTTTAAAATAAAGTACAATACTTAAAATAAGATATGTTTCTTATACAATCTAAAATTAGAAAATAAACTTTTAAATCGGTTTTGTAATTATTCTCTCAGAGTTTATTTTGCATATTTGATCTTTTCTTTTTTTTTTTTGTTGAATTATCTTGTATTTTTTCAAAGCATTAGCTTCAAATACTGACATTTGTTCTTTCCTTTGGCTCAACTATCTGGCGTATTTTGCTAATTCATCCGCCATCTCATTACCACCTATCCCAACATGGGCAGGAATCCATTGTAGAATGCAGTTCTTCTCCAATGGTTCCAGTTGGGTAAATAACGAGTGTATTTTCTGCGTGATTTCAGTATTGCCCTTCTGAATTGCTTCTAGAGCGGATATGGAGTCGCTGTATATTAAAATTCCTTCTGCTTGATGCATGGATGGTTGGTTGAGGCATACATCAAGGGGCTTTCCAGATAGCTGTCAGTTTACAAGTGAAGTTTGACGAAATCTTTCCTGCTCCTTCTTTGACTTTGATGTGTCTTCCATCTTGCATTATTCATCTTCCAGACTTGGGTAATCACGTGTTTTTTTTTTTTTTTTTATAAAGTGAGTTACCCCTTTTTATACCGTGAAACAGGTAAAAAATAGCCTTTGTCTTTGGAATAACCAAACATACCAAAGTGGCGACGAGGATTCAGTATGAAGTGTTTTTAATTGATTCATTAAAGTGTAAACAAATGATTCAAGATGACTGCCAGTGAACTCATTCTGTTTCTGAAAGATAGCATCCAAAGCATGGACTTTAACAAATATATTCTTTTTTAACAACTACATGATTGCAGAGGATAAACTAATCATATAAGAAAGTAGAAAATTTTATATCTTCTTGAACAGTCTGTTGGAGCTAAAGCACAAAGGCAATTCTACGCTTTGCCAAAGGCCAGTACTGTCACTTCCTTTAATAAAGCCATTGATCCCCTAAGGCAGAGATATGTTGTTAAATCTCGCCCCTGGGTAATCAGGATGAAGTTTAATGATCGAAGGCAATTACAAGGCGAGACAATCGCTGACTACATATCGGCACTACGCGTGCTGGCTAAAGACTGTGCCTATGGTTCTATGAAAGAAGAATTGATTAGAGATCAATTAACTACAGGATCGGCTTCTAGTAGAGCCAACTTTCAAAATTATTATCATAAAATGACAGCAATGGTAAGATGGAATGGATTGTTTACATTATGAAAAAGGCATCTCCTTATCGTGCAACTGAAAGTTGCTGATGGCTTGCGCCATCTATCTGAATAAATATCAACTATTCTTGTTGATTTTTAATTATTCCAAAATTGGCCAAATACCTATTCTTGATTAATCAGTTGCTCGATTAGGAGATGCCTTTTCATAATTTATGCACCTTATCCCAATACAATATTTGTGCTATTTTTCACATTGTTTGGAGCTTTATTGAAATAAGTTCAGTAGTCCTCCATGGTAAACCTCTTTGGCGCCCATACTTAGTTGTTCTATATCTGAATGATCTTATCTCGATCTTTAATGACTCAGACCTACCTGTAATCTATCTACTAAACTAATAATTCAATACCAATAATCTCCTTTCATATGCAAATGATATAGTAATGCTGGTAGGATCCAAAAATAACTTAACAATTAAATTAATATATTTAAAATATTTCGAGATAATCACCTTGTGTTCCTTAAGAGTGAATAATTAGCTCAGTCTGACAGGTGGTCCTGGGGCAATATACTTTGATTGTGTCATCTAAATATATACTTATTAAGCTACCTTCAACTATGACAAACTCAAACAGCGCCATGTTGCGCTTCACTTCAAAAACAAATCGCTAATTTCAATTAATTCATTGTCAAAAATCTTGATTTGATCAAAGATGTATTCATCAACCCGGCTTTCAAACTTCTTGATTCTATAGTACTGTCTACACTCATATATGCGGCCCCAATATGGGCAACCAACCAGATGAAGGCAGTCGACCAAGTTTAAGATACCTTTCTCCGCCATTTCTTGGATTTTTCCAAATGTATTACTGTTTTTTATTTTATTGAGGGCGGGAAGTAAATGTTCGTCCCTGGAAGTTACTCTCATTAAATTTATGTATTATTTATGAACGGAAAAATACGTCCAGGGTAGCCTAGTGGACATGGCATCTGCCCGGTAAGCGGAACATTGTGGGTTCGATTCCCATCCCTGGACACTTTTATTTTCCGTTCATCATCACTCTTCATAATTCACCCTTTCATACCTCATCCAAAAAGGTTAGAAATAGTCAAATTTCACCTTGAAATAAATTTTGATTTTTCATTGAAAAGAAACTCATGCGGTGTAACTTCAAGTGTTGTTTTACATATAAGAGATATTTATTTTCAGATCAATCTATTTATGAGCTTGTTTGTCTTAATAAAGTTTTCCTGTATATAAATTTGATTTCTACTGTAATATGCCTTATAATAATATTATAATATACTCTGTTTAATTAATTTATTTTTGAATGTTTGGATTTGGCAGCACTGCAATTGTTGTTTTTATGAATATATTCAAAAGTGTATGTTTAACATTAGAAAGATATATAATTAAAATTTGTTTCTTAATTTAGTAAAGCATATTTATATATTTAATTGAAGGAACATTACATCTAATAATTGTGATTAGCTTTTACTTTTAATACTTTTCATTTGAATATACCATGGTAAATCAATGTATGAGACTATTTCTTAATAAAGGCTTTTGTGTGTCTGTATTTAGTGAAAAAAAAAAAAACCTCTGGAATCAATCTGGAATCTCTCTGAATCCTGTATAAATAAGGAACTTTAAAGGGACATTGCTTGTTTCACAATTAACATTCAAATCCATTTCAAGCATCGAAAGTTTAGTTTGGAAAATCGTAATTTATCAATTCAAGACTTAGTTAAACAGAATTTTAAAAGTGATCTACCTTCAGGCCCTGGGGACTCTTTAAATCTTTGGCAGGACAATCAGGGATTGTAGCTTTATGTTTGACTCCACAGCGCAGAAACTTGAAGTTTGTTGAAATATTGTGTTGTACTCCCGAAGATTAGGCTCAGTGCGACGATATTTAGCAGCGATCTTGTTTATCCTTCTGGTGGATTATCAAACATCTTGTTGTCCCGCTGGGCGTTCTCATAAGGCAAAAGCAAGTTGCACCTTTGATCCAGGTTTAAGTCCATAGTCTCTACTAGAAGCCGATCCCGCAGTTGTTTAATCTTGCTTCTCATGATGAAACAATCCCGAATCAATTCATCTTTCATAAAACCATGGGTGCAATCTTCAGCCAGCGCGCATAGTGCTTATATGTAGTCTGCGATTGTCTCGCCTTGTAATTGCCTTCTATTAATAAACTTCATCCTGATTTCCCAAGGGCAAGTTTAACAACAATCTCTGCTTTAGGAGATCAATGACTTCATTTGAGGAAGTTATAGTACTGACCTTCAACAACGTGTAGAATTGCTTTTGTGCTTCAGCTCCAACAGACTGTGTTCAAGAAGATAGCAATTTTTCTACTTTCTTCAACGTTTATTTTATCCTCTGAAATCATGTAGTTGTTAAATAACGAATATATTCCTCAAAATCCCTGGACTGGATCTTGAAGGATTGGAATGGGTTTACTTGGCCGCCATCTTGAATCATTTGTTTACATTTTAAAGAATCAAATTTAAAAAAATAACTTTATCTCGAATCCTCGTCGACATTTTGTTATGTTTGGGTACTCCAAAGGCAAAGGCCAGTTTGCCGGTTTTATGGTGAAGAAGGAACACGAGGCCAAGGGAGTTGCCATCTGAAATCTATGGTATTGGAAGGCTGAGCAGAGATGAAGAGGAGATGACCCACTGTTTGGTTTTAAATATAGCACTGGGGGGAAATCGGATCCTCTCTCTAAAAATTTCGAGTAGTATGCTTGTGCGTAGCCATGGTTAATTAGGATTGTTGTTGAAGTGTCCTCATATTAGATTCTTGGTAGAATGTGGCTATATATCTCAGATTGCTGGTTAAGTAATCCATAATGTTTAGGTCTATCCATAGATTATGTGTGAGCCGAATTCTTTTATTATGGGTAACGCTTTATAGAAGGATTATAAGAGACAGTGGTAATTTAGAATGTTAAGGAATGTTGCTGTATGATCTTTGACACAGCAGAGTTGTACATTGGATGATTTATGCATAGAGATGGGTTTTTAAGCGCCGAGGACTGCATATCGCAGAAAGAGCCAATTGTTAGTCTGATAACAATTCCTAAGTTTTCATATGGGAAAATCTGAAAATATTCAATGTTGTAAGGTAATTTCAATTTTACATTAATGAAAGCGTTATAAATTTAAACAAATATATTATTCAAATGCAAGAGAGGTTTAAACAAAATAATTAAAAATGCGAAAGAAGTTTTAGCCTTTACTTTAAGCTATTACCTTTTCAAAAAACAAAAATATATATATACTTGGTCAAAACATAACATATTCATTTCACAGATTTGTTTACTAATCTCAACATTTATTCACGTAAAGAATGACCATTCTGCCAGGTGATCCAGAATCTACAACTTCTGTTAGAATCTGAGAACCCAACTCAGTATGAGTACACAACTTAAGTAGAGTTTTAAAATTATTTTGTACTTTACAATAGCAGAATTTTACCCTTAAATAAAACATTTTACACTCTAATGACAACATTTTCATTTTAATAGATATTTTTGATTTTAAAAGTAATTTTTGAAATAACTATGTTAACACACCTAGTGATCATAGTATACTACAATTACCCAGAACCTCACCTAACCTAACCATGTCCCACCTTTCCTGATCTAAGCTGCAAACCTCTAGTGATTTTGAGGTGTAGAGATGGAGCCTGAGGCAACCTTCATCATCATCATTTTAAGTGTCATTTTAATGATTAATCGCGCAATTTAGAACCCTTTCAATTTTTTTTCAGAGAACACTATCTGATTTTAATGAGGGGTGAAGACTTGAAATATACTTTCTGTGGATCAGGAATAACAATGGAGATGTTGCACTACTTATTTGATTGTGCTGCTCTGTCTGATGAAAGACGAAAACTAAATGATAAAACGGGCAAATTTGTCCTTGGCACTAATTAATGAAATATCAAAGAATAGATATATAGCGGTGGCGATATTTGGATTCCACAGGATTATATCCCGGGAAAAAGGCCACACAGTGTTCTCTCCATCCCTTGTGAACTGGCGAATCCTGTATAGGGCGAGAGGCCCTAAATAAAGGCTTTGTTGTTGTTTGTTGTTGTAAATGTCATTTTAACACACAAATTTTTATTTTCAATTTATCTTACTATAGAATCTTAAAAATATAATCATGATAATTAATATTTTTTGAAACATTATTCATTGGGCAAACATCCACCCAGGGAGAACTCAGGCGAAGCAGGGATAAAATATATAACTGTAACAAATTATACAGTATTTTATTAAATATATATATATGTAGTCAGGTGAAAATCCACACACACATACACTAGGATAAAACCTGAACGTTGCCAGCCCTGTTCATTTGGTCATTTATACATATTTTAATCAAATGAGAGCCCTAGTTCTATTTTATTCAAAATATATCTCTAAAAAAGATTCCAAATAATTGAATATTATCATTATGAGTGAGAAAGTTGGAATAGTGCTAAAATAGTAAAATCTAAATAAAACGTTTTCATATGACTTGTATGAAAAACTGGATGTAGTTTCAGGTTTAATTACATATATTGTGAAAATATATTAAAATTTATGTGAAACATCATTTCTTGACAAACCGTTATCGCAATATTTACTTAAAGATGAGTTAAAATTTATTAATGAAAAACACATACTCTGTAACGTCCTCGTATTTGTTGGTTGACGTTAATCAGCAAGAAGTACTTGGAAGTTTAAAAAGAAAAGTCTTTATTTCTTTTAGGCAAACATCAGATATAATATATTATTTATTAAACATAAGTTTACATGTGGATATATATTACAATCAGTCAAAAGGCAACTGCACAGAGTACCATCAGTGATATGCTCACTGATAATTTACTATATAGGCATGCCAGCTGCCGTTACATACTCTAACACTTACTTTATTTTAGCTATACTATACTATTCTATAAATAATCCCTTGCATCTGTGGAGTTTTAGTCCAGAGATGGCCCAGAAAGTATTTCAAAGTTAGTGTTTTATTGGTATTACTTATTAGCTACATTTTTAGAGAAAACAAAAGGACAACACCCTAGAATGTCTATTCTGGTCTGTTGGCTTCCGCCGATATACCGCGCAACACAGCGGTGGTCATTTCCAATTTCATTGCCCCGCTTGTATGTTTGCCGTGGTCTGTCATCCCAGCAGGCTGGAAGGAAATCTCTTGGCCCCCACACATCAATATTGAGTAAAATTAATCATTCCTCCAGGGAAAAGTATCTTTTGAAAATATACTATACTATAAAACTTTAATATAACCTTAGAACTGACTATCCTTCTAGACCTGTTTGTAGAATGGGCTCTAATGTTTTGAAATTATTATAAGAAAGCATTATGGCCAATCATGATGAAGCAATATTAGCTTTGTTGAAATCAATGATTGAGAATGTTCTTATCTTTGCTGTAACCTTTAATAACTGTTTGCAAATCTCTATACATAACCAAAATGGTGGACGCCAATGGCGATCTTTTTGGAATCATACTAAAAAACTTTAATTTTACACAAAAAAATTATATATGAGGACAAAAAGATTTGAATTAAAAATACATAATGAAATACACATAAGGCCTTATAAAGGGAGGCTTAAAATATATAAATATAGAATAACTAAAGAGGCCGATCAAAATTCGAAACTATTTTAAACGCGTAAGATTCTTTTTGAAATTAAACAATTTCTACTGCCCTTACTGCAATGGAAAATTTAAAGGGAGGGCCTGACTCATCAGTGGTGAACCCTCCCAGCGGTTTCGCCAGTTTAATTTACCATACCACTGTTATATTGCATTTTTGGAATTTCCTTTTATAGTGATACTGTTGCTAGACTCTTGGAATGGGTATTTTAGAAGAACTATGGATATAAGCTTTGAGGACAGTAGAATTACATACAATTATAAATATATAATACACTTCGAGCAATCGCTCTTCCGCAAATATCAAATTGTGTCTTTCATTAGAACATTTATATTACGATGCACTTGCGCGCCATCTGTTATCAAAATTCGAAACTATTTTAAACGCGTAAGATTCTTTTTGAAATTAAACAATTTCTACTGCCCTTACTGCAATGGAAAAATTAAAGGGAGGGCCTGGCTCATCATTTCCATTGCAGTAAGGGCAGTAGAAATTGTTTAATTTCAAAAATAATCTTAAGCGTTTAAAATAGTTTCGAATTTTGATAACAGATGGCGCGCAAGTGTATCGTAATATAAAGAGGCCTATAAATACTATAAAGTTAAGTGCCAGGAGAAAATGATTTTTTTTCATTTTCTCCTGGCACTTAACTTTATAGTATTTATATTCCAAGGAGAAAGTTTCTATGTTTAAATAAAGAGGCCTATGCTCATCAAAAATGATATAGAAGTCAACGTAATCAATCATCATCATCTAGTCCCATTTACCTCTTTTATCAGCAACGCATGTCCAGGATTGGAGAGAGAAAGGGCAGCTAAAGCAACAGCCAGACCAGATTGCCTAGCAATCATAATGTTTTGTTCCTACCCTCCCCTTCCAAAAAATTATAAAATTATACAAATATCCCGCTCTCTTACCCTAGTGTTGCTGAACTCACCCCCAAGGCTATCTTTACCTTCTCTGTGAAGTAAAAATATATATATTAAAAATAAAAATTAAATTAAATTTAATTTAAAATATATTAAGAAAAATCACCAAAAAATAAAAAGGGATAAAAAATGTTGAATATTTTATTTAAAAAGTGAAAATGAACATCGTGGAAACTGAACATCTTGAGGTCGGCTTGGCGAAAGTTTAGGGCTCGAGATGGAGCTGGTGTTCCACCTGAAAATGGTGATTTTACCAGCCATCATGGTTGTGTGGCTTGCCCATAGGGATAGGCATGCTGGAGTCTGGCTTGGTACTGGATGGATCAAGTCATCCACCTAGGTCAGGTGGCTCAACTACAGGGAAGATCTGTCTGAGTCCATCTCAGACTGGCTCTGTGTTATCAAGGTTGAAGGGTTTAGGCTCCATCTACGCCTCTCAATCTCCAGAACCTTAGAGGGGTGAAGGATGGGACATAGTCAAGTTAAATAGGGTTCTGGGTGAATCGTGGTATGCAGTGGTCATGAGGTGTACTAATAGTATTACAATTTAAGACTCCAAAAAAGGCAAATTAGTCTGATATTTGAATATTTTCAAATTCTACAGTCAAATTCCTTTCATATCTATTCATCATTTTTCTATCACAAAATTTGTAAATTTGATATTGGTTTAATTTGAATAAGCGTTGTATATCCTATATCATAACATATACTCTTGTTAAATATATAATTTTTATTTTAAATTTTATTTGAAAAGAGTGAAAGTTGCCTTTGAACTTTTGTTTATATATAGATATGACCTAGTTTCGCCCGTTTTCTGCTCGAGTTATTGTTTTGCTGTTAGAATATTGTTAGTGCCTACTAAAAATGATGGTCTGGATTCGCTAGTGAATATTTCCTTCAAATAATTTTGTTTCTGGCAATCAAACATGATACAGCAATATTGAAATAATCATTTTCTGACTAAAAAATAAATATTTTTGCCTAGTACTTGGTTAATTTTAATTTTGCTCTGTTGATAATGTGACAAAGCCAATTCCAGACTTAACTCTGTCCTGTTAAAATTTCGGCCAGATTGGTTACTGCTGCATAGTTAGTTTACAAACACACATATAAACATATATATGTCGAATCCTGTCGACTCACTGTGGGAATGCTGTGGACTCTCTGTCAATCCTGTCTAATTGTGTGGTTGGGTGGATATGATTGGATTGGTGAATGTGGTTGATGGCGCAGTCTTGGTTGGATGGTAAGGGTTTTCCACGGGGAAGGAACGAACATACCTGGATGGGGTAGAAAAGGACCTTTGCGAGTAGGAGAAGAATGAGATTGGAGGAGGTAACTGGCCTTTCACATGGTGGAGCGTACACTACCTTGGTTGGAGCCTATGTTGAGCACACCTAGCTTGTAAGCACAGTCACCTCCCTTCTTTTTGTTTCTTGTCCGAGATAATCGTCATTGACTCTCTCGACTTGATCCTTCCACTTGCTCACTGATGATTCGCTATCAATTTGTCATGCTTAAAGGTGATTGGCTCAGTACCTCCATTGTCGCCATGATTGCAATCCTCCAGGAAGAAGAAGGCTTTTGAACTTAAGTTTTATGGGTCCAGGGCAACGACCTTTACTTCCTGGATGATGCAATCCTGTACTTTGTTCTTTCCCATCTCGCGAGGCCTAACCTTTATTAAACCTTTAGACGATACATTATACATAGATTGTGGTGAGGTTACATAATCCTATATACAGATTATCACATATATTAACTTAAATATAGAGACAGAGAGAAAGAGAGAGGAATATCAATTAAAATAAAGGTATTTTGGTAAAAACTAAAAATGTCAATATGATAATATTTAGAATATTTAAAAAATATCTATAAAATTGAAAATACTTTATTAAGGTATAAAATGTGTTATTGGAGTGTAGAAGTTTGTTATTAAAATGTAAAATGTTTTATCAGAATGGAAAATGTTGACATTAAAGTGTAAAACGTTGTCTCGAAAGTGTAAAAACTATTTAAAAAGTGAAAAATACTTTCAAAGCCATCACAATATACAATTCTGAGGCTATAATCTGCAACCAATAACATGCAATTAAAATTGAATAGTTACAATGGAAATTGGAAAGCTGTGATTAAAAAATTGAAAATATTTTACAATTAAATTGAAAATACTTTGCACCTAAAATTCAAAATAGTACAAATAAAATGGAAAATGTTGCAATTAAAATTTTAAAATAATCTTTAAATGCTATTATTAAAATTATCAAAGATAAAATATTTAATTTATTGTAAAAGTATTACATATGCAAGCGCACTTAAATCCACCCATTTGCCTTTTAAAATTATTATTATAACAATTCGAATTGGAAAGCATGATCTTATCATCATTAAATGCCCGCTGTTTAAGAAATGTTTACATAAATTTTTCCCGCTGCATAGCCTTTTAAATGTATTAATAAAAAGCTATAAATTATAATGTGTTCAAAAAAAGATAAAGAACCATCATTTTGACATTGCAAAGCAGATTTGCAATGAGTATATTTATTTTTTATTAATTTATTTCAATGTTTAAAAATACGATATTTAGAATATAAAAGTGTCTGTTTGTGTATTTAAATTTTTCCTTTTTATAAAAACTTTAAACCTTTATAGATCCAGGTACCTTTGTAAAGAATTTAAGGTAATTTATTTTTATATAAAATGAAATACGTAATTTTTGAAAATAAAAACTAATTTTTCGTTGAAAATTTATTATTTATAAGTGAAAATAATATCACTTAATTTATTAAGTAATAAGCTAAATAGAAAATATTTGGTTAGCCTGGTAGTTTTGGCATTCTAAACCAAAAGAACCTGTGTAATCTATATATTTCTATTTGGTTAACCTTTTGGGTCATAAAAAGTTTAATAATCTCTCATTTACAATTGTAATGGGTAAGCAGAGTATTTGTGTTTTTAATGCTTTTAGGCAAAAACATTGTTATGGGCATTTGGAGTTTTAATCAGTATATACACTGATTCTGAATTATTTATGATGGACATTTGATGTATACTAGGTGGATCAAGCAAATTAGAACAAATTTAGCCAAATCATTAAGCAAACATAAGATTTTTACAAAGTGACCTTAAAATACATTAACAAACTTCAGGGAAAGGTTCTCTGGGAGAATGAAAGATTTTTGACCAAGTTTGCCAAAATGTAAACAACGAATATCATTATATATAATTTTCACACCACTTTTATAAATGTTGTGCTTTGTAATATAAATAAAATATTTTAAATTTAATAAAATACCAGTTTTTAAAAACAATATAAATAAATAAGCACAATTTGGATTATAAATTATAACTATAAGAAAATACGACCTAATCCAAATAAATTAATAGTGTGTAATGTTTCAGTAACAGCGTTGTTACCGAAATGTCACACACTATTAATTTATTTGGATTAGGTCTTAAAATTTTAAATAAAAATTTAAAATAACTTTACAAACACACAAGGTAAAAGACCAAATCCAAATACAGTCGAACCTCTTTAATTCAACACCCCAAGGGATCAGAGCTTTCGGTTGAATTAAAGGAAGTGTTGAATTAAGGTTAGACGATTAGCTAATCATCTAACTAGCTAAAATAATATATATATTTTTTATAAATAGCTTTGTAATATAAATTAATGATATTAATTGAAACCATTGTGTGTGTACTTTTTTATATTTATTTTTTTATTTTCATGATTAACTTTTAGTATCTGGTACAAAATGGCAATAATACATATTTTCGAAACAAATAATATTTTATTCCAATTGTGTGAATGATAGTTTAAAAAAAATAATCTAAAAGGCCGAGCGCACCCCTATTGGTTGAAATACCCAAATATGAAGACAGAATAAAATTATTTAGGAATGCATTCAAGCTTAAGCAATTAAGGATTTACATAAATAAGGATTACACCTTAAAAGTTAGAGAACAGCGTCGATTGTTGATTAATAAGAGAAAAGAACTTTTGGCTAAAGGAATCTCATCTAGACTTCGAGATAGCAAGTTGATTGTGGGAAGTACTGTTTACCAAGTTATAAATGATAAGATCATGAGTTCAGAAGGAACTGAGATATAGCAAACACTCAGAAAGGAACTGGAAGGATCACATCATATCTCTTTTTACAGGCAAGAAAATATCACCATCAATCACATATAGCTAATAGGAATGGAAAACTAAACTACTCGATTTAACAACTATTAAACCTTGGTCACAATTATGTAAATATTATGTATTGGAATTTTTCCAATTTATACGTTTTCCCTTTCATTAATTATTTAAAACAATTTGAAATATTTGCTATAACGGAAACTTAGTGCCAATTTGATCTAAAACTCGAGATCGAGAATTTCCAGGTTTACCAATCACTTGCCAGAAAAATCTCGGGTCAGGGAAGAAGCTCTGAAGACATCATTGTGGGAATTTATATCAAAAATAAACACATACTGGACAATATCGAAGAGAAAACTAATTGGATTTCGGTTACTTAAAATGAACCCAAGCATAGATTCATTGCTGACTTGTATAACTTTTACGTATCTACCTCCTAACGAACATCAACTAGAGAATATATATATCACGATGAAGATACACAATGGACTGGAGATAATTTATATGGTGAACTAAACATTCGCATTAACCACCTTGGAGACTTTCTTAACCTGCTGGATATCTCAACTTTATTGTCGCGAGATCTTTCCTCAAGAGATATAATAACATCTACCCATGATAATACCCTAGTTCCCCAGCAAGCCCTTTTTTGCTTCTCTCTTCCTTGACACGTTGTAAATAGCATTATTGTAACTATTGTATATACCCTCTTCTACTTGGAGAAGTTGTATAAGACCAAAGGGTCATAACAGGTACTTTTGTTGTTGTTAACACGGCTATTCTTGTATGTACCCTACATTTCTGTGCTTGGAGAATCCGTGTAAGACTGAATTGTCTTAATAAAGCTTTTTGTTGTTGTTGTTGTAGTTTAAAAAAAATAAATATGGAAAATAAAAAGAAAATTAAAAAAATTATTTGAAAAGAATCAAGATTAAAAAAATATATATTTTATAGATGTCTGTTTTTTCTCTGAAATCCTATTCAGGATGTATTCCAGATAGTCTATTTTTAAAAAACATGCATGCCTTTCTTCCTCAGAAATGTCTTTTAAATAACAAAGAGTTTTTATTGTATTAAAGGCATCCACTGCTGCTGCAGGTGTTATTGATGTTTTGTTTAAATCTTTTTCTGTTGGCTCTACCTCTTCATCTTCTTCTTTTCCCATTACCTCCTTTACAATTTCTTCAATGGACTGTTCCCCAGCAACTTGCACATCTTTATCAACTTCCAAGAAGTCAATATAGTTGACATTAATGGCTTGATGTTTTTTAATGCCTCAAAACATCTGTTCATTTCTTCTTCAACAACTTCTTCCATTGCTTCATCCATCACAAATCCTGAATGAGAAAAACAATTTTTTATTGTGGAAGAACTAACCCCAACCCATGCATCCTCTAGCCAGCTAATTGCAAAGAGTAAATGTACTTTAGCATTTTTTTTTTCTTCCATGCAAGTGAGAAGATACGTTATCATTCGTTTCCTATATTGGTCTTTTAGGGCTTTAATGATACCCATATCACAGGGTTGTAATGCACTTGTAGTTAGGGCGGGCAAAAATCTTATTTCAATGTTCTGTAACCCTTCAGGTATTTGGTGGGCTGGGCAATTATCTAAAATTAATAAAATTTTTCTTTCTCTTCTTTTGAATATTTGGTCCAATTTTTTCAGCCAATCCGTAAAAATTGCCCAGTCATCCAGGCTTTTTTTATTAAAATGATAATTTGAGGGAATATTCATGCCATGGAAGCATCGTGGTCTTCTATATTTCCCAATACAGTGGTACCTCAACATACAAGTTTAATTCGTTCCGCAACCTTGCTCGTATCTTGAATTACTCGTATCTCGAAGCAAATTTCCCCATACAAAACAATTGAACTACCATTAATCCGTTCCAACCGCCAAAATGTCACCCCAGTTATTTTTGTTACGTGGTTTTAAATAATAAAAACGTATTCATAAATATCAAATATTTATTGCACAAAAACAAAAAAGAGAATGTAAATAAATAAATTAGATATCCTCACTGGTCTTTGCCTTTTTCGCTACATTTTTCTCGCTTTCACCTGTAGGTCGTTTAGAAAAAAACATGTCCAAGGAGGTTTGATGTTTTTCTATAATTTCACGTTTTAATTCAATACTCATCATCTTTTTCTTAGCACTTGACTTTTTACAAACTTTCTTCCGATCCATGGTTATAAAAATAAATGAACTAAAACTGTAAATGTAAACGCAACACAAAACGCGAACACAAAACACAACTTATCACAGCGGAAGCACGCTGCTAACTGATCGTGATGGCGCGACTGCGTGTTACTACCTGTTGTGTTTTAACTTTAAAAGCACACAAAAATATAATAAACTTGAATTTGTTTATTCAAGTCTCAAAAAACAAAGCTTTGCATATAGAACAAATAATAATGAAGAAGAAGAAAGAAACATTTTAGGAAAAGCAAAAACAAAACAAAAGTACTGGTCAAAAAGAAACATTTAAAATCACAGATTAATATCTTCAACCGAACGTAACTAAAAGCAAAAAATCACTTGCTTGTCGGCTCGTATCTCGAAAACTTGTATGTTGGGGCGCTCGTATGTCGAGGTACCACTGTATAAAGTAAAGGCAGTTTTTCACTTCCATCCATATTACAGCATACCAACACTGTAATTCTCTCTTTAGACTTCTTACCCCCTTCACATTTCTCACCTCTGATAGTCATTGTTTGATTAGGCAAAAGTTTATAAAATAACCCTGTTTCATCAGCATTGAAAATGTCCTGTGGGCTGTATTCAGCTAAAAGTGAAGGAATAATCCCACCTTTCCAAGTGGCTACACTATTGGCATCCACACTTCCAGCTTCTCCATGAAGTCGTTTAAAAGCAATATTCCTTCTGGCCTTAAACTTTTCTAGCCAGCCATTGCTAGCTTCAAAATTATCTTGACCCATTTTTTCAAGGCCCAGAGTATAGCCTTTTCTTTCAAGATATTGCCATTTATGGCAAGTTTCATGGCATTTGCCTGCCTTATCCACCTAAACAGGGCTTCTTCAATCTCCGGGAATTCCCCGTCACGATCACGTTTCAAGGTAGAGCTAAAATTAGATTTTAAAAAGGCAGATTTTATGGCAAATTTATTTTTAAAAATTGTGCTAATGGTGGACCGTGGAATACTTCTCTCTCTGGAAACTTGACTATGTGATTTTCCTTGTTCTATTTCTTCTATAATTTTCATTTTTTCCACATAAGTGAGCTGGTGATACTGACTACGTTTCCAATTTTTTTTGGTAGAACCTGACATTCTTGCCCCACTCATTTATTCAAATTAACACAGAATATTGAATTAAAATGTTATCATAATCATTGTTGGATCATTTTATAAATATTTATTTATTTAAAAAGAAATTATTTATAAATTTAAAAATAGCGCTAAAATATTTCAATGTTAAAAATAAAAATTATTATTAGTTAGCGCATGATGCTGAAATTTCCGCGTAAAAAAACAACAACAATAACATCCGCGAAATTGCGCACCGGCACTGCAAAGTGAAACTTAAACTAACCAGAAACCAAAAGTGCGCAGGCGCGGATCCTATTGGCGCCCGCCGATGCCGATCGCCGCCGCCGTAATTACCGTTTAGCGGTAAAGTTGCATGTAAAATAACATTCAACTGTCGAAATTCGAATTTTAAATAGGTCGAACTATCGGAACTGTTGTATTATCGATACTGTCGAATTACGGTTTGTTATTTGATAGGCCGGAGGTCGGGACATCGGAACATGGTCGAATTATCGCCGAGTGTCGAATTGGGGTATGTCGAATTAACGAGGTTATACTGTAAATAAATATTTTTTTGAAAATAGAGCAATCCATAAATAAATATTTTTTTGAAAATAGAGCAATCCATAAATAAATCTTTAATTAAAAAGACATATATTGGATCAAAATATCATTTATTTTACCAATATTTCTCAGCTGGCTGAACGCTAACCTTTATCAAGGTATTATAACATTTTAAAGTGTCTCAACAACAAAAAAAATAAATATGTGTGACATTTCGGTAACAGCATTGTTACCATCTTCTGACAAAATGTTTCAGTACTTTTGTCTGAAGATGGTAACAACGCTGTTACCGAAACATCACACACTATTTATTTGGATTTGGTCTTATTACCTTGTGTTTATAATCTATAATCCAAATTGTTCCTATCAAAATAACTTTACCTATCAGAATTGATACACGTAACATTAGAAATTTTTTTAGATTCTAAATATTACCTAGATATTCTAAAAGTTAAATACAGTATAAACCTCTTTAATTTGACACCCCAAGGGATCAGAGCTTTCAGTTGAATTAAAGTTAGATGATTTCACCACAGCATTCACTGCTAGTGGACATTTTTACTATGATAGCCAAATATATAAATAAAATAATGATTTAAAAAAAATACTATTATGATATACCGTCGAACATCTTTAATTCAACACCCCAAGGGATCAGAGCTTTCGCTTGAATTAAAGGAAGTGTTGAATTAAGGTTAGATGATTAGCTAATCATCTAACTCACTAAAATAATATTAAAAAAAAATTGCTTTGTAATATAAATTAATGATATTAATTGAAACCATTGTGTGTGTGCTTTATTGTATTATTTTTTCATTTCCATAATTAACTTTTAGTATCAGGGACAAAATGGCATTAATACATATTTTTGAAACATAAATAATTACAAATAATATTTTATTCTAATTGAAGAATATAGCAGTTGAAAGGGAATAAATATGGAAAATAAAAAGAACATTTTAAAAATATTATTTAAAAATAATCATGAAGATATTTAAAAAAATTCCTTTTTAGATGTCTGTTTTAGCACTGAAATCCTATTCAGTAAGTATTCCAGATGGTATATTTTTAAAAGACATGCATGTCTTTCTTCCTCTGGAATGTATTTTAAATAACAAAGAGATTTTATTGTATTAAAGCCATCCACTGCTGCTGCAGGTGTTATTGATTTTGTGTTAAAATCTTTTATAACAACATGGAAATGGAATATTGAAATAAAATGTTATTATAATCATTGTGGCTACATTTTATAAAGATTTATTTATTTAAAAGGAAATTATGTGTAGATTTTAAAATAACTAAAATATTTCAATGCTGAAAATTAAAAAGTAAATAATATTATCAATTAGCGCACAAAGCCTAAATTACAGAGTAAAAAAAAACAAACAATAACACTTGTGACATTGCGAAACGGCACTGCAAAGTGAAACTTAAACTAACAGAAACCAAAAGTGCGCAGGCGCAATCCTATCGGTGATTGCCGCTTGCCGCCACTGCAATATCTTTTTAGCGGTAAAGTTGTATGTAAAAAAACATTCAACTGTCGAAATTCGAATTTTAAAATGGTCGAACTATCGGAAGTGTTGTATTATCAATATTGTCGAATTACCGTTTGTTATTTGATAGGCCGGAGGTCGGGGCATCTAAACATGGTCGAATTATCGTATAGTGTCGAATTGGAATGTGTCAAATTAAAGAGGTTCTACTGTATATTTGGTCTTCTTCATCTTCTTCTTTCTTATCTCCACTCAATCATATCAGGGTATCAAGCCTGTATAGCTTGTTGATGGTGTCTGCTGGGGATGTCTTCTTCTTTCTTATCTCCACTCAATCATATCAGGGTATCAAGCCTGTATAGCTTGTTGATGGTGTCTGCTGGGGATGTCTTCTTCTTTCTTATCTCCACTCAATCATATCAGGGTATCAAGCCTGTAGAGCTTGTTGATGGTGTCTGCCAGGGAATGAGTAGAGCTCATCAATGGATGAGTCAATACAGTCAATGATGTGGTTTGGGGTTGTAGGTTGAGAAAGTGGTTTCTCCAAACTGTTAAATAAATCTGATGCCACATGTATCAATACTGAACCTAAACTGGCCAATTTAGCTGGAACTAACCAGTAATGACTTTATACCATAGATTAGGGTTTGTAAATCTTAATCCAGAGATCTGTAAAGTGTTTTATGATGATTTTTGTTCTATTGAGCTATTTTCAAGTTGACTCCCCTTTCATTACAAGCTGGGGGTCGGTGGAAGGATGGTCTAAACCGTTGGTTTTCAACCGCTATGACCCGGGTTCGATTCCCGCATTGGGCACTTTTTTCTGATAAAAAAAAAAATGCTCCAATGGCCCCTGATTCTAGCAAAAGTCCAACCCCACCAGCGAGTGCAAGTAACCAAATGGGGCTCTGGCACATTTGTAAGTGTAGAGTTGAACTGCTTTTCACATGTAGTGCACTTACAGTAAAAGCAGTCGCCTACTTCTACCCACCATGATTATCATGGCCTGTACCACGTGTACTAGGGATAAGCAAAAAAAAAAAACATGTATTACATGCTGAGGTTCTTCTCTGATGAAAAGACTTCTCAACAGGATTGTAAGGCTGATACTTAGAGAAGTATCCTGAAGTTGGATATGATGGCTGCCACCAGAAGGAATTACACTGGCACAAAGCCTCCATGATACACACAGGATCCAAAGTCAGAATAACCAAGCAAGCTAGTAGTGGATTCTCTATACAATATAACTTAGAGAGATTTTTAATCATGTTGACTTTGCTTAGAATATTTAATGAAACTGATTCCAATAGTTATTAATTAAACATTATAGTTATTGATTTACAAGAGAGAGAACAAAATATAAAAGGGAAACTAATATTAAACAAAGGAACTTTATTTTTATTACAGTTAGCGCCCTATAAAAGAAAATAAGACCTAATCCAAATAATTTATTAGTGTGTGATGTTTCGGCAACAACATTGTCACCATCATCAGACAAAAGAATAAAAAAAAAAAAAAATGAAAAAAATTTTTTTTTTATTCTTTTGTCTGATGATGGTACCAATGTTGTTGCCGAAACGTCACACACATTATTTGGATTAGGTCTTATTTTCTTTTATTATAATCTATAATCCAAATTGTGCTTTATCAAGTTAGCGCCCTATTTACCTGTGAGCTTACACACACTCTGTGGAACAATTAATTAATATATATACAACAAATCAGGAAATAAATTTTAATGGAGAGAGAAGAGCAACAATATCTTTTTACCACTTTGCCTTTATAGGGAAGGGTAAAGTTGTCCACTTCACACTAGCTCAGAAGAGTAAGGTTACCCCAGCCACCTCAGCTAGCACAATGGCCCCAACAATGTAGAACCTATCTGTAATGGACACTTAGATGCAGAGCCAAAGTATCCTTTAGGGAGAGGTGTTCTCTTTCTAAAGACAGAAGACTTGTATTGCCAACTATGCAAAAATAGAACCGAAAATGAATTAGAACATTATATATTTGAATGCATGCCTCTTGATACGGAAAGAAAAATACTTTTATCTAAGATAGGCCATACACACCTCACATTATATTCTTTATTATCCAAATTTATAGACAATAGTTCAGTAGCTTTGAATCTATATAACTTCCATAAAAATGCTGTACAAAAGAAAGACTTAACCGATCATCCAAACATACCAAAAATTTCTGTTTGATGAGGAGGACAGAGCCAATATCCTATTATTTGTTTGGGCAGGTACGATAAGCCAACCCCCACACCGATAAAACGGTGTTTACCTTACAACTCTGAACACTCCGATTTTCCTGGAAAATCTCTTAAAGATTTCTTGAAAAAAGCCATGGTCCACCTGTGCTGTGTGAGCAGAAGAGCTTAAATTGAATTGTTCCATTATATGTATGTTCCATATGTAAATACCTGTTTTCTTTCCTCTTTTCGCTCTCCACTTCTCCCATTCATATTTCCAAATTTTTTTTTCTTATTTTCCATAGGATTATTCAAATAATAACTATATATATTTACCACCATGTATATATAATCTTTCTCCATTTTTACCCTTTTGTATATTTCCCACTTTCATAGGTTTTTCCGTCTTGTAACCCCAAGGAGAATCCTCTGTAAGACCTGTGTGTCTTAATAAAGGTTTTTATGTGTGTGTGTGAGGTATCCTCTTACCAGGTTTAGTAAAAATGGTAAATTTGGTGATTAAAACTGTTATTTTACAGAGATGTCCTCATCATGGAGGTTCTACTGTATTCAATTTTTATAAAGATCAATAATACTATTTGATATACAGTAGAACCTCCCTTTAGAGGACACCCCCGCTAGAGGACATCTCTCAACAAAGGACAGATTTCATTTGCAAAATTACCATTTTTACTATTTAGCAACTCTCCGGTAAGAGGACACCTCTTCCTAAAGGACACTTTGGCTCTGTAATTAGGTGTTGTCCTTTACAGGGAGGTTCTACTGTACTTCTATTTGATATTTTTGGAGTGATGATATTGACCCATTCTTAATGAAGGACATACCTTATACAGTAAAACCTACATGAGAGGACACTCGCTAGAGAAAACCTCTCTACAAAGGACAGTTTTCATCACAAAATTACCATGTTTACTATTTAGAAACTCTCCAATAAGAGGACACTTCTCCCTAAAGGACACTTTGGCTCTGCAACTAGCTGTCCTTTACAGGGAGGTTCTACTGTAATAGGATAATTGTGTCTGGTCTCTATTTCTGGGCTGTTATAAAGAGAGTAGATGACTATTTCCATTTACACTATTTACCAATCACTGTTCATCAGCATGGTGTGTTTCTTTAGCTAATAATTGAAAGTCTATAATATTGTCAAGAAGCTAAGCGGCTCCGGTGTCCAGCGATGATTGACAGACGTCCCATGGGGCCTCTCGTGATTGGAGCCGCTTAGCTTCTTGACAATATTGTGGATTTGAGAAAGAGAGAGATTCAAGCAAGTTACATTTTTATTTTTGTAATATTCAAAATATATATTTGATAAGGCACAATTTGGATTATTCTATATACAGTTACGAGCGTCATTCTTCATCTCTTAATCAGTCATCTCTGTCACCGTTTGCTTTTTTTTTGGAATGGCGCCCTCCTATTGGTCGGCTACGATCACGCCACCTTTGCCCCCCTCCCCCCCCCCCACTCGCTTTATCATTTTTGTAACCATTGTGTTGGAGCGGGTCGCTCCTTAAATAAATGCATATATTAGTTAATAACCAAATGGAATCCTCTCTTTCATTTTCCCAGTAAGAGACGCCTACAGAAGCCAACAGTACATAGACAGATAAAGCACATAGGCTATAGTTATTAACTAACATATGCATTTATATAAGGCGCCAATTTATAATTGTAACAAATAGTATTTGAATCAAAACATTCAATCGGGTAAAACACGGGCGTTGCCCGGGTCATTTGGCTAGTAGATTATAAACACAAGGTAATATGACCAAATAAATAAATAGTGTGTTGGATTTGGTCATATTACCTTGTGTTTATAATCCATACACACTATTTATTTATTTGAATTTGGTCTTATTGCCTTGTGTTTAAAATATATATTTGTTTGATCTCATTCTATTCTGTAGATTATTACAGAGTTGAAATTTGTGAATTATTCTGATATTAGGCTTTTTTTAATTCTTTGTATTATCGGGATCTGTGATGCTTATTACACTTACTCTGTAAATGGGAGGGGGGGTCAGTGGATGAGTGGTGTAAACTCTTGGTTTAGAACCAGCTGTTGTTACAGTCACGTTTGCAATAAATGTGACCATGATGATTACAATCCAAATTGGACAATGTGGAATTAGAGGAAGGTAAAGTGGTAAATAGGGGCATGTTGGGGTTCAGGGAACTTTAAAATTAAAGTTTGGATAATTTGGATTATAGATTACAAACACAAGGTAATAAGACCAAATCCAAATAAATAAATAGTGTGTGACATTTTGGTAACAAAGCTGTTACCGAAACTTATACACTATATATTTATTTGGATTTGGTCTTATTACCTTGTGTTTGCTAAAAAGGTTATTTTTATTTTTTTATTTTTTTGCTTATTCCTAGTACACGTGGTACAGGCCATGATAATCATGGTGGGTAGTTAGCGACTGCTTTTACTGTAAGTTCACCACATGTCTACACATGTGAAAAGCAGTTTGACTTTGCACTTACAAATGTGCCAGAGCCCCGTTTGGTTACTTGCACTCGCTGGTGGGGAAAAAGGTTATATATACTGGATGTTGGGGTAGTGCCAGTGCACCACAGGTTTACACATGTATAAAGCAGTTTGATTTTAATAAGGCTTTGGGCTGGCTGTCTTTATAGACCTGTTCATTGAACAGGCCATTCTTTTTAGTTTTAGGTATAGAATGTCTTGGTGATAAAAGTCAAAGGTTGCAATTTGTTTAGTTGGTTGAAATAGCCCTAGTGGGGAACCCCAGGGGTGACTCTGGGATGGAATTACAAATAGGGGCAGGAATACCATAGTAAACCTCTGGGAGGAGTACAATACTGCTGTTACATATTGTAGAATAAAGTTGTTGACACACATTAAATATCAAAATTCAAAACTATTTTAAAGGTGTAAGATTCTTTTTGATATTAAACAATTTCTACTGCCCTTACTGCAATGGAAAAAATGAGAGGGCCTGGCTCAATGAGGGCAGTAAAAAAGGGCAGTAGAAATTGTTTAATATCAAAATGAGCCAGGCCCTCTCATTAATTTTTCCATTGCAGTAAGGGCAGTAGAAATTGTTTAATATCAAAAAGAATCTTACGCCTTTAAAATAGTTTTGAATTTTGATAGCAGATGGCGCGCTAGTGCAACACATTAAATATGTTATAACACCTTGATAAAGGTTGGCATTTAGCCAACTGAAATATTGGTAAAATAAATGATATTTTGATCCAATATATGACTTTTTAATTAAATATTGTAGAATATAAACAGCCTATTGTGTGTTTCTCATGATGGAATACAGAGAAGAATTTCTGAGTCCTTGTGTATCAACCTGACTCTCAGCAAATGTATAACTGGCTGAATACTACGCTGGCTGACCTAAGCTTTAATTTTAAATATTTTACATTTTATAAAGCAGTGAATGATATTAAAAAAAACTTGATGAATACCGTGGCTTCTACTGAGTAACTGGGTGAATAAACTAATTATGTAACCCCTAAGACTTTATATTCCGACTTTAGACAACCCTCTACCCTTGATCCATCCATGTATAAAACTGTATAGATGTCTGATAATTATGTATATTATATTCAATTTAATTTTTTATAATACACTTATCCCCCGATTTACACGGTACTTGTTTTACACATTTTCGCTTTTACACGGTTTTCCAAATAAGTTTTTTTTTGTTTTTATCGCACTATACTAAAATGTGATATTCTACTCTATACTACCTATGTTGAAAAGAATATTGGGAGGCTCTGATTCATGAGGGGGCAAACACCTATTCAGATTTGACAGTTTAATATACACCTATCCCTCGATTTACACGTTTTTCTCAGGAACGTATCTACCGTGTAAATGGGGGATAGGTGTATTTTTTCTAATTTGACCAAAAACAAAAAGGTTTTTTTTAAATTATTATTTTTGTTCTGTTGTATATATAGTTTTGTTTTTATCTTTTGGGTTGGTTAAATGTTTTTTTTTAATAAACTCATTTGCCAAAAATATAATATTATATAGTTAAATTTGTTTAAATAAAATATTAAGGATATTTGTTAATAATTGATATTTCATTCTTCTTTTTTTTTGTAAGTAAAATTTGCATTCGACAATCGAAACATTTACTTAATAATTTATTACTTTTTTTTTTCTTCTCTCCACTCGGAATATAAGATATATATATTTCTGTCAATTCTATTAATAATTGTTGTTTAAGAAAACAAACTGCTTGTGTATAAGTTTATGCTAAGCCCTTTCTTTCTCCCCCTCCCTTATTTGATACACTGTAAATAACATTGATAGGCACAATTTGGACTATTCTATATACAGTTACGAGCGTCATGTGTTCTTAATTCTTCATCTCTGTCACTGTTTGCTTTTTTTTGGAATGGCGCTCTCCCATTGGTTGGCTACGATCACGCCACCTTTGCCCCCCCCCCCCCCCCACTCGCTTTTTGGTTTTTGTAACTATTGTGTTGGAGCGGGTCGCTCCTTAAATAAATGCATATATTAGTTAATAACTAAATGGAATCCTCTCTTTCTTTTTCCCAGTAAGAGACGCCTACGGAAGTCAACAGTACATAGACAGATAAAGCACATAGGCTATAGTTATTAACTAATAAATGCATTTATTTAAGGCGCCAATTTATAATTGTAACAAATAGTATTTGAATAAAAACATTCAATCGGGTAAAACACGGGTGTTGCCCGGGTCATTCGGCTAGTAGATTATAAACACAAGGTAATAAGACCAAATCCAAATAAATAAATAGTATGTGACGTTTCGGTAACAGTGTTGTTACTGAACGTCACAAACTATTTATTTATTTGGATTAGGTCTTATTACCTTGTGTGTAAATATGTAGTTCTAATCTATAATCCAAATTGTGCTTTATCAATGCTGATTACTGTTACTATTACTGTGTTATTACTGCATGTACCATATATTTATACTTGGAGAATCTGTTTAAGACTAAAAGGTTTTACTAAAGCTTTGTGTTGTTCTATATTATAGAATATACATAGAATATACTTATTTGCATATCGTTGCACCAAGTTGCAGCTTTGCAGGGTCGTCGACCTTGGTTTCTTCCTTCTTGGTGTTATACACGTTTCCTGAGCGGGTTTCCATATTCAAAGCAAATAAATAAAAGTAAAAGTAAATAAATAAAAGTAAAAAAAAATAAATTACCTTTCAACGTTATTGTGTTTATTTATTCGTGGTCTTCCTCGTAGGTCGTGATCTGCCGTCTCCCTCTAGGTCCTCTCTCGCTCCAATAACCAATCAAGATATATGTACAATAAATATTACAAAAGGAATGAAACTATAAAAAGGAATGATGATAATCTAAATATTCTGTTTTAAATAAATATTAAATATCATAGAATATTTTGAATAAATGTAAGGCGCATTAAAATTGATGTAACAATATCTTGGTAATTATTAAGAAGCTGCTTCCTACCTTTTGGTTTCTGTACCTTAAATTTCCCTGGAGCATTCCGCATTTCCCATGTATCTGTTTTCTGAATCATGTTTTGTTACGGGTGGGTTCTAACCTAGGGGAATGTTGCATTGCAGCTATGGCATTGGAGGTCCCTACCCCTGTTAAAGATGTTTTGGTCTCCCATCACCATGGTACGTAGCCCTTCCAACCCTCCCTAACACATGCTAGGTATTCATTTACCAAGCTTTTTCTTTTATTATCCCATTGTATTGTGATGCATTAGCACGCCATCTGTTATGAAAATTGGAAACTATTATAGACGTGTATGATTCTTTAAACAATATCTACTACCCTTTCTGCAATTAACTATAAAAAGAAGATCGAAATATGCAATATAACAGCGCTATGGTATATTAAACTGGTGAAACCGCTGGGAGGGTTCACCACTGATGAGCCAGGTCCTCCCATTAATTTTTCCATTGCAGTAAGGACAGTAGAAATTGTTTAATTTCTAAAAAGAATCGTACGTGTCTATAATAGTTTGCAATTTTATTATGCCATTGTATAGATTTGATAAGGCACAATTTGTATTATAGATTATAAGATAAGGTAATAAGACCAAATCCAAATAAATAAATAGTGTGTGACGTTTTGGTAACAGCATTGTTACCATCTTCAGACAAAAGTACTGAATCTTACCATCTTCAGACAAAAGTACAGAATGAGATTCAGTACTTTTGTCTGAAGATGGTAACAATGCTGTTACCGAAACGTCACACACTATTTATTTATTTATTTGGATTTGGTCTTATTACCTTGTTTTATGCCATTGTATAATTATACAAGGTCATGGAGACTAAATTCATAGATCAAATTCACAATCTTGGTAGGGTTGGAATATAAGTCCTGTCTTGAGGCTTCCATACATTCCAAGAAGTGGTCTGGTAAGGCCTCTTTGGTCCTGTAGATGGTGTATTGTGGGAAGACACCATCCAATAAGAGATGCAGTCTTGTATGGCTGCCAGTTTTGAGCCTGGAGATACAGGTTGCTGCCTGTCAGCTCATCCCACATTCCAGAATAGTTCCAGGCTTTTAGTTCAGATACCAATGATGGGATGTTGACTCCTGTATTTTTGCTTTGACATTTCTTTTTTGTGCGAGTTTGAAAAAGTTGAAATCAAGGTCTAAGTTGGGTATTTCTGCTGATATTGCAATAACATCCGCGGTGTCGTTGCCTTTCAGTCCTATGTGGGATGGAAGGTGATTTGTGTGTCCCTGTGAAGCTTGTCTAAATTCAGAGCAAACTTCCTCAGGGACAGAGCTGGTGTAACAATGGCTGCTGACAGCGAGTCTGTGAAGAGAATAAGTTTATATGGGGTTTCCTTATCAATGTGTTCTAGGCTGATAGCTATTCATTTGAAGTCTTCTTTCTTATCTCCACTCAATCATATTAGGGTATCAAGCTTGTAGAGCTTGAGACTTGACAACCATCATCATAACTGGGTGAAGTAGAATGCGTCTGCCTTTGTCATTAAGACTGGGAGCACTACTCAGTGGCAGGCCGACTTAGCTCCAATATGAAATGGCCGCCTCTGACATGAGGAACAGACGCCATGTGCAGCCGCTCCTAACATGGAGTACAAACGCTGCTCATCCTGTATCCCTGGATTAGGAGCCCTTACAGGGTACTATCAGCCGAGCCAGCTGAACCCAGGTTTTTTACCGAGCTTTTTACTGCTCCCCCTCCTCCTTTTTCATCCGGGCTTGGGGACCGGCAAAGGCGGAGTTAATTCATTTGAAGTGTAGGTGATCAATGATATAGCACAATTTGGATTATACTGTTGTTGTTGTTTCTTATCCCCTTGTGTAAAGATTACACGAATTCCATGAATTTGGATTATAGATTATAGATACAAGAAAATAAGACCTAATCCAAATAAATTAATAGTGTGTCACATTTCAGTAACAATAGACGTACATGTATGCTAACACAATAAAAAGAACCTATCATCAAATGAACCTATTATCAACTGAACTCCATGCAGTACCAGATCATTTTATGGGCAGTTAGAGCATATAAAACCACTTCATCAAACTGTGTGCATAGTTTGGCAAAAATTCCACTCCTAACAGACTATATAGAATCTAGAATAATCAAATATGATCTAGCTCAACTGTCCATTGAAGATCTAATTACTTATGAACCCCATGCTCCAAGTACAGTATAGTCAAATCATTCTTACACGCAAAAATGAAAGAAATTTTTGATAATACTAATGAAATTTTCAGAAGCTTTTTCGTATCGGGAATTCCAAGATTTTTCCGTCCAAATTTTTATAATATCCAATTTATTACAGATCATGGTAATTTTGGGAAATTTTTGGCAACTATCGGCGCGGTGAAGGAACCGGGATGCTTCTGCGGAGGTGAAATTCAGGACTCGAAACATCTACTTCTAGATTGCCCAATTTTCCAGGATTTTAGGGAAAACAAATTTGGTCGTATTGGACAGCTTGATGAATTTCTAGACGATAAAGAAAAGTGTAAAAATTTTGATCAATTTTGCAAATTTATTTACAACTTTCTTTTAAATCGGAAAAGGGAGAGGGAAACTTAGAAGGAAAAGAATTGCGATGCTTGCTTTGTGTGTTTTGCTTTGTTGTTTGTTTTTCTCTTTGGACAATTTTCTTTGGTTAATTATGTAAAATAATGAATTGAACAGGATTGAATATAGCCAATTTGTCGTGATGTAGAGAGAGGTATTGACGCAAATATCCCTGAGTTTGGGATATCACGTTTCATGATGTTAATAAAGGTTAATCAAATGACTTATTCAGCAGTAATGTAAAGAAATAGATCAACTCAGGGAATTAAAATGACCACTATTAAGAAGTAGTCTTTTCCGGTGGGTATGGCTGACCTTTAATTATACCGTCTAAAATTTTTCTTCTTCTTCTTTCTAATCTCAACTCAATCACACTAAGGTATCAAGCTTGTAAAGCTTGAGATTTTTGATGGTGTCTGCCGGGGAAGAGTAGAGCTCATCAATGGATGAGTCAATACAGTCAATAATATGTCTTCTTCTTTCTTATCTCCACTCAATCACACTAAGGTATCAAGCTTGTAAAGCTTGAGATTTTTGATGGTGTCTGCCGGGGAAGAGTAGAGCTCATCAATGGATGAGTCAATACAGTCAATAATATGTCTTCTTCTTTCTTATCTCCACTCAATCACACTAAGGTATCAAACTTGTAAAGCTTGAGATTTTTGATGGTGTCTGCCGGGGAAGAGTAGAGCTCATCAATGGATGAGTCAATACAGTCAATAATATGCCTTGGGGTTGCAGGCTGAGAATTGCACTTAGTACATAGTGGGAAAACTCTGCAACCATTCTCTAATTTGTCTAAAATTTTTGAATAGTAAAAAAAAAAGGCTGAACTGTAGCTATAGTGAACCAAAAGTTCAGTTCCATTGGGATTCACTATAGAGGGGTTTTACTGTAGTTATTATTATTATTATTATTATTATTTTTTGCCTATCCCTAGTACACGTGGTACAGGCCATGATAATCATGGTGGGTAGTTAGCGACTGCTTTTACTGTAAGTGCACCACATGTGAAAAGCAGTTCGACTTTGCACTTACAAATATAAAATAAAAGGACTTAAAAGCGCGAATGTTTCTTTTATACATAAAACGAACTTCTACTGTCCTTACTGCGATGAAAAAATATATTGGGAGGGCTTGGCTCATCAGTGGTGAACCCTCCCAGCGGTTTCGCCAATTTAATCCACCAGACCGCTTCTCAGAGCTCTAATACTGTATTGGATCATTCTGTTGTTGTTGTTTCTTATCCCCTTGTGTAAAGATTACACGAATTCCATGAGTTCATGCTCCTCGAGCTGTTTTATGATGAGCAGCGGCCTCTCCCAAAGGTCCTGTTTAGTGCATCTAATGCAAGCCAAAATGTGTTCTGGAGCTGCAGGTGACAAGCTACATTTTGGGCAAGTGGGGTAGATTTTGTTATTATTTTCTATCTTCAATGGCTTGAGATGGCCTGTTCTAAATCTTGTTAGTGTTGTTTGATGCTGTCTATTTCTGATGTTTAGAGCTCCTCCTGGGTTCACTCCACTGTACCAACTGTGCTTAGGTGGGATCCTCCAGTTCTCGTTTATTTTCGTTTTGGCTACTGTTTCTATTTCTTTAAAAGTAAGTTTATTTTTCTGTGGCAAGGGTTCTTTTGTGCCTTTTTTCGCTAGAACATCAGCAGCTTCATTGCCTTCAATTCCAACATGTGAGGGTATCCATTGAAGGTGAATTTTTGAGGTTTTTGAGAGTTTTTGGAGATAACCAATTATGTTCCTGCTTACTTTGTCTCTGAGTTCCCCTGTGTGACTCAAGTGTTGTATGGCACTTCTACTATCAGTAAGAATCCAGATATCTTGATAATTAGTATTTCTGATGGATTTTAAGGCTTCATAGATGGCTATAAGTTCTGATCTGAAGACTGAGCAAAAATCTGGGTTTCTTCTGTTCATTTTCTCAATGCCATTTGTAGTTTTGATGAGACAGCCACTGCCAGTGTGTCCCAACTCATCTCTGCTACCATCGGTATAAATAGTTATTGCATTTTTAGGAATGTTATTAATTATTTCTAATGATAATTGTTTTAAGTATTCTGGATTTTGGTATTGTTTGTTGGTGGGTTCATTTAAAGTGTCATTAAAAATAACATTTTGTAGTGGTTCGCATGGAGAAATTTTTTCTGCTAAATAATTTTTTTCTACTTTATATTTTAAAAATCCATTTCTTTTGGCCAGGTGGAGAGGACCTTCTTTTTTGAGTCTTAGATTGGATTCCCAATTAAGTATGTAATTGGAAGTTCTGTGTTTGTTTCCATAACTCTTGATTTTGTTTATATATTTTGGCAGATTGTAGCTTCTTCTATCCTTTAAGGGCATAATGTCTGCCTCGTAAAGTACAATATCGTTTGGGCAGGTATTTCGAAGACCTGTAATAATTCTAGCTGCACTTAGTTGTATCCTTTCCAGTGATTTTAGATTTGTTTCAGATGCTGTACCATAGATTTGATATCCATATTCCAGGATAGGTCTAATTAGAGATGTGTAAGTTAATTTTAGTGTGGTTGCATCGGCTCCCCACTCTCTTCCTGAAATATATTTCAGGATTTTTAGTCGGTCTCTTCCTTTTCTAATAACTTCTTCAATATGTTTACTGGAGTTAATTTCTGGATCCAGGGTGTAGCCAAGATATTTAGGATGTTTATTATATTGTAGTTGTTGTTCTTTCAGAATAATTTTTGGCCTTATTTTGTATAGTTTCTTATCAGTAGTAAAAAGACAGGTTTCAGATTTTTGGGGGTTAAATTCTAATTTATGTTTATTAGCAAATTTTTCTAGGTGGAGAAGAGTCTTGTTCAAATCCCTTTCAGCTTTTTTCCAGTTAGTGTTACTGCTCCATAGAATAATGTCATCAGCGAAAAGTCCAATATTGGTTTTATGTGAAATTTTTTCTTCTATGCCTGCAATAAATAGGGTGAAGAGAGTTGGGCTAAGGACTGATCCTTGTGGTAATCCTTGGTACAATTTGAAGGTTTTAGATAGAGTTCCATTATATTTGACCCTGATGTATCTATTTTTAAGGAAATCATTTATCCAAGTGATAGCTTTTCCATCAATTTTGAAATGCTTGTATAATTTTGTAATCAACTTGTTTTTCCATACTTTATCAAAAGCTTGTGTAAGGTCTAAAAAAGCAGCTATGGTGTGGCTAGTTGGTTTTCTGTTTTGTGCATCTTTTACCTTTTGTGTGAAAAATAAGAGTTGGTCTATTGTCCCATGTCCTTTCCTAAATCCATATTGTTCTTCTGGTAAGAGATTTCTTGTGTCAAGGTGGTAGGTAAGTCGTCTGAGTATAATTTTTTCCATTAATTTGCAGCAAATACTTGTGAGGGAGATAGGTCGGTAGTTTTTTGGGTCATCAGCAGATTTGTCAAGTTTTTTAATAGGAATTATTGTTGCAGTTTTCCAGTCTTGAGGCAATTTTCCAGTTTTCCAGGAGTTATTGAAAATATCAAGAAGTCTTTCTTTGCCATTTTTGCCCAAGTTTGATATCATTTGGCCATGGATTCCATCTGGCCCAGGAGTCTTGTTTAGGTCAGTGTTTTCTAATGCATAATCTAGCTCTTTCATATTGATTTTTTCATGGAAAATATTATGAGTGCTGGTGAAATTTTTACAGTCATGAATAATCTTTCGGGCCTTTTTTTCAACTTTCTTATCTTTTATTTCGAATTTGATTTTACTACTTATTTGATATGAATTACCTAAAAGATTAGCAGCATTTTTGTCATTAGTTGCTGGGGTACCATCCGTATTCTTAATCATATTTGTGTTTTCAGTTTGTGGCTGGGCTCTGTCAATTTGTTTTGCCAAATGCCAAAGTTTTGTATTCGGGTTTCTTGGGTTCAGGTTTTCACAAGTTTGTTTCCATTTTTCCTTTTTCATATTTACGTATAACCTTTTTATTTTTGCATTCACGATGTTCAGTTCAGTTCTACAATTTGTTTGGTTTTGGGTGCACTTTTTTTGTAGTTCATTTCTTTTAGTTATAAGTGTTTGAATATCTTTTGCCTGGTGTGTATAATTTGGAATCCATTTCTTAATATTACCTCTTGGTATTGAAACTTTGGCTGCTTTAATAATGGTGTTTTTGAAAGATATCCAATTTTGTTCCAGATCTTTTATTCTAGTGGGTGCTTTTCTAAAGTCTTCATTGGTGTTTTGCTGGTAAAGATTCCAATTAGCCTTTTTGAAGTTCCAGAATTTTTCTTTAATTGAGCTGGTTTTGGTCTTGGTGCTAATTTCTATCAAAATAGGCAAATGATCACTTCCAATACTTTTTAATATTTGCCATTTGCATTTGTGGAAAATGTCAGGACTGGAGAAACTTATATCAAGTGCTTGTGCAGTATTATAGCTGTAGGAATGGTGGGTGGGATTCCCATCATTTAAGCACATGAAGGCATTGTCGTCAAATATGTTTGAAAGTATTTTGCCTCTTGGGTTTGGCATGGAACATCCCCATAGTTGATGTTTGGCATTAAGGTCACCTACAATAATTGTGTTGTCTGTAAGAAATTGAGCCATTGTTCCATCGTCAATAAGTTTATTGTTTGGTGGGTGATACATATTGAATATGTTGATGGTTTTGTTTTGACTGAGGTAGACTTTGATACCTTGGGCTTCGAGGTCTGATGTGTTTGGAATATTAATGGCTATGTCTTCATAGTACAAATTCTTGATTAAAAATGCAAGGCCACCCCCTTCTTTATTTCTGTCTTTTCTGAGGATATTATAGTTTTTATATTTGAGATTGTACTTTTCATTTAATTTGGTTTCCTGTAAGGCTATAATTTGTATCTTTTGTTTTTCAGCTATTTCCATTATTTCTTCTAATTTTATTTTTGTTGCTGTTGAGCACAATCCATTTATGTTGCACTGCAAAATTCTCAATTGCTTGAAAGCTGCAAAGTTAGAAGTTTGTGGAGACTGTATTATACTTATCGGACAGAACCCTCTACCTAAGTCCTGACCGCGCCCCTGTTTATTCTGCGCGACGGGCGATGCAGCATGCAAATCAACATCTGATCTCATGGAATGGGGTATAGGGGTGCAGCTTTCGTTGATCATGGCATTATGATCCAGGCACACTTTGGTGAAAGTCTGACTTTGCCTGTAGTTTGAGGCCGTTCCTAACATGGAAGCAGACGCCTTGGATTGGATCATTCTGCTTTTATATGCTACACTGAAGGATGGAATCTTGGAAATGGTTTTCAAGTAAACTATGGACATAAGCTTATAGGACAGTAGAATTACATTCAAATATTTGCTTCGAGCAATGCTCTTCAGCAAACTATAAAGACAAGGCCAGTTAGGAATAAATTAACACAAAGCAATAACGGGCCATCTATACATATAAAATAAAAGGACTTAAAAGCGCGAATTCATCGCAGTAAGGACAGTAGAAGTTCGTTTTATGTATAAAAGAAACATTCGCGCTTTTAAGTCCTTTTATTTTATATGTATAGATGGCGCGTTATTGCTTTGTGTTAACTTACAAATATGCCAGAGCCCCGTTTGGTTACTTGCACTCGCTGGTGGGGTTGGACTTTTGCAAGAATCGGGGGTCATTGGAGCATTTTAAAAATTTTTTATCAGAAAAAAGTGCCCAATGCGGGAATTGAACCCGGGTCATAGTGGTCGAAAACCAACGGTTTAGACCATCCTTCCACCGACCCCCAGTAGTAGTTAATGTAGTTATGACACCATTAAATATCTTGGTACCAAGTGATGTAGCAAGGTTCATTGTAAATCATTCACCAAATTATTCCATGAGGTATTTATAATCTATAATCCAAATTGTACCTTATTAATTTCAATGTTCCCAATCCACGTTCCCATGTCTTCAACCCAATGTAGCAAGGTTGTGTGTACAGTTGACCCAGTCAAGTCAGACATCCACTTCATGCTGGACAACATCCCGGAGGTAAAAAACCACTTTGATGTCATAGACAAGATCGGAGAAGGTAAGTGAAGTCCGAGAGCCAGTGGGATTCAAAGTCCAACAGGGTCCGGCTGCAGGGACATTCAGCAAAGTGTTCCGGGCTCGGGTGAAAGGAGACAAGCAGATCCGGGAATATGCCCTCAAGTACCTAATCCCCACCAGCCACCCTTCTCGCATTGCCAGGGAACTGAGGTGTCTCAAGGAAGTAGGGTGAGTCCGTCCAGCTTGTATTCTCACTCTAGCAACTCATCAGGGAACTGAGGTGTCTCAAGGAAGTAGGGTGAGTCCGTCCAGCTTGTATTCTCACTCTAGCAACTCATCAGGGAACTGAGGTGTCTCAAGGAAGTAGGGTGAGTCCGTCCAGCTTGTATTCTCACTCTAGCAACTCATCAGGGAACTGAGGTGTCTCAAGGAAGTAGGGTGAGTCCGTCCAGCTTGTATTCTCACTCTAGCAACTCATCAGGGAACTGAGGTGTCTCAAGGAAGTAGGGTGAGTCCGTCCAGCTTGTATTCTCACTCTAGCAACTCATCAGGGAACTGAGGTGTCTCAAGGAAGTAGGGTGAGTCCGTCCAGCTTGTATTCTCACTCTAGCAACTCATCAGGGAACTGAGGTGTCTCAAGGAAGTAGGGTGAGTCCGTCCAGCTTGTATTCTCACTCTAGCAACTCATCAGGGAACTGAGGTGTCTCAAGGAAGTAGGGTGAGTCCGTCCAGCTTGTATTCTCACTCTAGCAACTCATCAGGGAACTGAGGTGTCTCAAGGAAGTAGGGTGAGTCCGTCCAGCTTGTATTCTCACTCTAGCAACTCATCAGGGAACTGAGGTGTCTTTAGCAATTCCAGTTAAGGACTCTAAAGCAGAAACTAATAAAAATGTGTATATTTTCAGCACACCTAAATGTGTAATCTCGGATCAAGGAAGAGCATTTGACTCAAGCACATTTAGAGATTTTACATTATTATATGTACGTAATGGCATCTGTAGTACATCCAAAGTGTAACGGGTTATGCAAAAACTTATTGGGATAATAAAAAAAACTGTATCACAATTTACAGATGATAAAGGGAATGGAGTAAATTAGTGAAATCTCCAACTTTAGCGTATAACTCGTCAGTTCAATCCTTGGCCAAAGTTACATGGCATAAAATGATGTTCAGCAAATGAATGTGTGTGTGTGTGTGCCAGGGGGTATCAGAATGTGATCACGGTGGAAACTTGTATCCTTCACAGGGGCCACTTTGTCATCGTGATGCCCCACATCCCACACGAGAGGTTCTCTGTAAGTGTCGTATGGCTGACTGTTGGGGATGCCACAACTACAGATAATGTGGAACATGTGTGCAGGAGATCATGTAAACAATGTGTTCAGGACATCATGGAACCAATGTGTTCAGGACATTATGAAATGTGTTGCAGGACATCATGCAGACCATGGGCCACACAGAAGCCAAGCTCTACATCCTCAACCTTCTCATTGCCCTGGAAAAGGTGCACCACCATCGTATTATCCACAGGGATGTCAAGCCAAGCAACTTTCTCTACGACAGACATCAAAAGAGGTTAGTAGTCTCAATATATTCTTTTAATGGCAGAATATAGTTGAGATTATCCCATTGAGGAAAGGAGGTTGAGATGACCAAGTTTCAGATTGGTTATTTTATTTAACTTTAAATGGAAACTGGGTCCTTTGATGGTATAGAAGAGGTTTCTTTCATCTAGTTGGGTGGTAGATTTTCTTGGTCTGAGGGAGGCCAAGAGCTCCAAATTTTGCCAGAGCCTGCCAGCTCATTTTCAGGAATAATAACATGGGCTGGAAGCCATTCCACTGTGACAGAGCTGTTGGCTGGGAGTCGGTTTACAGACTTAGCAATGCTCTTGAGGAGAGGTTCTTGACTGGAGAAGCAGCTTTTAAGGGTATAAAAGGCTGCTCTTGAGTCGGAGTAGATTATTATTTTGCTTGTGGTGAGTTGATGCTGATGTTTTTGAGAGCAGTATCTATTGCAGAGAGTTCTGATTTATAAACTGAAAGGTGTCTAGGGTGGGAGAGGGAGATTTTTTCCAGGATCTTATCTTTGTAGATAGCAATTCCACTGCCAGACAGTTCAGTTTCAAGTTGGCTACCGTCAGTGTAAATTGTGATGTCGAAGAGGGAGCTATTTTCCTCAATGATTTGGAGGCCAAGAGCTTTAAGTAATTCTGGCTGAGTTTCATGTTTGTGGGGATTGGCTGGTAGATGAGGGAAACAGATGAGTTTGTTGCGAGTTCTGTGTAGGGGATAGGAAGTTCTGTGTTTGGGATTGATTGGGATGTCTAAAAGATGAGAATTGTAAGCCATGTTGAGAGGAGTAGTACATTTGAGTCTTTTATTTGGGTTCCAATTACGAATAAAATTTACTATATTATCGTGGTATGTCTGATGATAATATATTAATTAGTTCTTATTATCTAGACCAGCCCTGGCCAACCTAAATGACGCCACGGGCCGCACGGAATCGTAAACAAGGTCTAAAAACTTTAACTATATCAAAATTTTAACTTTAAAATGTATTTAAAAAAAAAATACTTAATACTTCCTTGATGCTTAATGTTTTTATTTATTATTTTTCGGCTGCTTTTTTTAAAATAAAAATAATAATAACAATTTAAAATAAAAAAAAATATTTCTCTATTAATTACCATTATTCCTAACTTTTTTCCTTCCTTTTTATGGAATCAAATATGTATTTTAAAAATTGTGGGACATATTTTAAATAAAAAAATTATTATAATTATTTCAATATATATTTTCTGTTTTTGAATATACAGACGAGAAATGAAAGTTACAAAAGAAATATAAAGTTAAATGGCGAGCCGCAAATTTTTTTACGGCGGGCCGCGGGTTGGCCAGGCCTGATCAAGACTATTTAAATAAATAGTAATATAATCACATTAATTAATATTTGTTGAAACAATTTTTGTTTTGCAAACATTTACTAGGGCAGAGCTCATGTGAAGCCGAGTCATTCAACTTGTCTTATATAGCCTCTGAAGAGGTATCAGAGCTTTCTGTTGAATTAAGGTCGGTTAGATGAGACAACATTCAGTGCTAGCGGACATTTTTCTAGGATAACCAAGTATCAATACTTTTGGAACTTTTCATTTTTTCAGAATGTATCTTTTTTTTTTTGCTTATCCCTAGTACACGTGGTACAGGCCATGATAATCATGGTGGGTAGAAGTAGGCGACTGCTTTTACTGTAAGTGCACCACATGTCTACACATGTGAAAAGCAGTTCCACTTTGCACTTACAAATGTGCCAGAGCCCCGTTTGGTTACTTGCACTCGCTGGTGGGGTTGGACTTTTGCAAGAATCGGAAAAAAGTGCCCAATGCAGGAATCGAACCCGGCTCGTAGTGGTTGTAAACCAACGGTTTAGATCATCCTTCCACCGACCCCCCTAGAGAATGTATCATGAATAATAATAAGCACAATTTGGATTATAGATACAAGAAAATAAAACACCTAATCTAAATAAATTAATAGTGTGTGATGTTTGGGTAACAGCATTGTTACCATCATCAGACAAAAGAATAAAATGATTCGACACTGTATCAGTATTTAGTACATGCGCACTGTTCTTTAAATGTTGCAATGTGACGGTGAAATTCCGGTACTGACGTCACTCATTATTTCACACAAAATGTTCATTTTACTCATTGATGATTGATTGAGTCATCATTGGTTTGCTAACCAAACTTAAGTGGGTGCTAGTCACCAATGTAAATAATAATGTCTTAGAGGGTAACGTTCTGCCGTTTGAAATAACTTACAGAGAAAGACCCAGATAATCAGATAGAATGCACACTGAATAAGGTTCTAGTCTAAATCCAAACCACAATAAAGGATTTATATAAAATATCATTTTTTGTTGTAACATTTTTAACCGTTTCTATATTTCCCAAATTTATTTACTAACTTACCTCTGCAATTATGCACTTATAACTTTGTTTTACAATGATAAGGCACAATTCTTTCAGTACTTTTGTCTGAAGATGGTAACAACGCTGTTACCGAAACGTCACACACTATTTATTTGGATTTGGTCTTATTCCCTTGTGTTTGTTTTACAAGTAGAACCTCCCTGTAAAGGACACCTAATTGCAGAGCCAAAGTGTACTTTAGGGAGAGGTGTCCTCATACCGGAGAGTTGCTATATAGTAAAAATTGTAATTTTGGTGATGAAAACTGTCCTTTATAGAGAGGTGTCCTCTCATGGAGGTTCTACTGTATATATATGGTGTGATAGAGCCTCCAAGTGTGTCCAGGTACTCTCTGGTGGACTTTGGCCTTGCCCAGCACATGAGCACCCCCAAGAAGAGAGCCCCTCTGGCTGACATCTCCTCCCAGGACTCCTCAGTGAAGGTACTGCCGGCCGAGGTCACCTCCAAGAAACGGGAACACAGCCAGGACCAGGAGAACAAGGTGGGTGCTCTGTGCTTCCTGGAGTTTGACGCTAATCTTTTCTTTTTTTTGTTGCTTATTCCTAGTACACATAGTACAGGCCATGATAATCATGGTGGGTAGAAGTAGGCGGCTGCTTTTACTGTAAATACACCCATATCTACACATGTGAAAAGCAGTTTGACTTTTGCACTTACAAATGTGCCAGTGTAAGTTATATAAATTCATTCAATAGCTGTCTGTTCCACTATATTTGGTTGTACCTTGAAGTCTAACTGTGCGCAGCTGTACAAGAAGCGCAAGCTGGCGGATGAAGCCCCGTCCTCCTCCACCACAGAGATCCATCGCGAGCCATCGCAAGGCTCTACCTCCATCCCTGCCATTGTCCGGGGCAACTCCTGTTCCTGCTACGGCAAGCCCTTTGTTTGCCAGATCTGCCTCAATAGGTACACAAGGTTTTTTTTATTATCCTTAGTACACATGGTACAGGCCATGATAATCATGGTGGGTAGTTAGCGACTGCTTTTACTGTAAGTGCACCATATATCTACACATGTGAAAAGCAGTTCGACTTTTGCACTTACAAATGTGCCAGAGCCCCGTTTGGTTATTTGCACTTGCTGATGAGGTTAGACTTTCGCAAGAATCGGGGGCCATTTGGAGCATTTTTTTTTTTTAATTAGAAAAAATGGAAAATGAGGGGGCGGATTCGATTCCGGGTTGTAGCGGTTGAAAACCAACAGTTTAGAACCCCCCTTCCACCGACCCCCAGGTACCAAATAAATAAATAGTGTGGGACATGTCGGTAACAGCATTGTTTATATAATCAGGCAAGTGACTGATTGAAAGACTTCATTCATTACTTTTGTCTGATGATGGTAACAATGCTGTTACTGAAATTCACACACTATTTATTTATTTGGTACCTTCTTCTTCTTTCTTATCTCCACTCAATCATATTAGGGTATCAAGCTTTGACAACCATCATGACTGGGTGAAGTAGAATGCGTCTGCCTTTGTCATTAAGACTGGGAGCACTACTCAGTGGCAGGCCGACTTAGCTCCAAAAGAAATGGCCGCCTCTGAAATGAGGAACAGACACCATGTGCAGCCGCTCCTAACATGGAGTACAAACGTTGCTCATCCTGTATCCCTGGATTAGGAGCCCTTACAGCGTACTATCAGCCGGGCCAGCTGAGCCCAGGTTTTTTAATGAGCTTGTTACTGCTCCCCCTCCTCCTTTTTAATCCAGGCTTGGGACCGGCAAAGGCGGAGTTTTGGTACCTTGTAGTTCTAAACTCTAATCCAAATTGTGCCCCATATCATTTCTTTGGTTTCAAATATCACACTTATAGTTTATGGGAGAATTTTATTCTTAATTTAAAAAAAAAGTGCACATCATATGGTACTTTGTTTATCATATAAAAAATTTGTCTTTCTAGCTGTAAATTCATAGGTATTATCTACACACTAAAATGAGAAATTTTACCACAGCATGTTTTAAATAGTTACTGTTATCTGGATAACAGTAACTATTTAAAACATGCTGTGATAGAATTTCTCATTCAGTACTTTTGTCTGAAGATGGTAACAACGCTGTTACCGAAACATTACACACTATTTATTTATTTGGATTTGGTGTTATTACCTTGTGTTTATAATCTATAATCCAAATTGTGCCTTATCATTTTTATAGACTTGAATGGACCTAAAAAGTTATTCTTCCTATGAGCTGAAGAATTCCAAAGTGAAATGTTGATGCCATCACTTGAAGATTCTATTTTAAAGAGTTTAGGATCTGAAGATACACACTAAACTCTTCGACTATCTTTTATTATGGAAATCTAAATTTGTCTGGGTGAAAAATCGGATAAATGGTTCTGGGGAGACACCAACTGTTGACAGCGACATCGAAATATCTCTATTTTGGCTATACCCTCACAACAACAATCTCGTTTAGTCAAGTGGCTTCATACTTTAAAGGCAAAGCGCTTGCAGCTACCGGTGAAGTATGGAAAATTATGGAGAAATCCAGGTTGAATTCATTTGGTTCATCAATGAAACTATTAGACTCGATTATCCTGTCAACTCTGCTGTATTCTGCTCCAATTTGGGCGAATTTGTCTGGGTGTGTTTATCAATAAAACTCCAAATATCACATTTTCCAAGTAGTCCCTTTTGATCCCGGGAATGGTTTTAAGCAAATTTTTTCTAAAAACAACTTTGAATTGTAATTTTATTTAAAAAAAATAAAAAATGGTAATAGCTAGGGCAAAATTTGTATCTTATCTTTATATGTTGTTGTTTCTTATCCCCTTGTGTAAAGATTACACGAATTCCATGAGTTCATGCTCCTCGAGCTGTTTTATGATGAGCAGCGGCCTCTCCCAAAGGTCCTGTTTAGTGCATCTAATGCAAGCCAAAATGTGTTCTGGAGCTGCAGGTGACAAGCTACATTTTGGGCAAGTGGGGTAGATTTTGTTATTATTTTCTATCTTCAATGGCTTGAGATGGCCTGTTCTAAATCTTGTTAGTGTTGTTTGATGCTGTCTATTTCTGATGTTTAGAGCTCCTCCTGGTTTCACTCCACTGTACCAACTGTGCTTAGGTGGGATCCTCCAGTTCTTGTTTATTTTTGTTTTGGCTACTGTTTCTATTTCTTTAAAAGTAAGTTTATTTTTCTGTGGCAAGGGTTCTTTTGTGCCTTTTTTCGCTAGAACATCAGCAGCTTCATTGCCTTCAATTCCAACATGTGAGGGTATCCATTGAAGGTGAATTTTTGAGGTTTTTGAGAGTTTTTGGAGATAACCAATTATGTTCCTGCTTACTTTGTCTCTGAGTTCCCCTGTGTGACTCAAGTGTTGTATGGCACTTCTACTATCAGTAAGAATCCAGATATCTTGATAATTAGTATTTCTGATGGATTTTAAGGCTTCATAGATGGCTATAAGTTCTGATCTGAAGACTGAGCAAAAATCTGGGTTTCTTCTGTTCATTTTCTCAATGCCATTTGTAGTTTTGATGAGACAGCCACTGCCAGTGTGTCCCAACTCATCTCTGCTACCATCGGTATAAATAGTTATTGCATTTTTAGGAATGTTATTAATTATTTCTAATGATAATTGTTTTAAGTATTCTGGATTTTGGTATTGTTTGTTGGTGGGTTCATTTAAAGTGTCATTAAAAATAACATTTTGTAGTGGTTCGCATGGAGAATTTTTTTCTGCTAAATAATTTTTTTCTACTTTATATTTTAAAAATCCATTTCTTTTGGCCAGGTGGAGAGGACCTTCTTTTTTGAGTCTTAGATTGGATTCCCAATTAAGTATGTAATTTGAAGTTCTGTGTTTGTTTCCATAACTCTTGATTTTGTTTATATATTTTGGCAGATTGTAGCTTCTTCTATCCTTTAAGGGCATAATGTCTGCCTCGTAAAGTACAATATCGTTAGGGCAGGTATTTCGAAGACCTGTAATAATTCTAGCTGCACTTAGTTGTATCCTTTCCAGTGATTTTAGATTTGTTTCAGATGCTGTACCATAGATTTGATATCCATATTCCAGGATAGGTCTAATTAGAGATGTGTAAGTTAATTTTAGTGTGGTTGCATCGGCTCCCCACTCTCTTCCTGAAATATATTTCAGGATTTTTAGTCGGTCTCTTCCTTTTCTAATAACTTCTTCAATATGTTTACTGGAGTTAATTTCTGGATCCAGGGTGTAGCCAAGATATTTAGGATGTTTATTATATTGTAATTGTTGTTCTTTCAGAATAATTTTTGGCCTTATTTTGTATAGTTTCTTATCGGTAGTAAAAAGACAGGTTTCAGATTTTTGGGGGTTAAATTCTAATTTATGTTTATTAGCAAATTTTTCTAGGTGGAGAAGAGTCTTGTTCAAATCCCTTTCAGCTTTTTTCCAGTTAGTGTTACTGCTCCATAGAATAATGTCATCAGCGAAAAGTCCAATATTGGTTTTATGTGAAATTTTTTCTTCTATGCCTGCAATAAATAGGGTGAAGAGAGTTGGGCTAAGGACTGATCCTTGTGGTAATCCTTGGTACAATTTGAAGGTTTTAGATAGAGTTCCATTATATTTGACCCTGATGTATCTATTTTTAAGGAAATCATTTATCCAAGTGATAGCTTTTCCATCAATTTTGAAATGCTTGTATAATTTTGTAATCAACTTGTTTTTCCATACTTTATCAAAAGCTTGTGTAAGGTCTAAAAAAGCAGCTATGGTGTGGCTAGTTGGTTTTCTGTTTTGTGCATCTTTTACCTTTTGTGTGAAAAATAAGAGTTGGTCTATTGTCCCATGTCCTTTCCTAAATCCATATTGTTCTTCTGGTAAGAGATTTCTTGTGTCAAGGTGGTAGGTAAGTCGTCTGAGTATAATTTTTTCCATTAATTTGCAGCAAATACTTGTGAGGGAGATAGGTCGATAGTTTTTTGGGTCATCAGCAGATTTGTCAAGTTTTTTAATAGGAATTATTGTTGCAGTTTTCCAGTCTTGAGGCAATTTTCCAGTTTTCCAGGAGTTATTGAAAATATCAAGAAGTATTTCTTTGCCATTTTTGCCCAAGTTTGATATCATTTGGCCATGGATTCCATCTGGCCCAGGAGTCTTGTTTAGGTCAGTGTTTTCTAATGCATAATCTAGCTCTTTCATATTGATTTTTTCATGGAAAATATTATGAGTGCTGGTGAAATTTTTACAGTCATGAATAATCTTTCGGGCCTTTTTTTCAACTTTCTTATCTTTTATTTCGAATTTGATTTTACTACTTATTTGATATGAATTACCTAAAAGATTAGCAGCATTTTTGTCATTAGTTGCTGGGGTACCATCCGTATTCTTAATCATATTTGTGTTTTCAGTTTGTGGCTGGGCTCTGTCAATTTGTTTTGCCAAATGCCAAAGTTTTGTATTCGGGTTTCTTGGGTTCAGGTTTTCACAAGTTTGTTTCCATTTTTCCCTTTTCATATTTACGTATAACCTTTTTATTTTTGCATTCACAATGTTCAGTTCAGTTCTACAATTTGTTTGGTTTTGGGTGCACTTTTTTTGTAGTTCATTTCTTTTAGTTATAAGTGTTTGAATATCTTTTGCCTGGTGTGTATAATTTGGAATCCATTTCTTAATATTACCTCTTGGTATTGAAACTTTGGCTGCTTTAATAATGGTGCTTTTGAAAGATATCCAATTTTGTTCCAGATCTTTTATTCTAGTGGGTGCTTTTCTAAAGTCTTCATTGGTGTTTTTCTGGTAAAGATTCCAATTAGCCTTTTTGAAGTTCCAGAATTTTTCTTTAATTGAGCTGGTTTTGGTCTTGGTGCTAATTTCTATCAAAATAGGCAAATGATCACTTCCAATACTTTTTAATATTTGCCATTTGCATTTGTGGAAAATGTCAGGACTGGAGAAACTTATATCAAGTGCTTGTGCAGTATTATAGCTGTAGGAATGGTGGGTGGGATTCCCATCATTTAAGCACATGAAGGCATTGTCGTCAAATATGTTTGAAAGTATTTTGCCTCTTGGGTTTGGCATGGAACATCCCCATAGTTGATGTTTGGCATTAAGGTCACCTACAATAATTGTGTTGTCTGTAAGAAATTGAGCCATTGTTCCATCGTCAATAAGTTTATTGTTTGGTGGGTGATACATATTGAATATGTTGATGGTTTTGTTTTGACTGAGGTAGACTTTGATACCTTGGGCTTCGAGGTCTGATGTGTTTGGAATATTAATGGCTATGTCTTCATAGTACAAATTCTTGATTAAAAATGCAAGGCCACCCCCTTCTTTATTTCTGTCTTTTCTGAGGATATTATAGTTTTTATATTTGAGATTGTACTTTTCATTTAATTTGGTTTCCTGTAAGGCTATAATTTGTATCTTTTGTTTTTCAGCTATTTCCATTATTTCTTCTAATTTTATTTTTGTTGCTGTTGAGCACAATCCATTTATGTTGCACTGCAAAATTCTCAATTGCTTGGAAGCTGCAAAGTTAGAAGTTTGTGGAGACTGTATTATACTTATCGGACAGAACCCTCTACCTAAGTCCTGACCGCGCCCCTGTTTATTCTGCGCGACGGGCGATGCAGCATGCAAATCAACATCTGATCTCATGGAATGGGGTATAGGGGTGCAGCTTTCGTTGATCATGGCACCATGATCCAGGCACACTTTGGTGAAAGTCTGACTTTGCCTGTAGTTTGAGGCCGTTCCTAACATGGAAGCAGACGCCTTTGCTGCCGACTCTAACATGAGTACAGACGCAGCTCCTCCGTATCCCTGGAGTGGGACCCTTGCTGAGGTCTATCAACTGGGTCAGTTGAAGTCAGGATTTTTAAAGAGGTCTACTCCTCTTCTAACAATGCTGCTGTTGGTCCGCGACTGCTTATTCGTCAGAGTTATTCTGCTCGTTTCGCAGCTGGCCTTCATATCTGAAGGTCGTTCCCCTATCCGCCATCTGGGGACGCGCCCTATAGCAGTCCACTTTCAAGTGAACCATTTAGAACCTTGGGGATAAGTTTTAGGGCTATTTTTTTGTAAGCGTTCTTTTTTGCTATAGTTTATATTTCCAAATATTCAGGTATAAGAGAGTTGGAATAGAATTATGTTAGTTGTATAAATACATAGTCGGTTTGTTTATTTTTGCCTTATTGTAATTGCCAAGACTTATTTTAGTCCTTTTTATGCAATTTTAGCGTATCTCAAATTTCATAGTTTTAGAATTTATTTTTAATTTAAAGTTTTCGGCATATTTGCATGTATCGTTGTATACAATATATTTTATTACAATTTGTTTAATTTACTTCCGGTAGGATTAGTTCTACACCTTATATATAGTTTAGATTTTGTGTTATTTCTATATATATTTTTTGCGAAATCGGCCTGAAGATAGGCTAACGCCTGAAAGCTCGCCAACATTCAGAATAAAGAAACTCGTTGCAATTTTTTCTTCCTTTCATTCATACTTGATAACAGTACTATTTAAGAACTATCTGTGATATATTTTTTTTCTCATTTATTCTTTTGTCTGATGATGGTGACAAGGTTGTTGCTGAAAAGTCACACACTAATAAATTATTTGGATTAGGTTTTATTTTTTTGTATTATAATCTATAATCCAAATTGTTATTATCGCCTTTAATACCCATTTCTTGATTTCTCAAGAAGCCTCTGGGACCTAATATTTAGTCTTAGAAATACAGCCTGCACCTCGCTGACGAGGGCAAACAGCCCCAAATGCAGGATTTCATCAACCATGAAGGATAGAAATACATATTGATACACCACAGTCATATTGTGGCTCAGTCATGTGTGGCTGGATGTTGCCAGGAAAGCGGAAGTGGCCCCCCGAGCTGGGACTCCAGGGTTCCGAGCCCCTGAGGTGCTGCTCAAATACAAGGACCAGACTACTGGTGAGTTACCTCCTTCAATGCCTTCCTCTACTGAGGGTGGTCAGACACCTGGTCTCTCCATATCTCCCTCCTTCAATGTCTTCCTCTACTGAGGGTGGGCCACATGGTCTCTCCATACTTCCTCCTTCAATGTCTTCCTCTACTGAGGGTGGGCCACATGGTCTCTCCATACTTCCTCCTTCAATGTCTTCCTCTACTGAGGGTGGGCCACATGGTCTCTCCATGCTTCCTTCTTCAATGTCTTCCTCTACTGAGGGTGGGCCACATGGTCTCTCCATACTTCCTCCTTCAATGTCTTCCTCTACTGAGGGTGGGCCACATGGTCTCTCCATGCTTCCTTCTTCAATACCTTTCTCTACTGAGGGTGGGCCACATGGTCTCTCCATATCTCCTTCCTTCAATGTCTTCCTCTACTGAGGGTGGACCACATGGTCTCTCCATATCTCCCTCCTTCAATTTCTTCCTCTACTGAGGGTGGTCAGACACCTGGTCTCTCCATATCTCCCTCCTTCAATGTCTTCCTCTACTGAGGGTGGGCCACATGGTCTCTCCATACTTCCTCCTTCAATGTCTTCCTCTACTGAGGGTGGGCCACATGGTCTCTCCATATCTCCTTCCTTCAATGTCTTCCTCTACTGAGGGTAGGCCACATGGTCTCTCCATACTTCCTCCTTCAATGTCTTCCTCTACTGAGGGTGGGCCACATGGTCTCTCCATACTTCCTCCTTCAATGTCTTCCTCTACTGAGGGTGGGCCACAAGGTCTCTCCATATCTCCTTCCTTCAATGCCTTCCTCTACTGAGGGTGGGCCACATGGTCTCTCCATACTTCCTCCGCCATCCTTTTCATCTTCTCGTAGGTGTGTCGTCCAGTCCATTGTTTTAGATTGTCTGTGTATCCCTGTCGTCTCCTTCCCCTCGATCTCTTCCCCTGGAGCTTTCCCTCCAACACTGTCAGCAATATCTTTCCTACTGATCCGCGCATCACATGTCCAGCAAATGTCAGTTTTCGTTGTTTTATGAACAGCTGGTGAAACTATATCCATGTCCAAAATTAAATGAACAAGCTAAAACTACAGGAGGAATCGCCAGGTATCATATCTAAGAGGAAATAAAGTTAACAGAGACTAGTTTCCTTATTGAGAAGGTATAAACTTGGTGAATATTCGGACAATAACACCCTTTAACAGGTGAATATAAACTTGTATTTGTAGTCAGACAGTTGAAGGATGTTATTGTCCGAAAGGTCACCAAGCTTTTATCTTTTCAATAAGGAAACTCGTTGCTGTTAGCTTTTAGCTCTACTTAGATAAAACTATTTATTGAAACTAAAAAAAAATTGGCAAACATGTGCAAATTTACCCAATGAATATACATGCAATCTTAATTTGATTTATTAAACTTGGATGAGAGAATGTGCCAATTTTTGATAAGTGCTAACACATCATAAATCTCTTGCACATTTAGAAAGAAATCTGACATAATGGCCTCCTATATTTCTCTGATGCTTTACAATAGTGGGCCATTGGAATGATGGAAGCAGGCTAATCCCAGACTGAAGTCAAGAGAATATAGCTTTCCAGCTCTGGAAGGAATTCAGTGAAACTCACCAGGAGACCAGGGTGAAAAGATATGCCACAACCCAAAGTGACTACTATAGGGGTGTGATAGCTAGCTATGCAGCTCTCCAATGGTAGTTTCAAGTTGTTTATTGAAGACTTCATGAGAGTAATCATGCCATGTACTGAACCCATGTTCTCTTCAGTGATGAGCCAAGATTCAATCTAAACAACATAGCTTCTCAATGAACTTTTACCTGAAGAGAACTTGGGGCCTGCTTTCATCTCACCAATATTAATGGAAGAGACCATTTTATAGGAGGGCATCTCGTGATCCAGGCTGGCTTCATTCGGGAGAAGCGTACAACTCTCCTTCTGTTTGAGGCACACATTGACTGCTCAAAGATAGAAGAAAGAGATACTATGTCATCATTGGCCCTAGGGATGATAATGGTCGTCCACAGTGCTTGAGGATGGATTGTCAGCCATATATCTGATATTATTGTCAACTTTGTATTGAAAACACAATGATCTGAATAAAATAATTTTAATTAAAAGATAATACACCTCCGATAAACAAACAAATGAGTGATAGGGAAGGTCACTAGGGGGAGTTATAGGTTCCATCAGGCTTGGCTTGTCCAAGTCTTCTCCTCAAAGTGAGTCCATTGCAGTTTTCCAACTATCAGCTGCGACCATTGTGCTTCAAGCATGGGTTGGTGGCTCGATCAGCTGAATTCTGTTGTTGTTGTCTCTTATCTCCATTTGTAAAGATTACACAAATTCAATGAGTTCATGCTTCTCCAGCTGTTTTATGATAAGCAACGGCTTCTCCCAAAGGTCCTAGCAGAATTCTTGTTGCTTGAATAGTTTGCAACCATTTCTCTTATAAAGTGGTGCTTCATGGTGGTTTTGGGCATATCCAGGTAGTTCTTAGTGTCATACCATACTAAGGTTGGTAAGTCCAGTTAGTTAAGGAAATCCACTTGTCTAACAGTCAGCTAAGACAATGTATTCTGCCTCAATGCAGCGACAGATTCCCCATGAGATCCAACATCACACCGAGATGCTCTTTCCGTCCTCTCACCTTGAAGCATATGTTCCAGAGTGATAGCAATCAAGGTTACATTTGCTATTATTACAAGTAATTGATAAGGTACAATTTGGATTATAGATTTGAAATTATTTTTTGCTTATCCTTAGTATACACGTGGTACATAATCATGGTTGGTAGTTGGTGACTGCTTTTACTGTAAGTGCACCACATGTCTACATATGTGAAAAGCATAGAAGCACATTGTAATAAGATCAAATCCAAGCTAATAAATACTATGTATAATAATAAATTTATTGATTTGGTCTTATTACATTGTGTTTATAAGCAATAATAAATTTGTACCTTATCTTTGGTCTCTTAGCTCCAAGTGTAAATTTACTTACACACAAAACATTATCCAATTGTATATTCTTCTTTCTTATCTCCACTCAATCATGTTAGGGTATCAAGCTTGTTTGACAACCATCATGACTGGATGAAGTAGAATGCGTCTGCCTTTGTCATTAAGACTGGGAGCACTTCTCAGTGGCAGGCCGACTTAGCTCCAAAAGAAATGGCCGCCTCTGACATGAGGAACAGACACTATGTTTAGCCACTCCTAACATGGAGTACAAACGCTACTCATCCTGTATCCCTGGATTGCAGGGTACCATCAGCCGGGTCAGCTGAGCTCAGGTTTTTTAGCGAGCTTGTTACTGCTCCCCCTCCTCCTTTTTCATCCGGGCTTGGGACCGGCAAAGGTGGAGTTTCTATTCTATAATAAAATTTCTCTTAGCCAAGTGTAAATTTACTTACAACACATCAAATCAATTCCAAAACACTATCCAGTGTTATATTGATACCCATGAATACCAAGGAACTGGACCTAGATCTGACCAAGCCAAATAGGAGTGGTGTCACAATATTTCAGAAGAATTTTTGAAGAACAGAACTGTGCTGAGAGTTTAGCCAAGTCTCTCATTGGACTACTTAGTTGCAAAATATGTGCACATGTTGATATAGATGTACTTGAAATAAAAATAAACGATAGCAATACGTTTCTTTATTAGTGAAATTTTATGCAAGCTTTCGGATCTTATCAATCCTTCCACAGGCCCTTTTTTTTTTGGAAGGATTGATAAGATCCGAAAGCTTGCATAAAATTTCACTAATAAAGAAACGTATTGCTATCGTTTATTTTTATTTCATACTTTATAGCAATTATTTTGTCTATTTACAATAGATGTACTTTGTTAACATGTGTTGTTGTTTCCATGCAGCAGTGGACGTGTGGTCAGTGGGGGTCATCTTCCTCTCCCTCCTCTCCTCCAAATATCCTTTCTTCCGGGCCTCAGACGACATGAGTGCCCTGGCCGAGATTGTCTCCCTGCTGGGGACCAAGAAGCTTCAGCAGGCCGCCACTCAGCTTGGTACGTAGCACCTTACCTGAGGCTTTAGTTGTCCTAATAATGGGGGGATTTTGGAACCTGGGATAAAATACACCTTTTTTTGCTTATCCCTAGTACATGTTATACAGGCCATGATATTCATGGTGGGTAGAAGTTGGTGACTGCTTTTACCCTAAGTGCACCACATGTCTACACATGTGAAAAGCAGTTAAACTTTGCACTTACAAATGTGCGAGAGCCCTGTTTGGTTTCTTGCACTTGCTGGTGGGGTTGGACTTTTGCAAGAATCAGGGGCCATTGAGGTATTTTTTTTTTTTATCAGAAAAAGTGCCCAATGCGGGAATTGAACTTGGGTCTAAACGGTTGAAAACCAACGGTTAGGACATCCTTCCACTGAACCCTGTAGGAACCTGGGATTAAAATACACCTGCTTTGATCAAATGAACTGACACACACCCAACCTATATGGGCTCTTGTACCTTGTAAGTACCAACTGCTTTCTAAATGTGCAGACATGTGCTGTTGTTACAATACAAGCAATCACAAATATACTCAACTTGTACATGGGATGATGCACTATTAGAGTTGTATTGAATAGTCCATTTCCTCATTATCTCTCTTCACAACAACTCCCTTTTAGCTACAAGAAAAAAATACACAAGGTAATAAGACCAAATAAATAAATAGTGTGTGACGTTTCGTTGTTACCATCTTCAGACAAAAGTACTGAAATTTTACTACAGCATGTTTTAAATAGTTACTGTTATCAAGTGTGTAAACAGATAAGAAGAATAACAAAAGTGTTGTCTGAAGATGGTAACAACGCTGTTACCGAAACGTCACACACTATTTATTTATTTGGATTTGGTCTTATTAACTTATGTTTATAATCTATGATCCAAATTGTGCTTTGTCAAAAAAATAAGACCTAATCCAAACAAATTAATAGTGTGTGACATTTCGGCAACAACTTTGTTACAGCAACAACGCTGTTACTGAAATGTCACACACTATTAATTTGTTTGGATTAGGTCTTATTTTCATGTAGTATAATCCAAATTGTGCTTTATCAACTTCCTTTATACTAAGGCACAATTTGGATTATAAACACAAGGTAATAAGACCAAATCCAAATAAATAAATAGTGTGTGACATTTCTGTAACAGCCTTGTTACCATCTTCAGGCAAAAGTGAACTTTTGTTTTGAGACACTCTTGTTTGATGATGGTAACAAGGCTGTTACCCAAACGTCGCACACTATTTATTTATTTGGTCTTATTACCTTGTGTTTAGCTTTCTTCATAAAAGTATCTTAGATTCACAACCTAATGTGTTGGTCAGTGTAGTGTTTAAACATTGGTCTCTAGAAGCGGAATATATGGTTTTTATTATAAAAGAAAATAAGACTTAATCCAAATAATTTATTTGGATTAGGTCTTATTTACTTTTATTATAATCTATAATTTTTAAAAATACAAAAATATTTTCTCACAATGAGTTTCTTTTTATTACAAAACGCTAGCTTTCAAGTGATAATCGCTCTTCAATGGGCTTAAAAAATAACTACTTTATCCTACCAGAAATATTTACAAAAACAAATGCGCGCAAGTTTTTTAAATAAAAAGAAACTCAACACAAGGTAATAAGACCAAATCCAAATAAATAAATAGTGTGTGACGTTTCGGTAACAGCATTGTTACCATCTTCAGACAAAAGTACTGAATGAGAAATTTTACCACAGCAATCTTGTTCAGTACTTTTGTCTGAAGATGGTAACAAGGCTGTTACCGAAACGTCACACACTATTTATTTATTTGGTCTTATTACCTTGTGTTTATAATCTATAATCCAAATTGTGCCTTATCAAAAAGAAACTCATTGTGAGAAAATATTTGTAATTTTAAAACTTTTTCACAATTTTATCATGAATAATAATCTATAATCCAAATTGTGCTTTATCATGATTTTTATTGAAGAAGGAATTTACCCCATCTAATATTTCAGTAAACAGAAATTCAATAAAGAAGGTAAAAATGTAGTTGGTACTACTTGGTATACTAATGCTGACTTTTTATTTGAATAGGATCCAATATGGCTTCAAATAGGATGATTTTCAATTAAGAAGTTTACAAAGACTTAGAAAATATTGGGAGGGCCTGACTCATCAGTGGTGAACCCTCCCAGTAGTTTCACCAGACTTGGTATTCAATGTGTTTAGTATAACTATGGCTTACAGTGGTTGTAGGGAGGTATGTTGAAATGTTAGTAAGTAGTAAGAAATGAAAGCAAGAATGTTTTCTTTCTTTTTTGCTTATCCCTAGAAAACGTGGTACAGGCCATGATAATCATGGTGGGTAGAATTAGGCGACTGTTTTTACTGTAAGTGCACCACATGTCTACACATGTGAAAAGCAGTTCGACTTTGTACTTACAAATGTGCGAGAGCCCTGTTTGGTTATTTGCACTCGCTGGTGGGGTTGGACTTTTGCAAGAATCAGGGGCCATTGGAGCATTTTTTTTTTTAATCAGAAAAAAATGCCCAATGCGGGAATCGAACCCGGGTCGTAGCAGTCGTAAACCAACGGTTTAGACCCTCCTTCCACCGACCCCCTTTCTTTACACATAAAATAAACTTCTACTGTCCTTACTTAATGAGTTAATGGTAGTAAGGACAGTAGAAGTTTATGTGTAAAGGAAACATTCTGGCTTTCATTTCTTATAAATAGATGGTGTTAGACGAAAAACATGGTGAAGGAAGATGAGTTTCTTTTATTGATGCATAGGTGCAAGCTTTCGGGTAAAAACCCTTCAACAGGCGAGCTATGAAGCACAACTTATAAGAACTATGGTACAAATGGTAGGAAGTCCATTTGTACCATAGTTCTTATAAGTTGTGCTTCATTGCTCGCCAGTTGAAGGGTTTTTACCCGAAAGCTTGCACCTATGCATCAATAAAAGAAACTCATCTTCCTTCACCATGTTTTTCGTCTAATTTCAATTCAGGAAGAATTCTTTATCTATATTTGTAAATAGATGGTGTGTTATTGCCTTCATAAAGTAGTAATTAGTGCACATGTGCAGGCAAGAGGCTGACCATCTCGGAAAACAAGCCCACCCTAGATTTGCGAGTGTTGTGCCAGCGACTACGGAGACCCAGTAATGGCTGGTCTGACATCCCAGATTCAGCCTACGATCTCCTGGGCAAGCTCCTGGATCCCAACCCCTTCCTGCGAACCACAGCCAAGGAGGCGCTGGGCCACCCGTACTTTGCTTGAAATAAACCACACGTGATCACCACACTTGTTTTATTTATTTACATCTCAACTAAGTACACAAACTTCTCTTCATTAAAATATTATTTGACAGAATTTGTTACAATAAGCACATGAGATTTAGTAAAATAATCTTTCATGGAGAGTGGAGAAAGATGGGATTTGTACTGTTAACACAGGCACTCAATTTACAATGATACACAGCTAAGTGAAGTTTGATTTTTGGCATGATTGTTGGGGGTGTTTATTGCTGGGAAAATATGTTGGCAGCATGATGTGTGCATTATGCAAAGTTTATTGCTTTGAGCGGAAATTTCGGTTTTCAAAGTTGCACCAAAAGCTGGTATTATTCATCTCAAAATAGCAAGTAAGCTTATTAAAAACTGTGATTAATGAAAAGCATTACATTTAGAGTGAGACACCTTTCTAAAGAAATTACATAAAACAATATTTTGTTATTGGAAGCTTCTCAATGTATATTTACACATTTTTCTATAATATGGCTTGTTGTTGAACTTGATAGAAAACTCCAAAAGTGCTGAAAGTCACTTTGAAAAAAATAAAATACAAGCAGCTCAAAATGAAATCAAAATCCAACAGAGAAATGTTACTGCTTTTAACAAGAGAAAAGTTATTGAAGGCCTCATTTATAGATCAAATTGAAAAAAAAAAACGAATAACACAATAAAATAATAAAATATTGATTAAATAAAATGTATATAAATATTAACTTTATAAAAGTGTTATATGCCAAACAACAATAGGTTGACTTAAAACTGAGATTTGCATTCCATAACATAGAAAGAATTGCCCTAATTTAGCAATCAAACAAAATGTGACATCTAAAAAGACGAAGGTCGCCTCTACTATCAAAATAGACGTCAAAGCTAGACGCTACCTATTGACCGTCGCCGCAAACTAGCGGCCTCGGGTCGGTGACAAAGCCACAACACCAGCTTTGGCAAACTGAAGTGTCCACCTAGAGACCACAGTTTCAGGCCAATGGCCCTCGTCAGTTTAGGGCGGACTCTTCCATTTGTCACCAACCCGAGACGCTAGTTTGTGATGATGGTCAATAGATGGTGTCTAACTTTGACGTCTATTTTGATGGGAGAGGTGACCTTTGTCTTTTTATATCAATATCCTTCTGGCAAAATTTCAAAATGTGACATGTTATTTTCTAGGAAGATGGGTATATTTAATAAAAATAAATACTTTTGTATGATGATAGCATGGGGGGAATTAAGACAAATTGCTCTAATTTTTTTTTGCTTATCCCTAGTACACGTGATACAGGCCATATAATCATGGTGGGTAGTTAGCGACTGCTTTTACTGAAAGTGCATCACATGTCTACACATATGAAAAGCAGTTTGACTTTGCACTTACAAATGTGCCAGAGCCCCGTTTGGTTACTTGCACTCGCTGGTGGGGTTGGACTTTTGCAAGAATCTGGGGCCATTGGAGCATTTTTTTTTTTTTAATCAGAAAAAAAGTGTCCAATGTGGGAATTGAACCCGGGTCGTAGTGGTCGAAAACCAAACATTTTAACCAGCCTTCCACCGACCCCCGCTCTAATTTTCAGATTAAATGATATGTTAATAGTTTTGTTTGACAATTTATTGTCCTTCCTTCCACAGGCTTAGCTGTCAATTTGACAAATACACCCGAGGAAGGACAACAAATGTCTGAAACTCAGCCCTATATATTGAAATCAAGAAACATATTGCTAACCTATCATTTGGGACTTTTTAACCATAAAAATTGCATATTTTCCAATAATATGCAAATTAGAAACCGCATATATTAGAATACAAAGACAGGTAACAAGACTTTGGTGACATTTTGTGGCAGTAGCATTATATAAGAGGACTTCTTCCATTCAGAGAGTTTGTGACAACTTCAATTATACAAAGGCAGAAGCTGTTACACAGAGTGTAAGTAGATTTGTACAAGAATCAACAGAAAACTGCAGTAGTCCTCAGTTCAAACTGCTAGCTACCACCAAAGAAATTCTGCCAGTATTACATCACACACAGTTTACTGAAGTGCAATTCTCAACCTGCAACCCACATCATTGACTGTCTTGGCTCATCTATTGATGAGTTCTACTCATCCCCAGCAGACACCATCAACTTTGGGAGAGGCCGCTGCTTATCATCAAACAGATCAAGGAGCATGGACTCATGGAATTTGTGTAGTCTTTACACAAGGGGATAAGAAACAACAACAGAGATTGAATATGAAATACACTGTCTTCTTCTTTCTTATCTCCACTCAATCATATTAGGGTATCAAGCTTGTAAAGTCCAGTTTCAAGTTGGCTACCGTCAATGTAAATTGTGATGTCAAAGAGGGAGCTATTTACCTCAATGATTTGGAGGCCAAGAGCTTTAAGTAATTCTGGCTGAGTTTGTGGGGATTGGCCGGTAGTTGAGGGAAATACACTGTGGGCTTCCTTGTTGTTGTTTCGTATCCCCATGTGTAAAGATTACCTGGAGTCCATGCTCCTCGAGCTATGGGACAATCTAATGGACAGTAGATATGCTATCATCATACAAGATGTCAGTATGTAAAAATCCTTACAAGACTTAAGCCACAACATTATTGCTTGTCCAATGTTGAGTGACAGCTACTAGAACAATTTACAATCAAATGGGTATTTTAAACTTGATGGAGCTATTTCAAACATTTACTATCAAGAGATGAATGAGAGACCAAGCAGTCAAATTTCCAACACCTTGGAAAACACATGGTGTTAAAGAATGACACAAAGGTTACATACAGTAGAACCTCCCTGTAAAGGACACCGAATTACAGAGCTAAAGTGTCCTTTAGGGAGAGGTGTCCTCTTACTGGAGAGTTGCTAAATAGTAAAAATGGTAATTTTGACAATGAAAACTGTCCTTTGTGGAGAGATGTCCTCAAGCGTGAGTGTCCTCTCATGGAGGTTCTACTTTATAAGAAATAAAAATCATTTTTATGAATTAAGCTATAGTAAAGAATGAATGAAAAACATTTTTGAGTTAATGTAAGTTGAGATTAAATTGGATTTGATTAAAAAAAAAACTAAAATTTGTTGACAAATCGATTAAAAAAATCCCCAAAAAAATTAGTTACCAAAATGCTACATCCAGTTATAAAAGCTATTTCTTTAATGTTTTGCCATGGATATGGAGAGAAAAAATCAGAGATAAAAAAAAGGAATATTTAACAGGGCCACTGTCTTTGCTATTCAATAAGCAGGCAGTTGGAGTTTCCTCTAAAAGAAAGACAAGTTCCAATTAACTAAGTGAACTCAGCAGTAGTGTAGAGAGTAATTGAAATCTCTAGTATAATGGACTCCTTATATTTTAACTTCTTTTACAGTAGAACCTCCAAGAGAGGACACTCCCACTAGAGGACACCTCCCTACATAGGACAGTTTTCATCACCAATACGGTAGAACAACCTCCATGAGAGGACACTCCCACTAGAGGACACCTCTCTACAAAGGATAATTTCCATCACCAATACAGTAGAACCTCCATGAGAGGACACTCCCACTAGAGGACACCTCTCCATAAAGGACAGTTTTCATTTGCAAAATTACCATTTTTACTATTTAGAAACTTTCCGGTAAGAGGACACCTCTCCCTAAAGGACAATTTAGCTCTGTAACTAGATGTTGTCCTTTACAGAGAGGTTCTAATGTATCATCAAATAACACTTTCCACAAAGCTGCACATAGTATTCAATAATATATAAAACTGCAATAACCTCAAAATTAGCTTTCTACAAAAGTATAAAACACGATAAAATAACTAACATTTAAAAAAATATACATAAATAATAAAAAAATCTATATTTAAATAATAATAAAAAAGAAACAAAAAATATTTTAAAGAAAACTCATATTTACTCTTGTGTTTAAAATATATATGTAAAAATATAAATATATAAGATATATAAAATAACAATAAAAAAACTGAGGTAATGGTTTAGGAATAGACATTTGTTAAAAATGTCCAACATGTGGTTATATGTAAAATGTGTGTAGTTACAGGACACCTCCATTTTAAGGATACACTATGTAGAGGGATCAAGAAATGTAAAGGTTATATATACAGTAGAACTACCTCCCTGTAAAGGACACCTAGTTACAGAGCTAAAGTGTCCTTTAGGGAGAGGTGCTTTCAGTTGAATTAAAGTCAGTTAGATGTGATTAGATTATTATATCTAGCTCATTAAAATAATATATTTTTAAAGAATAGGTATAAACACAAGGTAATAAGACCAAATCCAAATAAATAAATAGTGTGTGATGTTTCGGTAACAACGTTGTTATCATTTTCAGACAAAAGTACTTGGATTTGGTCTTATTACCTTGTGTTTATAATCTATAATCCAAATTGTGCTTTATCATAAAGAATAGGTAATATAAAAAAATTAATATATTGTAAAAGCAGAGGGAAGACAAGATACAGTAGAACCTCCCTGTAAAGGACACCTAATTTGCAGAGCCAAAGTGTCCTTTATAGAGAGGTGTCCTCTAGTGTGAGTGTCCTATAAAGGAGGTTCTACTGTATATAGGAAGCTGAAAGACCGGGACTATGCAAATCAGATCTAACTCCATCCAACCTGCCAAAGATTAGCACTGGCTGAAAGCTGTCTGTCTTCAGCTTCATAAAGGAAACAAATCCACAATTCCATAAACAATAAAACAAAAAAATTAGCAAGAAATTAATACAGTAGAACTACCTCCCTGTAAAGGACAACACCTAATTGCAGAGCCAAAGTATCCTTTAGGGAGAGGTGTCCTCTTACTGGAGAGTTACTAAATGGCAAAAATGGTAATTTAACAAATGAAAACTGTCCTTTATAGAGAAATGTCCACTAAAGGGAGGTTCTACTGTATGTAAATTCAAATAAATGCAAAAAAAGATATCTAAATGAAAAATAGAAAAAGGTGTCAGGTGTAGAGATATTAAAAACAAAAAGACAAATCCTGAAAAAGCTCATATGAGTGTGGTCGGAGATGTCTTTTTTTCTTTTAAAGATATCTTAATAGAAATCAAATTATAATACCTTTTAACATTTAATGGAAAGAAAATTAAATAACAATTTTCTAGATGAATTTAATATTGAAAACATCAGATTTCCAGAAATAATGTGGAAAAATAGTACAAATGTGATATCTTACTGTGATAATGTTTTTTTTTTGCTTATCCCTAGTACACATGGTACAGGCCATGATAATCATGGTGGGTCGAAGTAGGTGATGCTTTTACTGTAGGGGAATAATGTTTATAAATTAAGAATAGAAAAAAAAAAGCAAATCAACGAATAGTTGATATTTATTCTGATAGATGGCACAGGCCATCAGCAACTTTCAGTTGCCCAATAAGGAGATGTCCTTTTTTAACTTTTCTTAATTCCAGTATTAAGTTTCTTTAAAAGTTTCTTATTCCTGAAAGTTTGATGTTTTCAACTTAAAATAGACACAAGGGGTTATTTTATTGAACTAGATACATTTTCCCAAAATAAATATTTACATTATAATATATTCAAGTTCAGATAAGAAATTTAGAGAGAATTTCAATGATACATATTGGTAATACAGTAGAACCTCCCTGTAAAGGACACCTAATTGCAGAGCCAAACTGTCCTTTAGGGAGATGTGTCTTCTTACCGGAGAGTTGCTAAATAGTAAAAATGGTAATACAGTAGAACCTCTCTGTAAAGGACACCTAATTGCAGAACCAAAGTGTCCTTTAGGGAAAGGTGTCCTCTTACCAGAGAGTTACTAAATAGTAAAAATAGTGATTTTGCAAATGAAAACTGTCCTTTATAGAGAGGTGTCTTCTAGCATGAGTGTCCTTTCATGGAGGTTTTACTGTATTACCAAAATATAACTAGCATTAATGAAAACAATACATTTAGATAATATAATTAACAAAAGACATTTTTGTGATAAACATTCAATATTTAAAAGCAATTTCCATATGAACATAAAAATCTTTAGTTTTTGCATTAAAGAGCACATAACGAAGGAGCATAAAACAAAATAAATTTCAATTAGAAAAACAACAATAATATTTCAGTTATTTCAGATGAATAATTATAAAATTGGATTCCACAGATTAGAGAACACTGAATATAGAAACTTGAAAATTTGGAACTTAGGGACATATTAGAGGGAAAAAATGGTAACATGAAATGGAACAAATTTCTGTGCTATTATCAAGTCTTAAATCACAACCCCATTTTGACATAAGAATGTCACAACTTCAGCCTAAAAAAGAATCTTAATACAAGAAAATAACACCTAATCCAAATAATTTATTAATATGTGATGTTTTGGCAACAGCATTGTCACCATCATCAGACAAAAGAATAAATCTTGTTTCTAAATTTTCTTCTATTATAATCTATAATCCAAATTGTGCTTTATCGCCTTTACATCTTGTTTATTACCTTTGAATGTAGATTCTAAATTGAATCAGACAAACATTTTGGACTGTAACATGCTTTGTATTTATTTATGTAAAATATTTAATTATGCTTTGATTTTTCTTCATAGTTAGGTAGTCGGCTGTACTTTCTTTTTCTCTAATTTTACATAAGTTTTGTCTATATATTATGGTTAACCTTGTTGTAATTAAATATTAAAAGACAAAGTATTGTGGCTATCCCTTATTTCTATATAGGCAAACCGTTACACAGATGAAATTCAGGTTTCTAAAAGAAAGAAAAAAATATCTCATTTGATGAATGTGTGGTGTGTTGATGTGGGTTTGCTTTACTTCCAAAGAAGGAACAAGAAAAGTAAAAGATAATATCAGTTATTGAAAGTGATTCTTAAAGAGATAAATGCTATTACCACAATACAGTAGAATTTCCCTGTAAAGGACAACACCTAATTGCAGAGCCAAAGTGTTCTTTAGGGAGAGGTGTTCTCTTACTGGAGAGTTGCTAAATAGTGAAAATGGTAATTTTGCAAATGTAAACTCCGTTATAGAGAGGTGTCTTCTAGCGGGAGTGTCCTCTCAATGAGGTTCTACTGTACTGGTGTGAAAACTGTCTTTTGTAGAGAGGTGTCCTCTAGCGTGAGTATCCTCTAGCGGGAGTGTCCTCTCAAGGAGGTTCTACTGTACTGTGGGTGAAAACTGTCTTTTGTAGAGAGGTGTCTTCTAGCAGGAGTGTCCTCTCATGGAAGTTCTACTGTACTGGTGTGAAAACTGTCTTTTGTAGAGAGGTGTCCTCTAGCTTGAGTGTCCTCTCATGGAAGTTCTACTGTACCATTAACAAATCTCAATGTAAATAATTTCCTTAGAGAGGACCATACAATCCACTTGAAGCAGCAAAGTTGGAGAATTCTAATCTCTTCACTGTTCAGTGATATATTCTATGTACAGGGGGAAGAAGAAATGATGATAGCTTTGATGATGATGGAAGCTGGGTGAGGCTGAAGGAAGCATCAACGATTTTAAATCTCCAGAGAATTCTCTGGTGTAGGAAGAAAAAATGCTCAAAACTATTATTTCATTTATCATTGAGCAACAGCCTCATAGAGAACAATTTAAAAGACATTTTTTTGTATTGATTTTTCTTAATATTTAAAAAATAGACAAATGGCTCTCCAGTATATAAAGGATGAAAGAAGAATTGTGTGACACATTACAAACTTTAACTAGCTTCGCATGAAATGGACTTTGTTTTTAATGTGTATAAGCATAGTTTCAATCAGCAGGAAAAAATATTCTGTGTGGGATGTTATCTATATCTGCTGTGTGTGTGAAATATAAAACTTTAGTGAAACTGTCCAGTAAAATCCATGTTTTTCCTCTAATTAACAAGTCAAAACTATGTAACCATTGAAAACCCAATCCCTTTAATATGATACCTCAGTATTAAGGTGCTAACCCACTATTGTTTGAAGACCTTAATAAAGGTTTTTTTGCTTTATTTATATAGAAAATAGAGGTAATGAGATATTTGTTATTTTCATTCCAGAGTTAGGAATTCAAGTAAGACAATTATCTTCTTTCACTAAACGGCCAACAACAGTTCTCCAACCTCTATTGTTGAATTATCTTGGATTCACACCAATCCCTCTGTTAAATTTACAATCCTGTTTTTGATGGGGGAGAAAAGAGAAAAAATTATCTAACCCTTTTAAAAAGTCTTTTACAAACAATTTGAAAAAAAAAAGAGAAAAAATCCTATATTCTAATATATTTTAATCGATAAAAGACATATCCTGACTATGTTCACATGATTTTTTTTAGATAGCAGAGTACCTGTACCGTGTTAACCTGTTCCTTGATATTTGGCCAATCCTTTTTCCGGATAAATCAAAAATAGACCAACCATGAACATGTTGTTGTTGTTTCTTATCCCCTTGTGTAAAGATTACACGAATTCCATGAGTTCATGTTCCTCGAGCTGTTTTATGATGAGCAGCGGCCTCTCTCAAAGGTCCTGTTTAGTGCATCTAATGCAAGCCAAAATGTGTTCTGGAGCTGCAGGTACCAAACTACATTTTGGGCAAGTGGGGTAGATTTTGTTGTTATTTTCAATCTTCAATCAACCATGAACATGTTTCGGGCTGTTGGCCCTTATCAATGTGGGGCAGGCAAGCTGTACCTCTATAACCAAAAAAATGTATTTCTCAGTAGTGTTTGGATCAAATCTGCTATGTTGACAATGGAAGCCAAACATGTCAATTACCAGCTAATCACACAGTCCAATCATATAAAAGCCTTGAGAACATACCCTGAAAGCTAGTTGAAAATGCTATCAGTTAGAAATAAATAATTGATTTTTTTTCCCTTATCTTCTCATCTCGATACTATCACAACTATTGATTTCGGAAGATGACTTCTGTGAAGTGTACAACGGAATTGTTGGAGATTCTTCGGTCACATCACATGACACAGGGGAATGGAGTACACCATACTGACCAGGAAGACGTCTGGGCGACACATACCTGGATGCCCACCGACACGCTTCGTGGACCAATTAAAGGAACTCACTGGTTTAACGGTCGCCGAGATGGTACATCGAGCTCAATACAGAGATAGCTGGCGTCGTGTTTGGGATGTAATACGTACAGTACAACGTTCGATCACGAATTAAATGATTTTACTATCTTCTTATCAAACAGTCCAAAGTTTTTAATCAGATGTAGCCTAGAGAACATACCCTGAAAACTAGTTGAAAATTAGTGAGAAACTTTTGTTTCAATTCTATTTATCTTAATTACACATGGTACAGGCCATGATAATCATGGTGGGTAGTTAGCGACTGTTTTAACTGTAAGTGATCCACATGTCTACACATGTGAAAAGCAGTTTGACCTTTGCACTTACAATCAGTGAGGAATAAGTCTTCTTCTTCTTTCTTATCTCAATCATATTAAGGTATCAAACTTGTAAAGTTTGTTGATGGTGTCTGCCAGGGAAGAGTAGAGCTCATCAATGGATGAGTCAATACAGTCAATAATGTGTTTTGGGGTTGCAGGTTAACACTTAGTACATAGTGGGAAAACCTTGCAACCATTCTGGAAAGTCATTGTCCGTAGATAAACAGACTTAGATTGCCAGGAATAAGTCAAATTATTGATTTTCCTTCACATATTCCCTTCCAACATGACATGACAGGATCAAGCAGAATTCACAAAGCGGTAGGTTTAACATATCAAAGAACATCTAATATAATTAACTCCAAATTCTAGCAATCAGAGTTTACCTTTTTGGTGGAAGAAAAAGTATCAGAGAGAGAGAGAAAATATATATTTTCCATAATATATTATTTTTAAAAAAATATTAATTTAAATATTATTATTTTTTTTTTACAAAAATTGCGTTTTTTTTCAATGGGTATTTATATATATATTTGTTTTTTAAAATTCTATTTTACACAATATTTAAAACTTTTTTCATCTATTCTATATAGATATTTTGATAATGCTAAGAATGGACATTTGGTGTTCCGAGGAAGCAAACAGGACTCTCTGCTGTAGCGAAGGTTACAAAGCAGCACCTTGACTACTCAATCGCATGGTGTGATCTAGTATTTCACCTTAGTATTCACAAACATAAGTAATGTTAACACTGATCAGAACTAGGCTAAAGCTGCCGATATAAATGATATTTGACCAACCCATTTTATTTTGTTTGTTGATAAATCAAGAAAAGTCAACCATAAAGGTATTTTGGGCTGTTGACCCTCATCAGTGTGGTGCAAGCTGTACCTCAAATGACAGAAAAATTGCGAAAAATAGTACAAATGTGACATTGTACTGGGATAAGGTTCATAAATTAAGAAAAAAGGCATCTCTTTACAGTGCAACTGAAAGTTGCTAATCTTCTTTTTCTTTCTGATCTCCACTCAATAATATCAGGGTATCAAGCTTGTAAAGCTTGTTGATGGTGTCTGTCGGGAATGAGTAGAGCTCATCAATGGATGAGTCAATACAGTCAATAATGTGTTTTGGGGTTGCAGGTTGACACTTAGTACATAGTGAAAGTTGCTGGTGGATTGCGCCATCTATCGGAATAAATATCAATAAATCTTTGATTTTTTAAATTATCTCACAATTGGCCAAATACCCATTCTTGATTAATCAAGAAAAGGTAACCATGTACCCATTTCGGGCTGTTGGCCCTCATCAGCGTTGTTTTCTTGATTAATCAAGAAACAGGAGTTGGCGCTAATTCTGGAATAATTAAAAAATCAACGATTAGTTGATATTTATACCAATAGATGGCGCAAGCCATCAACAACTTTAAAGTTGCACAATCAAGAAATGCCCTTTTTTCATACTTTATCCTTTATCTACCTGATCCAAGTACAAATTCACTTTTGTGCTATTATTCAAATCAAAAGAAAGTTAACCATGAAGGTATTTTGGGCTGTTGGCCCTCATCAGTCATGTGCAGGCTGTAACTCAACGTAAAAAAACTTTGCTCCAAGAAGCTTCCTGAGAAATTAAGAAATGGGTATTTATGGCTGATTGATACTAATCCAGATGATGCCAATTATTGAATGAAATGAAGGGAGAGAGAAACACTTTATCTCAGAATAAATCATTTGTACCAACATTGTTGAACCATCAGTACTGATGTACAGAAGTGAAAATAAGTCAAAGAAGAGAATGGACATGGAAAATAGAATATTAGGAAGAAAAAAAACTTTGATTAATGCCTTATCAAACCATTTTGTTTTGCACTTTTAGATGAAAAAAGAAAGAAATACAGTAAAACCCCTCTATAATGAACCCCAATGAGACTGAACCTGTGGTTCACTATAGCCATTTTATGTTTATCCCTAATACACGTGGTACAGGCCATGATAATCATGGTGGGTAGTAGCTATGACTGCAGTAAGTGCCCCACATGTCTACACATGTGAAACTATAGCCATGGTTCGTTATATATATATAACCATGTTGTTTCTTATCCCCTTGTGTAAAGATTACATGAATTCCATGAGTTCATACTCCTCGAGCTGCTTTATGATAAGCAGCGGCCTCTCCCAAAGATCCTGTTTAGTGCATCTAATGCAAGTCAAATATATAATCATAGTTAAGCCCGGTAAGCGGAACATTGTGGGTTCGATTCCCATCCCTGGACACTTTTATTTTTCCGTTCATCATTACTCTTCATAATTCACCCTTTCATACCTCATCCAAAAAGGTTAGAAATAGTCAATATTTCACCTTGAAATAAATTTTGATTTTTCATTGAAAAGAAACTCATGCGGTGTAACTTCAAATGTTGTTTTACAATCACAAACCGCAGTGTATTATATTGTATAACCATAGTTCACTGCATTATAAAAAAATTATTTCAGGTTTGTTATAAGGGAAGGTTCACCCAGGTTCATTTTAGTGGAGTTTTACTGTATTTATACTTTTGTAAAACCAGTTTTTTTCCAAAAAATGCTTCCAAAATACCTTTAAAAGGTAAAGAAAAATGGCAGCTATAGAAGAAAATTAAATTGAAATAAAGAGGGTGATGGAAAGATGAAAGTAAGGATTTGACTTTCATATGCAAATCAAACCTCACAATAACAATGGGACTATATGTAGTGTTATAACCATGTTACTATCATAACTATATTTAAAAAGTTGATTATAAAGTTAGAAACACAATGTTACAAATATAGGTTGTTATAATGAAATTCCATTCTATGTAAATATTACCCTTTTTTTTAAAACTATATATATAAAAAAAGTTTAAAATGACAAAATTGGAAATTAGAAAAACAAAAAAATAATAAATAAATAGAAAAAGAGGTAGAAAAAAAAATGGAAAGAATTGCAATATTCCCAGAGACAAAAAAAAAATCAAAATATAACAAAAACATAAATATATACTAAATAGAATTTTTTCAAATACAGTTAAACCTGTCTATAGCGCCCACCTCTTGGGACTCACCAATATAGGGTGCTATAGAGAGGGGGTGCTATACACAGGTCACTTTTAATGTAAAATGTTTACATTTTAATGTTTAAAATCGGGCGCTATAGAGAGGAAGGCGCTATTTAGAGGAGGTGCTATAGACAGGTCACTTTTAATGTAAAATGTTTAAAATCAGGCGTTATAGAGAGGAAGGCGCTATTTAGAGGGGGTGCTATAGACAGGTCACTTTTAATGTAAAATGTTTAAAATCAGGCGTTATAGAGAGGAAGGCGCTATTTAGAGGGGGTGCTATAGACAGGTCACTTTTAATGTAAAATGTTTACATTTTAATGTTTAAAATCAGGCGCTATAGAGAGGAAGGCGCTATTTAGAGGGGGTGCTATAGACAGGTCACTTTCAATGTAAAATGTTTAAAATCAGGCGATAGAGAGGAAGGCGCTATTTAGAGGGGGCGCTATAGACAGGTCACTTTGAATGTCAAATGTTTAAAATCAGACACTATAGAGAGGAAGGCGCTATTTAGAGGGGGCGCTATAGACAGGTTAAACTGTATTAGAAAATGAATCTTTGAATAATAATAATATCTCTGATGTGTGTTGACTAGGTGTACAATTCCTGAGAAGTAACAAACTAAAGTGTGTTCAAGCGCTGACTGTGGGCGGAGGGACCTGAGAGTTGGGTGTGGACGTCCCCGAGAGCTCGTAGCCCGAGGACAGCTGACATGGGAAGTTGGTCTGGGGGCTTCTGTTCTGTCGCAAGGGATCTGCAACACTTCCTGAGTGGGGGATCATCACTAGAGATTAGAGATATAATAATCAAATATCAAATCAACATCATCTACCAATGAAAATTGATTAAAAAATGTTAAAAATTGTAATTAGAGATATAATAATCAAATATCAAATTAACATCATCTACCAATGAAAATTGATTAAAAAATGTTAAAAATTGTAATATACCTTATAATAATATTATAAAATACTTTGTTTAATTAATTTATTTTTGAATGTTTGGATTTGGCAGCACTGTAATAGTTGTTATGAATATATTAAAAAGTGTATATATAACATTAGAAAGATATATAATTAAAATTTGTTTCTTAATTTGGTAAAGCATATTTATATATTTAATTGAAGGAACATTACAAAAGTTATTTAAAAATATATATACAGTTAAACCTGTCTATAGCGCCCCCTCTTGGGACTTACCAAAATAGGGTGCTATAGAGAGGGGGTGCTTTAGACAGGTCACTTTTAATGTAAATCGCATCGTACTACGTATTTAAAATCAGGCGCTATTTAGAGGGGGCTCTATAGACAGGTTTAACTGTATATATTTAGTAATATATATGTCAATATACACTATAGGTCTATATGTACCAAAATTATAAATAGTGAAACAGCCCCAAAATGTAGATAAACTTCAACATGCCACCTTGGCCATCATGTAATCACAAACAAGACAATAAAGTTTTATTGAGAGTTAGCCACACCCAATCAAGTCAAGGTCCAGTTTCGTCAAGATTACATCATTTCCTCCCGTGGAACTTCCATAAGTCATTAGTGAGTTTTATGACGTGGGCAACAACAGATCATCCTACCCACTCTTACAGATAGCACCCTTCTGGACCCCATTTTACATATGGACAATTATACATACAGTAAAACCCCTCTATAGTGAACCCCATTGGGACGGGACTTTTGGTTCACTATAGCCACGGTTCATAATAGCCACGGTTTGGGTATTTAAATTTTTTTTTTTGAGGATATAATTAAAGGGCATGCGCAAAAAAAAAAAAAAAAAAGGCTACCTCTTAATATTGGCTGCTTTTTCCCCCTAAATTAACCTATTTCTATATATTAAAGCTGTATATTAAAATAAAAACAAAATCATGTGAAAATATTGCCTTTTTGATCAGCTCCTCTGATAATTTAATTAGTATAAATGCAACCTGCCCCCCATATGTCACTAAGACAGACAAGAGGGCTGACCATTCATCTCCTACCCAAATCTCAAGTTCTTTTACATGTCCTGGATAGGACCTTTGATTCTTTCAGAGATTTGAGAATTGTTGTTTCTTATTCTCTTGTGTAAAGATTATACCAATTCCATGAGTTCATGCTCCTCAAGCTGTTTTATGATAGACAGTGGTCTCTCCCAAAGGTCCTGTTTGTATCTAATGCAAGATGTGTTTTGGAGCTGTAGGTGCCAAGCTACATTTTGGGATTTGAGAATTGGATTCCAGAGTTATTTGGATCAGTGGACATTGGGTGCTGTCAATGTTCATCCATCAGTTTTACCGTGTTGTGGAAATTTGAGGGTACAATGTCAAATGAACAGTTCAAACCAAATGGTTTCCTGTAAAGAAGAATATAGAAAATTTAACAAATTATATAGACTCTATCTCAAATGCTGTGGACCTGAATTACATTACAATTTCTAGTTTTAATTAGTATAGTTTATTATTATTATTTTGAAATATTCTATATTTATACCATTAATTTTGTGGTTATAATTCTAAAAAATATATTAAACCTTTAATAATATGTGTGTAAATAACCTTTATTTCTTCTTTAATTTATTGCTCTAAAATGTAAATTTAAATAACTTTTACTATATCACTCTCCCCATGTGCACTAGGTGCAAAACCGAAGAGGCCACTCCCCAACATAAACTGGATTGTATTGGAAAGGATAAGAGATCCCTGTACAGAGAACCAAGAAGAGTTCTTGAACTTCTTTATGAGCACGACCTCCAAGATCTTGTCTAATTTAGACTAAAAGGATAAGTTAAAAAAAAAAAAAAAAAAAAACTAGAAATAATTTATATATATACACCTATCCCCCGATTTACACGGTACTTGTTTTACACGTTTTCGCTTTTATACGGTTTTCCAAATAAGTTTTTTGTTTTTGTTTTTATCGCACTATACTAAATGCTACTGTGATTGAACACATGCGCTGGGTACACATCTCACGAGGAATCCCGAGCTTATGTGCTGACTTGCTGCACACGCACACTGTGTCTGAATTTCTAATTTAATTTACATGTTTTTCCCAGGAATGTATCAACTGTGTAAATCGGGGGATATGTGTATTTAAAAACTATGTACATAAAATAGATTAAACATTTACATGCAAATATCCACATAGGATATAGCTAGCGTGTGTTTTGTAATGTGTTGGGAGAAGTACAAAAGGTCACCCACCAGTACGGAGGTGGATAAACCACAGCAGTCCCATGAAGGAAGCCCCCAGGAGGAAGGCAGCGAATGCGATGCCCACCACGGTCTCTGTCGCCAGCCCCACCAGCACCACCTGCTGGGAAAATACGGCAGCAGCTGCAACATGTTACCACACCTCAGGAGGGAGCTGTGGTTGGACATCTGGATGGACAACCATTCAATGAGCTGCTAGTTCCACTATGGCAAGATGAAACATCGTGATGGATGAAGAGAACAACAGTCTTTGATTTCCAGACTTAAGTCTGGTCATGTATGGACAATGACTTTCCACTATGTACCAAGTGTCAACCTGCAACACCAAAACACATTATTGACTGTATTGACTCATCCATTGATGAGCTCTACTCTTCCCCGGCAGACACCATCAACAAGCTTTACAAGCTTGATACCCTGATATGATTGAGTGGAGATAAGAAAGAAGAAGAAGACTAATAAAGTTTTTTACTTAGGTAATGTACAGTGTATCATTCTGATGTACAAAAAAGGGAGAGATGCCTCTTTTGGTAGATGAATATCATCTTCCCACAACTTATGTTATATAAAGTATAAATTGAGTGTGTGTGTGAGGTATGTTTATGGTATATAATACTAACAAAAATGTCAAGAGAGAGAGAGAATCCTGAAGAGTGGATTTTATGGCAGGATTGGTGTAGGTTTAAAGAGACAAAGGTCGCCTCTCCCGTCAAAACCAGATGCCATCTATTGACTGTCGCCGCAAACTAGCGGCCTCGGGTTGGTGACAAAGCCACAACACCAGCTTTGGCAAACTGAAAAGCGTCCACCTAGGTTTCGGGCTAATGGCCCTCATCAGCCTAGGGCGGACTTTATTCCATGATATCCACAAGGGATCTAATGGAATCTTGGCAATCTGCCAAATAGGTGTTTAGCTGGCAAGGGGGCTGGGCCAAATCTATGGCTAAAATATAGATAGATATTTTGCTGGGAGGAAATTGATCTAAAGGTGTAGGTTTATTGGGATCTCCCTCTGTAGATGGTGGTGAACTGACCAGGTTTATGAGGTGGGGTCTTGGGCACCACTCGCAGAGGTCCCAGAGCCACAAGTCTGGCCCCACGTGGCTGGGGCAGGAAGGGTCTGAGAGAGGTGAGGTTTGTCCCACAGGGTTTCTGGCAGGGTCCAGGCCGTGGGCAGGACACCAGGCGACACTGCAGGTACACCTCCTGGCGCAGGAACCTTTCTGCCAGCTGGAAGCCAAACTGGGCCTGGCAGCTGGAGGAGGCTGGTGGGGTGACACTCAGGTCTGAGGGACAGCTGTCACATTGTCCTGTTAGCCAGATATATGGCGATTGGCAGAGAAAATACAGAACAAGTTCAAAACAAGGTAATAAGACCAAATCCAAATAAATAAATAGTCTGTGATGTTTCAGTAACAGCGTTGTCACCATCTTCAGACCAAAGTATTGAATGAGCTGTGGTAAAATTTCTCATTCAATACTTTTGTCTGAAGATGGTAACAATGCTGTTACCGAAACGTCACACACTATTTATTTATTTGGATTTGGTCTTATTACCTTGTGTTTATAATCTATAATCCAAATTGTGCCTTATCTACAGAACAAGTTGATTTCAGTATTAAGCTGTGAATACATTTGAAAAATAAAAAAAAAAATTATTTGTAATAAGTTTGTTTATATATTATGAAAACTGCGAGCGCTCGCTCTTCAACAGGCAACAATTATATCTGAGTGAGTATGGGACATTTGATGGCTATTTATACTTGGTTTGGAGTATGACAGTTCTGGGATGTCTCCTGTTGATACTGTTCTTATGTTTGGATATGAGGGATTTCTGACTTGGACGGTATATTACAGTAGTGGCAGGTAGGGTTTTCTAGATTGAATATACCAGTCTAGAAGGTAGATGATGACAACATTGTAAGTTGTAATCAGCTATAATAAATATTAATTAATATGGATTTTCTTTTTTGATTTAACAAAAAAAGCTGACTGAATACTTTTTTCAGGCTGTTGTCCCTCATCAGCATGACGTGGGTTGTACTTCAAAGTAGTTATTTCAAACTTAATAAACGGGAATTAATGGTACAGAGAATTGCTATATTATATTATTATCCCCCAGTACACATGGTACAGGCCATGATAATCATAGTGGGTAGTTAGCGACTGCTTTTACTGTAAGTGTACCACATGTCTACAAATGTGAAAAGCAGTTCAACTTTTGCACTTACAAATGCGCCAGAGCCCCGTTTTGATTACTTGCACTGGCTGTTGGGGTTGAACTTTTGCAAGAATCAGGGGCCATTGGTGCATTTTTCAATCAGGAAAAAAAGTGTCCAAGGCGGGATTCAATCCCGGGTCATAGTGGTTGAAACCAAAGGTTTAGACCATCCTTCCACCGACCCCCGAGAATTGCTGTATGGAGAGGGCATACAGGGGGCTCACACAGATAGAACTGAGAGACCATCAAATACAAGGATAATCATCAAGTCCAGATAGAACTTACCCATTGAGGAGAAGGCTGAACTTGTCAGTGTGAGGGATGGTAGACAGCCAACAGTCCTCCACGGAGATACACTGGCCAGAATCTGACCACACACAGATGTCACATTAGCCTCTCTGTAGAGCTGACTGCTACAGGGCACGTCCCCATGATGGCGGATAAGGGAACAACCTTCAGATATGAAGACCAGCTACAAAACAAGCAGAATAACTGACGAATAATCAGCCACGGACCAACAGCAGCATTGTTAGAAGAGGAGAAAGACCTCTTTAAAAGTCCAGAGTTCAAATGACCCAGTTAATAGACCTCAGCAAGGTTCTTTCCAGGAATATGGAGGTCTGTACTCATGTTAGAGTCGGCAGCAAAGGCATCCATGTTAGGAATGGCCTCAAATTACAGGCAAGACTTCCACCAAAGTAAATTTCAAGTATAAAAAAATATTTAATGAATATAGTTAAAAATATAAATGTATTATTTATACAATAGTTAAAACAGTAGAACCTCCCTTTAGCGGACACCCCACTAGTGGACACCTATCCACAAAGGACAGTTTTCAAAGGTAAAATTTTCATTTTTACAATTTAGCAACTCTCTGGTAAAAGGACAGCTCTCTCTAAAGAACACTTTGGCTCTGTAACTAGGTGTTGTCCTTTACAGGAAGGTTCTACTGTATTAGCTAAGTCATCATCTCCCCTGTACATAAATTTCATGGCTTAATATATTTTAAGGTAAATAAATGCTCGTCAATAAATGGAATCAGCATTCCAACTACAGCGATTCCAGATGGCCACAGGTAGTTGGTGATCTATGGATACACTCCAGAGGTCTGGGTTACCTAGTTGTTATTACTATGTTGTTATTGTTTCTTATCCCCTTGTGTAAAGATTACACCAATTCCATGAGTTCATGCTCCTCGAGCTGATCTCACGGAATGGGGTGTAGGGGTGCAGCTTTCATTGATCATGGCACCATGATCCAGGCACACTTTGGTGAAAGTCTGACTTTGCCTATTTCTTTGTTGTAGTATGATTACGTAATCACTCCTCTCTCAGTGATGATTAGGCAGAAATGAAAATAGAGAGATTGAGGCCAACAGTCATCTGTGGTGCAGTATGTTACATTTCCAAGTTCATTACAAGTATTCACTTACTGTGTTATTACTATATCTTGAATATATAAATTCTATTTATGGATTATTATTAACAACTAGATAACCCAGGCTCCTGGAGTGTATCCATAGATCACCTACTACCAGGCTGTCCTGTGGTTTAAGAGTCAGTCTTGGTAGTGAACCAGTTCACCAAGTGGCCGGTTTGTTTCTAGGTAGATTCAATAGGGCAGTGTCATTGAATGAAGTCAGTCCAAGAAGTGTAGCTGTCTGTAGTTGGGCAGCTGAATGTCTCACCTGTGGAGGAAGTGGCCTGGACATAGATGTGGGCATGCACCTGGAGGTGGGCCGGGAAGGAAGAGACAGCCTGGGTGAGGTTGGAGTCCGTGTAGAGAGACAGTCCGAGGTCCTGCTGAAACATATCCTGTTTATACTATGATGTATTAGAACGCCATCTGTTATTATTATTTTTTGCTTATCCCTAGTACACGTGGTACAGGCCATCATAATCATGGTAGTTAGAAGTAGGCGACTGCTTTTACTGTAAGTGCACTACATGTCTACACATATGAAAAGCAGTTTGACTTTGCACTTACAAATGTGCCAGAGCCCCGTTTAGTTACTTGCACTGGCTGGTGGGGTTGGACTTTTGCAAGAATCTGGGGCCATTGGAGCATTATGCCATCTGTTATGAAAGTTCAAAACTATTATAGACGTATATGTTTATTTTTAAGGGCAGTAGAAATTGTTTAATTTTTAAAAAGAATCATATGTGTCTATAATTGTTTCGAATTTACATATTCTGTTTGTTAGTTATTCACAGATAATGAATCAACTCCATTACTTTGGAATATATTGGGTAATAGACATTCCTAGCAGATGGCCCGCTGCAAATGAAAACATTAAGATGCGAATGTTTCTTTTCACAAATAAATCAAACTTCTACTATCCTTACTGTGATTAAAAAATATTGGGATAGAAGTTTGATTTATATTTGTGAAAAGAAACATTCATGTCTTAATGTTTTAATTTGTTACATATAGCTATAATAAAGTGCCTTCTCATTGTCCACTCTTTCTCTCCAGTATCTGCCGGTCCTTCCTGCCCTGCCTGCGGGTCCCCTGATGGCTCCCTGGGCCACTGATACTGGAGTTTCAGTCTGGGAGGCCTTCAACATCGTCGGGAGACCACCTGATCTCCAGGCATGGATCTTCGGGACTGGCCTGGAGGACAACAGCCATCCTTTCATCGGCGAAGTCCCGTATATACTGGCACTTGGTTGGTCTTGGTGGTAGCATCGAGGACCCCGTCATCGCCTGGAAAAGGACTCTAGCGCGTTGGGGAAGACTCCCCGGCTCTTGTATATAATTTTATCTTTTAACGATATGTTTTTAATTTTGTAATCATTGACCAAGATGTCAATAAATTATTTTTAATTGTCAATTGTCCCTCTCTCTCTCCGAAAACTCCATTATAACCAAAGGTCTATCCAAACTCAGGGTGGCTTGTAACCCTTGATTTGATGTCCCTTCGGAGAAGGCTTCGTGTTGATGTAAATATATATTTTTTATTGTTGTTATCTATAAGTATTCTTTGTTGTTGACTAGAAGTCAATAAAGTGGTTTCAATCTCTCTAAGAACTCTCGCAGTCCACTGGTGGCGGAGTCTTTTCCGGCGCCACCAATGAAGACCTTGTATATATATTTTATATATATGTATATTTATCAATTATATACTTTACATTTATTTATCTATTTATCTATATATTTATCTTTATATAATCTTATTTATTCAAATTTATATTTACTCTGTATTTAACCTTATATAATCTTATATGGACATTGTAATAAATCAGTTTCAATCTCAATCTCTCCACTGCAAAGATAAATGATAAAAGTTGGTGAACTCACATCCTTCTCCTGGCCAGCTTGGGGTCCAGTGAGAGGCTGGTCAGTGGTCAGGTTGTACATGCAGTGGAAGTGGACTGTCACCAGAGGGCGGGGGCTGTCCAGGGGGGAGCTACCGGAGCCATTCTCTGCCACCATGTCCTCGTCGTCTTGTAGTTCCTCTCCTCCCAGCCACACCTCCACCTGGTGGTACTGCCAATGTTAGCTTTCCTCCTCCCTAGTGTCTGTGTGGAGGCAGATAATATAGTATTTAAATCCTCCTATACTATATATATATAAATGTGAAACTCAAAAACACACAAGGTAATAAGACCAAATAAATAAATAGTGTGTAACGTTTCAGTAGCAGCGTTATTACCATCTTCAGACAAAAGTACTGAAAATTCAATACAAAAATTCATTCAGTTGTTTTGTCTGAAGATGGTAACAACGCTGTTACCGAAACGTCACACACTATTTATTTATTTGGATTTGGTCTTATTACCTTGTGTTTACAATCATTAATCCAAATTGTGCCTTATCGGTAAAATAAAAGAAAACAGGCCCTTTGAGGGAGACCGCTGATTATCATAAAACAGCTCGAGGAGCATGAACTTATGGAATTCGTGTATAAATAAAATGTATAATTCGTGTGGAAAGTGTATAACTCGCGGTATTTCCAAGATGAGGAAGGCAGTTTACCCTGTTGTGGAAGACCTGGGTGTCGTGGCGCGGGGGCGGAGCGGCAGTGCGGCACTCCCGCAGGCCGAACTCCAGGGCGAGGTGGGTGGCGTTGGGCTGCAGGCGGCACTGGGGATCGGCTAGGGTGGCCCGCAGCGAGGACAGCCGGGGACGGGGCAGGCTGACGGCGATACGACCCGCGGGGCGGCACGACACGGCCACACCCAGCTCCTCCCCCGAGGATGGTAGGAGTCGGCCCATCTGGAGACGGAACTTCTCCTTGAGACTGGTGGCCCCTGGCAGGATGGGCGGCATCTTGGGGAACCCTGGCGACAGAAGTGTGAGAACAAATACACTAGGGAAGACATATGTATGGCCGATGTCCCCTATGGTTGCCCTAAATATAAATTCGACGATTTCTAACAAAAAGTAACACACGTTGTTATAAAGAAAGGATTTATTAAAGCATAGGACCGATCCTCTACTCGTGCGCAAATATTTCTTTCTTTTTCAATATATCTCAATGAAGATGGGCTCGGAACACTTCGGCTAACCAAACCTTATGGTACATACGTGTCATAGCTGCATGCTTCAGTGGATTCGTGAGGCTCAAATAAATGGAGCCTTAGGCGCAAGAGTGTCCCCGGGCTTACAGAGGCCAAACATTTTCACACCCACCCCACCACCAGAGATTTAACTGATTCTTGAATTATTCAGGTGGAAGGCCCTTGAACTTGGCCAATCACTAGCTAACAAGGGACATTTTAGAATGGACGAGACAATCTGTAAGAAAAAATAAAGAACCTGGGGAGTAAGCACTTACTCTGTACACTGTAGGGTGGGGAAACCACGATGTTGACCCGGGTGGCGAGCGGCGCGGCCACGAAGGAATGGACGGCTGAGCCCAGCAGGTCCCGAGCCTGAGAGAGGAGCTGGGGTCCTGATCCCAGGAGCGCCACTGTGCGGACCTGGAGGACATGCTGAGGCGGCAGGTCGGTCCCCACCACGTCGCTCTCGGCCTGCACATGGAGCCGTATTCAAAGGAAAGTCCATATTGTCTGCCCACATTCATTATATCGTTCAGGTTTCAAATAAGAACGTTATCAAGAGGGGAAAGGAGATCAAAGTGTTGTGTGATTTATGGAACCACAGAAAATACTCGACGTAACCTCACTGATGCGACAATCCAGCTAAGTGCTTGTTTTGAACAAGAGCGTTATCAAGAGTGGAGGGAGTTTGGCGAATCCTAGAGGAGGTATACAGAGGAGATAACAGTGAGAATCCCCCCAAACACTCACCAGCACGAGAAGGTTTCCGCGGACACCCCAGGAATGGAGCTGCCATGTGACATTCGGGGGTCCCCCAGCCAACACCAGGGCAAGGTCCCTCTCCACCTCGGACTGGCCTCCCGGGGGTCGCAGGTTGACCCCGACAGTGGGGGACCCGCGCGTGGAGCCCACCTCCAACACCAGCACCAGCCTGCACACCATGGCTCTGCTCTAGCATCCAATACCGTAGCAACTCGGCGGAGCGACCACATTTATATAAGAGACTTGACTCGAGACAAAGGAGTGCCCATGTGACATATGAGCAGAGAAGGACTTGACGGCGATTGAAAGAAGTCAGCATTACACGTAGACACGTCTTCTTCTTCTTTCTTATCTCCACTCAATCATATCAGGGTATCAAGCTTGTAAAGCTGGGGTTGCAGGTTGACACTTAGTACATAGTGGGAAAACCTTGCAACCATTCTGGAAAGTCATTGTCCGTAGGTGACCAGTCTTAAGTTTGGAAATCAAAGACTGTTGTTCTCTTGGAGGACAGAACCGGTGCTTGTCCCTCCTGCTCGGTACCAGTCATGTGCAGCACTAGATAGACACGTCCTAAATATTCATAATGGCCTCTTATGCTGATGGGACAACCTGTCAAGAAGATATCTGATACTGTAGGTGGGTATGCTATCTAACGAAATCAATAAAGTATAGAGGGCTAAGTTTCTTCTGTATAATTGTATTTCTCTAGTTTCGCGCTAACATGTCCTTCAACAGGAACAACTAAGAATATAATAATAAGTATAGTTATCTAGAAGTTATACTCCTAATTGCTCCTGATGAAGGGCATGTTAACCTGAAAGCTAGAGAAATACATGTGTACAAGAAACTTAGCCCTGGATACTTTATTGATTTTGTTAAATTATAAGTCAGAGGAAAAAAACGTTTATTTTATATGAAGGAAATAATATCTGTTTTGGCAGGCTTTTAGTAGGTCTACTGTAGTAGAGTAGCGAAGTATCGAAAGCTCCAAACATACATTTCTTATAATACACCAAAACCTCGCTTTGCGTCGTTTCGTTTTGCGTTTTTTTCGAAGTTGCGTCGCTGCTTAATTTTTACTCATTTTCACTGTGCGTCGTTAGATTTTCGAAGTTGCGTTGTTTTGGATTCGAGTCTTTAATATATATTTTTTCCTAAAATATGGCAACACCTTTGTTTTTGATTGCGCCTTCACATGTTTTCACTTTGCGTCGTTTCAATTTGCGTCGTGTTTTTTTGGAACGTAATCCCGACGCAAAGCGAGGTATGGGTGTACTTGGTAGATTTTGTGCCCACAGAACTGAAAGGCTGATTCGATTGCTTTTTAAAAATGATATTAATGAGTCACTTTAGAATCCACTAACTCCGCCTTTGCCGGTCCCAAGCCCGGATAAAAAAGGAGGAGGGGGAGCAGTAACAAGCTCACTAAAAAACCTGGGCTCAGCTGGTCCGGCTGATAGTACCCTGTAAGGGCTCCTAATCCAGGGATACAGGATGAGCAGCGTTTGTACTCCATGTTAGGAGCGGCTGTACATGGTGTCTGTTCCTCATGTCAGAGGCGGCCATTTCTTTTGGAGCTAAGTCGGCCTGCCACTGAGTAGTGCTCTCAGTCTTAATGACAAAGGCAGACGCATTCTACTTCACCCAGTGTGGAGATAAGATAGAAGAAGAAGACTTTAGAATCCACTGGAATTTTATAAAGATTGGCTGTTATAACGATTTATCAATAATATTTCTCCATAAATGAATATAGATTTATGCTTTTACTTTTTATCTTGTTTAAGAAATTTGTTTTTCACGTGAGAAAACGACAAAAAAATCTTATTTTTACTCTACTCCCTATAATAGGTTTTTAAATATCATTCTTTTTATCTATCTTTATATCTATCTATCTATACTTGTATAAACGTTAACGTGTTTATTTATTTATTCTATACTAGACGAATGGCCCGGGCAACGCCCGGGTTTTACCCGAGTGCGTATATATTTTAAAAACGTTTTAATTCAAATACTATTCGTTACAATTATAAATTGGCGCCATGGATGTCACTCTTGTGAAACGTCCCGTTCCAAACTGTGTGTTTTTAAAATGTTTTAATTAAAATACTATTCGTTACAATTATAAATTGGCGCCGTGGATGTCTCTCTTGTGAAACGTCCCGCCCCAAACTGTGTGTGTCTTGAAAATATAAAAATAAAAATGTGAATTTTCATAAAAATTTCATCATGTCGATTTTTTTTTTTTGCATTTCACCTACTAAATCGATAGAGATAATTACATTTGCAACATGAACTTAGGTATATTGACTAAATAGAAAACTGCAATAGTAATAAAGATCATTTTTTAAAGGCACCATATCGTTTTTTTTTCAATAAAATCGAAACAAAAATTAACGATAAATAACGATAATTGCCTTAAAAAGAAATTGCCTTAAAAAAAAGAAACATTCGCGGTGATTTTGTCTTGCATTCGTTTATACAATTATTATATACGAATGACCTGGGCAACGCCCGGGTTTTACCCGATTAAATTCTTTTATTCAAATACTATTCGTTACAATTATAAATTGGCGCCGTGGATGTCATTCTTGTCTCTATATATATATATAAGTCAATTTCTGTCTGTCTGTCTGTTTCGCGATAAACTCAAAAACTACTGAACCAATTGGTACCATATTTTGCATGTCGCGTTTTATAAACCTGAGGAAAATTTTCGGCTGCATTTTGATTAGTATTTTTGGCTATTTCTTTTTTTTCATTTGAAGAACTTTTTTTTTAAGCGGACTAATCCGGAATGGAATGAATACCTAAATATGGCCATTTTTTAAAGCATCGGTGGTTCAGTGGTAGAATGCTCGCCTGCCACGCGGGCGGCCCGGGTTCGATTACCGGCCGATGCATTTTTTTTTTACAATTTTTAAAACTCATTTATATTATCTATATATATAAAATTGAATGTCTGTCTGTCTGTACTCTATAGATTCAAAAACCATACATCCAATCGCCGTGAAATTTTGGGATATTATTAGGTATATCACCGGGAAGGTTTTTGAAAAATAATTTCATGAATATCTTGAATATCCTTAGAGTTATTTGCAGATTTGTAGATTTAACTCGCAAGCAGCGCCCCCATTGTGACGATGATAACAAGTTTTCTTATCACTAAGGTTGTTATCTTAAATATTATTTATCAAAAGTAAGATTATCTCAGGATGACACGGCAATTTATTTGCGACAAGAATAATGATACAATTCCAAGGCGAAGATACTATTCCTTTAACTTCCAATTACCGAGGGAACCAATTAATATTGATTTTATTCAACTTATCGAGTATTTCTCAAGGGACCGGGAAAACATGTTCACTAGATAAAACTATGATTTTCTAATGTAGAAAATTAGGAAAGACAAAATTCAGGATGACAAGGCACACAGGGACCGGGAAAAATGTTCACTTTATCGAGAGATTCAAATTTACGAGTTTCAAATTATCAAAATATATCTTTTTTATTTTTTATAATATATAAATGAGTTTTAAAAATTGTAAAAAAAAAAAAATGCATCGGCCGGGAATCGAACCCGAGCCGCCCGCGTGGCAGGTGAGCATTCTACCACTGAACCACCGATGGTTATGAAAATTCCCATCCGTGAGCTTCAGACAAACAAACAGACAGAATAAGGCAAATATATAAGTACTAGACGAATGGCCCGGGCAACGCCCGGGTTTTACCCGAGTGCGTATATATTTTAAAAAGTTTTAATTCAAATACTATTCGTTACAATTATAAATTGGCGCCATGGATGTCACTCTTGTGAAACATCCCGCCCCAAACTGTGTGTGTCTTGAAAATATAAAAATAAAAATGTGAATTTTCATAAAGATTATATCATGTCGAATTTTTTTTTTTTTGCATTTCACCTACTAAATCGATAGAGATAATTACATTTGCAACATGAACTTAGGTATATTGACTAAATAGAAAACGGCATAGTAATAAAGATCATTTTTTAAAGGCACCATATCGTTTTTTTTCAATAAAATCGAAACAAAAATTAACGATAAATAACGATAATTGCCTTAAAAAGAAATTGCCTTAAAAAAAGAAACATTCGCGGTGATTTTTTCTTGCATTCGTTTATACAATTATTATATACGAATGACCCGGGCAACGCCCGGGTTTTACCCGATTAAATGCTTTTGTTCAAATACTATTCGTTACAATTATAAATTGGCGCCGTGGGTGTCATTCTTGTATAATATATAAATGAGTTTTTAAAATTGTAAAAAAAAAAAAAATGCATCGGCCGGGAATCGAACCCGGGCCGCCCGCGTGGCAGGCGAGCATTCTACCACTGAACCACCGATGGTTATGAAAAATCCCATCCGTGAGCTTCAGACAAACAGACAGAATAAGGCAAATATATAAGTAGACTAGACGAATGGCCCGGGCAACGCCCGGGTTTTACCCGAGTGCGTATATATTTTAAAAACGTTTTAATTCAAATACTATTCGTTACAATTATAAATTGGCGCCATGGATGTCACTCTTGTGAAACGTCCCGTTCCAAACTGTGTGTTTTTAAAATGTTTTAATTAAAATACTATTCGTTACAATTATAAATTGGCGCCGTGGATGTCTCTCTTGTGAAACGTCCCGTCCCAAACTGTGTGTGTCTTGAAAATATAAAAATAAAAATGTGAATTTTCATAAAGATTTCATCATGTCGATTTTTTTTTTTTTTTTGCATTTCACCTACTAAATCGATAGAGATAATTACATTTGCAACATGAACTTAGGTATATTGACTAAATAGAAAACTGCATAGTAATAAAGATCATTTTTTAAAGGCACCATATCGTTTTTTTTTCAATAAAATCGAAACAAAAATTAACGATAAATAACGATAATTGCCTTAAAAAGAAATTGCCTTAAAAAAAAGAAACATTCGCGGTGATTTTGTCTTGCATTCGTTTATACAATTATTATATACGAATGACCCGGGCGCGCGCGCGCAACGCCCGGGTTTTACCCGATTAAATGCTTTTATTCAAATACTATTCGTTACAATTATAAATTGGCGCCCTGGATGTCATTCTTGTATAATATATAAATGAGTTTTAAAAATTGTAAAAAAAAAAATGCATCGGCCGGGAATCGAACCCGGGCCGCCCGCGTGGCAGGCGAGCATTCTACAACTGAACCACCGCTGGTTATGAAAATTCCCATCCGTGAGCTTCAGACAAACAAACAGACAGAATAAGGCAAATATATAAGTAGATACAGTAGAACCTCCCTTTAGTGGACACTTCTCTACAAAGGACAGTTTTCATTTGTAGAATTACCATTTTTACTATTTAGCAACTTTCCGGTAAGAAGACACCTCTCTCTAAAGGATACTTTGGCTCTGCAATTAGGTGTCTTTTACAGGGAGGTTCTACTGTACCATTCTTCAATATTTGACCAATTTGACTGAAATTTCAACAGGATATAGTGTTTCTGGAAGGAGTTTTTGTTACATTTTCAACCAAGAAAATTCAAATTATAACATCACACACACATCAACACACTAAGATACTGGATTGATTTATTTATCTATATATATAAAAATCAATGTTTGTATGTTTGTTTGTTTGTATGTCCGGTATACAAATTCGCAGTAGTTCACTAGTTCAAACCAAAATTTCCATACATAGGTAAAAAAATACGGGGAAGACGATAGGCATTTTAAAAAATATATAAATCAATTATTAAAACTATATATTCAAATTATTCTACTTAGCTCGCGAGCAGCGCCTCTAGCGGTGAAGATGGGAGGTAATATCAGCTGACCTAATGTACATATAAATTTGGAGCGGGACGTTTCACAAGAGTGACATCCACGGCGCCAATTTATAATTGTAACGAATAGTGTTTGAATAAAACATTTATTCGAGTAAACCCGGGCGTTGCCCGGGTCATTCGTCTAGTTTATTATAATCTGATCCCGGTAAACTTGGAAATAATTTATCAAAAGGATGAATTTACGACTAGACACAGCCCCGGGTAGTTCCAGGAACCTGGGTTATAAATATTGTTGCGTTGAAAAATAAACGCGAGGAGAGGTAAACACGAACGGACTTTATTCTCTGTAACAATGATCTACCTTAAAATTGTATTTACACGCATTTATATGTCATAATTCAAAACTATGTAAATAAATAAATAAATAAATAAATAAATAAATAAATACAATCAAAGTTATGTAAATAAATAAACCACATTACAATATCATCTCTCTCTCTCAATCTGCCTTCGGACAAGTATAGGAGCTCCATTCAACCTATCAAACAAGATACTGAAAAGGACTTGAACCAACCCGATCTAGAAGATATGTACCAAACTCCCCCCCCCCCCCCGTTAAAAAATTATACATTCAAATGCAAAATTCAAATATAATCCAACCATACAAGATATTCTACATAATAAAGGAGATATCAATCCCCGATTCCGACGACCCGGCCCTGACACTTAGTTAAGAGCTCATCGCCCAACAGCTGCCCTCCTGCAAGGCCTAGGGGGACACCTCTACTCCACCAACTCGCCATGTGTAAATAGCCAGGACAAGGTGACTCGAATGTAACACCTGTAAATTGAGACGAAATAAATAAAATAAAAAAATCTCTCTCTCTAGACACAGTAGTGTAACTGATTGGATTCAATAGGATCGAACTTCCACCATGTCCCCTAGACTCCTCTTGAAAACATATTTTGAAATTGAATCGATAACTGACCTTTTTAATGAGAAATTTGATAATGATTATTTAAAATTACCATAATCTCATCGTCCGAAAGATAAAGAAAACACACGCTAAGGCTTTCATAAGGGATAAAAAACAACAAAGCTCGGAAGAGATGGCAAACAACCTGGAATCCAGATCATAGAAATAGTTGAATCTTCAAACTACAGTTAATCAAGCCCTTAAAGCTGACTCTTCCCAAGGACTTCTGGAGAAAAAGAAAACCCATCAGGAAAAAAATGGACAGTCTCTAGTTTAAATATGAATGGTAATAATATACTGAGAGACAAATAAATTGGAAATTAACCTTCTGATCAACTCTTGTGACATTTTTTCTAAAGTAAGAGATAAAGCGGAAAATAATCCACCTGGCAATTCTCATTTTTTATCCTCACTAAGAGCAAAATACTCACAATGATAATATCAAATGAAATAAACGAATTTATTAAAAAAGTAAGTAATCATAAAGATCTAGGGCATGACAACATCACGCCAAAATAGGCAAAAAAAAAAAAAACTTCCAGTCAAATGGATAGTTTTGCTCGTTGGAATTCTCAATACTGCGCTGCACCTGTGTTACTTCTCGAAGACCTGGAAGCAATTCAACAAAAAATAAGAAACGATCAAATATGTGAAATAAACTCCCCGAGAAAAGAATTACAAAAACAATCACAAGACTCAGAACGAAACACTATAAAGGAATGACAATACATCCAGATGGCACAAGAATCTACAGAACATGCAACAACTGTCCTGGTGTGGAACTAACACCTACCCACATATTCTCATGCCCAGCAAAAGCCGCAGCCTTGCAGAAAATTGACATGGACCCAGAGCAGCATCTTTACACATCCATGATAGTGGACATTGCGACTGCTGTGATAGAGATACATGGAAACATCTGAGGCTCTTCATTGGACACGACAATAATCTGGAGGCATGCTATCATTAAAACCATACCAAAAGATCTGATGCTAAATCACCGAAGTTCTCAGACCCATCGATCATTTCTCAAACATCGGCAAGATATTCGAAAGCTTTTAGCTTTCTAATTCCTCAGAAGTTTGAATTCAGAAAAGGGACATTTATCCAACATCACAGTGATTGATCATATTCAAAAAAGCAAGTCCAAGAAGGAATCAGTGGGTTCTGTTTTCCTAGACTTAACCAAAGCTATCGGTAAATTATAGCATGAGGGCCTAAATAGAAAAACTTACAGAAAATAAGATTCCAGAAGACTCTTAGTCGAATTTTTAAAAATTACCAAGGAGATTATGTAACTAAAGCAAAGTTAATAAACATTAGAGTTATATTACGATGCACTAGCGCGCCATCTGTTATCAAATTACGAAACTATTTTAGACGCGTAATATTCTTTTTAAAATGAAACAATTTATACTGCCCTTACTGCAATGGAAAAATTAAAGGGAGGGCCTGGCTCATCAGTGGTGAACCCTCCCAGCGGTTTCGCCAATTTAATCTACCATACCGCTGTTATATTGCATTTTTTTTGGAACTTCTTTTTAGTGATACTGAGATGCTTGACTCTTCGAATGGGTATTTTAGATGAACTATGGACATAAGCTTTTTTAGTCTAAAATAGTTTCGTAATTTGAAAACATTAGAGTGCCATCCACAAGGTTCAATCCTTGGACACTAAATATCTTTCTCTCTCTCTGTCTACGTATATGTGTACCGTAAAGATTGAGGCTGCCTGGCCGGCATTCATAGTTCTTACAATTAAAGATACTTCGACCAGCAAATCTTTTTATTAACTTGATTTTTAACGCCTTGCTAAATGTTTTAATTTTTGTTTGCTCCTGACGAGGACAAAAGATTTTTGTCGAAACGTCGAGGTAATAAAAAGATTTACTGGCCGAAGTATCTTTATTTTCAAGGTACATCGTGTATGTTTATTTATCCTCAATATTCAACCATTCTGGCTGAAATTTTAACAGTTATAGAGTTAAGTAGATATTTTTAATTACAAGAAGAATCGCTGGATATCATTTCAAAGAAAGAACTAACGGCAACGAGTTTCTTTATTAAAGATTTATAATCTTGGAGAGCTTTCAGACAATACACTCCTTCAACAGGCTGTTACACGAATACAAGAAACTAGCAAAGACATAATTATAAATATCCAAACGCATACAGTTAAACCTGCCTATAGCGCCCCCTCTAAATAGCGCCTCCCTCTCTATAGCGCCCGACGTAGCGTACACGCTTGTTCGGCGGTACATATACTAAAATAGGAACGATACAGAGAAGATTAGCATGGCCCCTGCGCAAGGATGACACGCAAAATCGTGAAGCGTTCTATAGCGCCCGATTTTAAATATGTAGTACGATGCGGTTTACGTTAAAAGTGACCTTTCTATAGCGCCCGCTCTCTATAGCGCCCGATTTTAAATACGTAGTACGATGCGATTTACATTAAAAGTGACTTGTCTATAGCACCACCTCTCTATAGCACCCTATTTTGGTGAGTGCCAAGAGGGGGCTCAATAGACAGGTTTAACTGTACATATGAGGTGTGTTCAAAAAGTATCGCGACTTTTGTGTTTTTTCAAAATTTATTTATTTATTCATGAATACCTATTTTGTCCCCTTCAAAGTAATCCCCATGAGATATTATACACTTGTGCCAACGGTTTTTCCAATCTTCGAAGCACTTCAAAACATTATTATTTTTTTAAAATCTTTTTCAGCTCCTCCTTCGATGCCGTCTTTATCTCGTCAAGCGTAGCGTAACGTCGTCCTTTCATGGGCCTCTTCAGTTTAGGGATCAAGAAAAAGTCACAGGGGGCCAGATCTGGGGAATACGGTGGCTGCGGCATCATTAGAGTGTTGTTTTTGGCCAAAAGGTCGCGCACAAGCAACGATGTGTGAGCAGGGGCGTTATCGTGGTGCAAAAGCCAATTTTTGTTCTTCCACAAATCCGGGCGTTTCTGGCGGATTGCTTCGCGCAAATTGCGCATAACTTGCAGGTAATATTCCTTATTGACCGTTCTACCCTGTGGCAAGAACTCATGATGCACCACGCCCCTGTAATCGAAGAAAACTCTCAGCAAAACTTTCACATTCGACCGAACTTGGCGCGCTTTTTTCGGTCTTGGTTCCAATTTTAGTATATGTACCGCCGAACAAGCGGTCTTGGTTCGTGCGGCAGCTTCCATTGAGATGATTGAGCTTTGGTTTCCACGTCATAACCATAAACCCACGCTTCGTCACCAGTTATGACCCTCTGGAGCAAATTTGGGTCGTCGCGGACAGAGTCCAACATCTCATTAGCAATGTTCATGCGATGCTGTTTTTGGTCGCAATTGAGCAATTTTGGTACGAATTTCGCGGCGACCCGTCTCATGCCCAAATCATTGATAAAAATCGAATGGCACGAGCCAATCGATATGTTTAGGTCCTCAGCAACTTCTCTAACGGTGATTCGACGATTGGCCAATATCATTTTCTCCACTTCATTAATTTTTTCGTCTGTTGTTGAAGTGCTCGGGCGTCCCGCACGCTCTTCGTCGTTCACATCTTCTCGGCCTTCTGAGAACATTTTGTACCACCGATAAACGTTGCTTCGGTCCAAGGTAGCTTCTCCGTATGCCACAGTCAACATTCGGAATGCATCCGCGCACTCAATTTCGTTTTTCACACAAAATTTGATACAGGTTCCTTGATCCATTTTTTTTAATAGGTAAAAATCGAAGACGATCCAAAACACCTGCAAGCAAAGCAGCTGTCAACAATTAAGTGAACATTCAAAATGGCCGAGCTTGTCGGCATAAGTGAGAGACATGAGTACCAACATAAAGCCACAAAAAGATCGAAATTCGAATATACGTAATCCGCGAAAGTTCAAAATTCGCGATACTTTTTGAACACACCTCTTATTATATCTTCTAAGTTTCTTGTATTCACGTAACAGCCTGTTGAATACGTCAGTCTGAATCTCATCGCTGTTAGCTTTTGTCCTTTTTCGAAATAATTGGTTTTTATCGCATTTTGAACCTAACAAAATAAACATTTTAATTTATTTTTAGACAGAAAATGATTATAAGACTGATGCATTATGTTTGATTGGCAGAGAAACAAGATTTTTAATTAAAAATCATTTTAATTGGATCAAAATATCATTTATTTTACCAATATTTCAGTTGGCTGAACGCCAACCTTTTTCAAGGTATTATAACATATTATTGTGTTTGAATAAAAAGGCATATATTGGATCAAAATATCATTTATTTTAACAATATTTGAGTTGGCTGAACGCCAACATTCATCAAGGTATTATAACATATTTACAACAACAAACTCAGATAACTTGTTGTTGACACACATTAATATGTTATAATACCTTGAAAAAGGTTGGCGTTCAGCCAACTGAAATATTGGTAAAATAAATGATATTTTGATTCAATATATGCCTTTTTGATTAAAGATTTATTGTATTATTTATGGATTGCTCGATTTTCAAAAAGAAACAACATTGTTTCGGAGAAAAATTCACTCGAAAAGTATATATAAATAAGAAAGATTCAAAGGGCACTTTTTTCTATTAAATCTATGAAAAATTCAGAAATTTAGCAAGTAGGTGTATAGGTGAAGTTGCAGTTTAAAATACAGACTATTAAAAGCCTAGCGAACAACAACAGCTTTATTAGGACATTTCCGTTCTGTAAGGACTCGCCATACATCATTTTCATGGAGAAAAGGAAAAAAGAAACATAAACAAAGGAGAGAAGGGAAAATGAAATCAAAGTATTCAACATAACTATACAAATTAACTATGGATGGAAATTGTTCTGTAATTTTAGTTCTTAGAGATTACCTTGTTCTCTAACGCTTTATGAATTTTAAACAACTCTATCGCTATATATTTTTTCTCGGACATTATTCTGATTAGCTCAAAGCCTAGTCAACACAAATTAAACCAATTTGAACTTTTTGTGATAGAAACACGATAATTAAATAGGGATGGACTTTGACCCCATAATTTGAAAAAAAGCCAAATATCAGACTAACTCTAGCTTATTTTGGGATCATAAAAAAAAAAAAAAAACTGATTCTAATATTACTGCAATATTTTTGTTAATAATCAATTCTTATAAAAACTAGAACACTGGTACTACAAAGCCTTAAAGAACATCAGTCCATGATTTCCAGACTTAAGTCTGGTCATCTACGGACAATGACTTTCTAGAATGGTTGCAAGGTTTTCCCACTATGTACTAAGTGTCAACCTGCAACCCCAAAACACATTATTGACTCATCCATTCATGAGCTCTACTCATCCCCAGTAGACACCATCAACAAGCTTTACAAGCTTGATACCCTGATATGATTGAGTGGAGATAAGAAGAATATTAAAGTTTTTCCTTGATAAAGATAAAAATTTGTACAAATATGAAAAGCGCTAAAAAGAGAATCATTAACTAAGATTCAAAATAGGATAATCCCCCATAAAGCAATCACCGAAGGTTTTAAAACAAGAAGCCAGTTGATGATCAATACAAAGAGGGACATATATAAAATGATCAAATTTGACATGAGCTACCACATATTCTATCGTTACTTGAGAAGGATGCAGAATACCGCCATTATATACGATCATGAACAAAACTTAACGAAGTCGTACCTTGTAGCAGGTATATCGCGGGATTCAGACAATCACGCTGAAAGTAATTTGATACACAGTGATCTTTATTAAAGACATACGAGATAACCAAGTGTGAACAAAATTTCCTCTGTCTTCATAATAAAAAAAAAAAAAAGGCGACATCAAAGATTCCTTAAGTTATGAGTGTACAGTCATGGTTCTCTCAGAACTCCTACAGGCACCCTGCAAGTCCTCCATGAGAAGACCTTCCAACACGACCAACTAAACCATGGTGGATCCCTAAGCTGAGCCAGCTCAGAAGACTGGCAGTAACCCCCCGCCGAAGCAGCCAGAAAACCCAGAGCTCTATTAGGAACTTTTACCATGGATTATATCGAGCGTGTCACAACAGGCTCAAGGCTGCTATCTGGAAAGCTAAACGCCATTCCTGGCTCAACCTCTGTTAGGAGGTTTCAACGGCGGCGTGGAGTGCCATTTACCGTTTTATCGCCCGAGCTCCCCAAGAGGTCCGCCTCTTCTTTCTCTTCCGAAGAGACCTGCCTCGCTGTGCTCCCTCAGGAAACCAGCCCTCATTCTCCGAAATTCGCTCATGCAATGTTTCCCGATCAACCCGACTTTACATCGTGGGAGGTCATAAGAGCCATACAGCGCTGTGGTAAAAGGAAACCTACAGGACCAGATGGCCTTTTGCCTTGGAGGCTCTGATCTATATTATCTACTAGCGGACGTACCCGGCTTCGCCCGAGGTTTTACCCGAGTAAAGGTTTGTCTAACGAACATTTGCCCGTGTTTTACCCGAGTAAAGGTTTGTCTAACGAATCTCTCGATAAAGTGAACATTTTTTCCCGGTCCCTTGAAAAATACTCGATAAGTTGAATAAATTCAATATTAATCGGTACCCGAGTAAAGGTCTGTCTAACGAACATTTGTTAAAACAATTCTCTATAGACTTATAAAAAGAAATATATATATTTTGATAATTTGAAACTGATAAAGTGATCATTTTTTCCCGGTCCCTGTGTGCCGTGTCATTCTGAATTTTGTCTTTCCTAATTTTCTACATTACAAAATCATCGTTTTATCTAGTGAACATTTTTTCCCGGTCCCTTGAAAAATACTCGATAAGGTTGAATAAATTCATGGTCGTTTATGGAAGATGGACGAAGTTCCCGGAGGTCATCTTGGGCAAGCTCCCGCGAGGCTTTTTTTCTTGTCTACTTGGCATAGCTGTGTCACCAACTCTGCCCTAATTGGTCGGTGGGTACTTTGACTGTCGGCCGGCGGCCGGGCGAATCCATTCTCGCACGGGGTCTGCCCCACTCCAAACTTTTGGCAAAGCACTTTCTAATTAAAGATTATTGTCTTAAATAATCTTTAAGAACAAAAAGTATAATAATTGAACGATGGGAAATTATAGTAAATAATTATACTAAACTAAATGATGTAAAAATAATTATACATGAAATTTGAAATAAGTTTTAGAAAAGTTATCGTTAAGTCCACGGGAAAAGATGTAGCCAAAACAAATAGGTTTTTAACAGTGACACGTGGGCACCCGCCTCGAGACGCGCTCCTCTCTCCTAACATTACTCCCCCTCTTGAAAAAGCCTATCTCCGTCTCAATGGTGGCGCTGCTTGCGAGTTAAAGCTACAAATCTGCAAATAACTCTAAGGATATTAAAGATATTCAAGATATTATTTTTCGTAAACCTTTCCGGAGATACACCTAATAATATCCCAATATTTCACGGCGATTGGATGTATGGTTTTCGAATCCATAGAGGACACACAGACACACACACACACAGACATTCAATTTTATATATATATAGACTAGCTGGTATATTCACCAAATGTCTGGGTCACTTCCCTCGCCCATGGAAAGAAGTCCGCCTCATACTCCTGCCAAAGGCGTCCAACTCTGCCAGCAGTCAATTAGCCAAGTTTTATGAACGATGTATCCAGGCCAGACTGCAATGGCTCGCCGATCGCCATGATAGGACAACCAATTTAGATTTGTTCACGGCAGGTCAGCAGAAACTCGCCAAAATTACCCACAAGGCAGGCCCACTGGAGGAAAATTCTGGTCATCAGTTTAGTATCACATTAGCAAAGCATTGGACACCGATTGGAACCGCCAAATAGCGATGATTTATTAGGTATTTACAATTTTATAGACATTACCTACATAATTTCGCGGCTATGCAGCGAGTGATGTCCTCAGGGAAGGAATTCCTCCAGCTTGCAGTGACGAAGGGCCTCCCTCAAAGTGTCCTCGTCCAGACGGCCGCTGGGCCCAAGTTCTTTGTGGTCCACCGCGATGGCCATGGTGTTCACGAAGGTCAGGTACATCATCAGGAGCCATGAGAGGGAGACGTAAGAATCCTCTGGGAGACTTCTGCCGATCATCCGCTCCAGGAGTTCGCGGGAGAAGAGGAAGTGTCTGGTGGACGGAGAGAGGCTCGGGTTTGCCAGGATTGCGACCCTGGGATCAGTCGCCAGACCGTTCTGATACGCCTCTTCCCACAGCCGTTCCTTCAACTCTTGATCCGCCGAGCTATGATCCTCGTCAGAATGCGATTCTTCAGAGGTCTGGCCATCATGATCTGAGGAACCGGAACTGAATGGGCGCACAGAAGCTTGAAGCCCGGATTCTGGGATTGAGACTTCTTGCTTTACCGTGGAAGAGTCCGCATCGATTTCGCTGTCCATTTCGCTGCTATCACTTGAGGCATCGCTATATGAGAGGTCCATCACCATCTCGTAGAAGTCATCACTGTCATCGGAGCTAGCACTTATCGACATTGTCCTTAATTGACAGACTTGGTGACGCCCGATCAAACAAGTGAGTCCAACCACCACTATCAGAGTTGAATAAACACAGTAAAAAACATGACGCACAGATTATATCTCAATGAATAAATAAAAAATAATAATATAATAGAATTAAGATATATTATTAAATATTAAGTAAATTTATAAAACACAGGAGGTTTGTTTTTGATAAATAAATAAATTGATTAGAATCATAAAAAAAAAAAAACTTTCCAGCATAGTGAGGCGTCATATGCTGGGTTAAAAAATAGGCGAAAATTTTATGGAAAAAAAGCAAAGAGAGAATCCTCTGTTAATAATCTGCCAATATCTTCTATATATATAAAAATGAATGTTTGTATGTATGTCCGGTATACAAATTCGCAGTAGTTCACTAATTCAAACCAAAATTTCTATACATAGGTAAAAAATAACGGGGAAGACGATAGGCTATTTTAAAAAATATATAAATCAATTATTAAAACTGTATGTTCAAATCATTCTACTTAGCTCACGAACAGCGCCCTCTATCAAGTACTAAAAGGTTATAAATACGTTTAAAATCTAAATCTTCGCAATATTTTATTAATAATAGTTCGCTTAATAACACATATAATATAAATATTTATATAATAACTGCTCTAATTTGAAATATTTGGTAGGTTTTATTTATTTATATATTTTCATTTTTAGATATAACTGATCTAATTCGCCGTTTAAAATAACTAATAATAGTTCGCTTAATAACACATATAATATAAATATTTATATAATAACTGCTCTAATTTGAAATATTTGGTAGGTTTTATTTATTTATATACTAGCGGACGTACCCGGCTTCGCCCGGGTTTTACCCGAGTAAAGGTTTGTCTAACGAATCTCTCGATAAAGTGAACATTTTTTCCCGGTCCCTTGAAAAATACTCGATAAGTTGAATAAAATCAATATTAATTGGTTCCCTCGGTAATTGGAAGTTAAAGGAATAGTATCTTGCCTTGGAATTTTATCATTATTCTTGTATGGATGTACCCGGCTTCGCCCGGCTTTTACCCGAGTAAAGGTTTGTCTAACGAATCTCTCGATAAAGTGAACATTTTTCCCGGTCCCTTTAAAAATACTCGATAAGTTGAATAAAATAAATATTAATTGGTTCCCTCGGTAATTGGAAGTTAAAGGAATAGTATCTTGCCTTGGAATTGTATCATTATTCTTGTCTCAAATAAATTGTCGTGTCATCCTGAATTTTGTCTTTCCTAATTTTCTACATTACAAAATCATCGTATCATCATGATAATATTTAGAGCAGATTGTTGAATTATAACAGATAAATTAGAATATTTATCTTGATTATTTTAAAGCGAAAAGTTATTTCAAAAATTTTATTTGCTAGAAACCTTCCCAGTACTATACTAAATAACTTCCCAAAGTTTCATGGCGTTCCAATGAGTGGTTTGGTCAGGCATAAAGGACAAACAGACACACACACACACATTCATTTTTATATATATAGATTTCCATTTTTAGATATAACTGATCTAATTCGCCGTTTAAAATAACTAATAATAGTTCGCTTATAATAACACATATAATATAAACTAGCCGAATGACCCGGGCAACGCCCGTGTTTTACCCGACTGTAGATGTTACAACGGTGATCCTTAGGTCGCTGGTTCAAATCCGGCTCGAGGGAGCCGGCGAGCACGTGACCTCCCTGTGCGCGCGCATCCGTGACAGAGGCCGATGAGGAAAGACGGTCGTGACTATATATAGGGATACATTTTGTGTAGAAATAGGATTAGTTGACTTTATAAGGTAAACTTATTCATACAGTTTGTATCCCTCGCTAGCTCAGTTGGCAGAGCGGAGGACTGTAGATGTTACAACGGTGATGCTTAGGTCGCTGGTTCAAATCCGGCTCGAGGGAGTTTTTTATTTTTTATTTTTATTGGCTGCCGGCGAGCACGTGACCTCCCTGTGCGCGCGCATCCGTGACAGAGGCCGATGAGGAAAGACGGTCGTGACTATATATAGGGATATTTATATAATAACTGCTCTAATTTGAAATATTTGGTAGGTTTTATTTATTTATATATTTTCATTTTTATATATAACTGATCTGATTCGCCGTTTAAAATAACTGCTCTAATTCGAAATATTTGGTATGTTTTATTTGTGTTCACTCTATTTCTGTTTATTTGAAGTATTATAATTTCCATGTTTCAAAAACCTATTTCAAAAAGGTCGTTAGAAATATGTAATGCCTGAAATAGCTTTGCATGCGAATATTTATGATGCCAAGCGTAGCTTAATGGTTAGGTGTGCGGCTTCGTATTTCCACAACCTTGGTTCGAAACTTAGCCTGGGTGTTTTTTTTTTTTTTAATTATTGAAGCAAAGTTTTTTTTTACAGTACCAAGATTTCCATACATAGGTAAAAAAAAAGTACGAGGAAAACGATAGGCTATTTTAAATTATAATAACGAAAAGATTCAAAAAGGATAAGTTTCTTTATTTGAAAAATAAATTCGAGCTTTCGGGCGTAAGCTGCCCTTCTACAGGAATAATGATATAATTTTAAGTAGTCATGTATTTACAGTTATAAATATTTTCTTTAAATGGTTTCTCGCTTTGGTCTTGCACAGCGCGAGTGCAATAAATTAAATATTAAAAATATATATTCAAATTATTCTACTTAGCTCACGAACAGCGCCCTCTATCAAAGTTATAAATACGTTTAAAATCGATATCTTCTCAAAATTTTATTAATAATAGTTCGCTTAATAATTAGAATACTTAATCTAAATCGAGATATTTATAGACGCTCGCTCGATTTGAAGATTTACACATGTGTATATCGTAACTAATCTGACTGTAAAGTTTGGAGCAGGACGTTTCACAAGAGTGACATCCACGGCGCCAAATTTATAATTGTAACGAATAGTGTTTGAATAAAACATTTAATCGGGTAAACCCGGGCGTTGCCCGGGTCATTCGTCTAGTATTTTTATAAAATATACAGTAAAGACTTATTTTTTCCTGTCTTCTCTCTTTATGAGAGATGATAATTTTTTATTTAGATTTTTTTGTGGCTTATAGCTTATACTAAAAGACAATCTAGTGTTAATTCCTCATGGCCAGGTACTGGCAGACATTACACGTGTAAATCCCGAAACAGACCCTACCTGCCTTATCTGTTCAAAAGAGCCACAGACAGTTGATCATCTTCTCTTCAGCTGTCCAGCATTCCTGAGACATAGGATACAAACAGCTATCCTGCTTGGACCTCAATCCTACATCTATGGCCAGACTCAACCTCAGAATGGAATTTTCTAGTCAACTGGTTCAACTCAGCAATCAAAACAGGACGCGAGTAAAAGCGCTCAACACTAGTCCATCTAGTGAGCTGGACTCCCCGGGTAGTTGGCGTTCTGCGCTCCAGGAACATGGATTATAAATATTCCACTCTCTTTATTTTGAAGAGAGGAAGGTGAGAAATAAACATTGAATATATTTGGAGGAGATTGCTTTGTCATTCCCTTATTTATATTGTTGCACCAGGTTGCGGCTTGGCAGACTCTTCAGGCATGATTCTCTCCTGTGCTGGGTCTTGCATCTTACCAGAGCGTGTTTCAACCATCCTACAAATTTATATAAGGGAATAATGAGATAAGTCTACTTCAAGTAGCCTCCAGAATAATCTATTTTATTTCCTCACATCAAAGAGAGCAGTGAAGTCACACGTGTACCTAAATACAAATGATGATAATCTAAAAAATAATCTGTTTTAAATAAATATCAGAATATAAAAATAAATAAATATATAATTTAAATTTCAAATATATTTAAAATGATATAAGAAATACGCCATTAATCATGATGTAACACTTCCCCCTCTCCAGAGGTCGTCACGTCCTCGTGAGTTACCTCATCAATTCTCTCAAAATAGGGTTTGAGTCTTGAGACATGGACAATCAATGGGTCTTGGCCAGGATTATCTTTCGGCTCAATTAAGTAATTTACGTTAGACAGCTTCTTTAATATTCGATATGGGCCAAAATATTTTCTCAATAGTTTTTCACATTTTCCGATTTTCCTGACTGGTGTCCAAACTGCCACTAAATGTCCTGGTTCATAGATTTTCTCATTGTGTTTTTTGTCATAGTTTCTTTTCATTCTTTCCTGAGTCTTCTCTGTGTTGTTAATGACTACCTGTCTCGTCCTTGCTATTTTATCTAAGTAGTTTTCTATATATTCGTCGTAATCGTCCATGTTACTGTCCGTTGGGATATTCTCGTCGTCTAAGAGGGACATGGGTTCCCTTCCAAACAACAGGAAAAATGGAGAGTAGCCTGTGGTTTCTTGAATCGTGGTATTATACGCGTGGGTGATAAAAGGGAGGATTTCATCCCAGTTCTTTTGGTCTGTGTTCACATACATGCTGATCATATTGATTAAAATTCTATTTAGCCGTTCCGTTAGTCCGTTAGTCTGGGGGTGGTAGCTCGTTGTGAAGCAGTGTTTCACTTTGCACATTTTCATTACCTCCTTCATCAAATTGCTAGTGAATTGTGAACCTCTATCGCTAATAAGAAATTTTGGGGCCCCGTGACGTAAAATAATATGTTCGATTAAAAATGTAGAGACTTCTTTCACGGTTGCTTCTGATACTGCCTTTGTTTCAGCATACTTGGTATAATAATCAGTCAACACAATTATCCACTTACTTCTTCTTTTCGTTGATGGCAAGGGGCCAACAAAGTCAATTCCGATTCTTTCAAAAGGGTAGTTAGCTGGGGGAATAGGTTGTAGAAGTCCAGAAGGCAAGTGATTTGAACCTTTCCGACTTTGGCAAAGATGGCATGTCTTTACAAATTCTGAAACATCTTTCAACATGGAAGGCCAATAGTATTTATTCTTCAATCGGTAAGTGGTTCTGGCGACGCCCAGATGGCCATTCAGCATATGGTTGTGGTATTCACTCATGACTTCCTTCCTTCTCTTCTTTGGCACTACCAGCAACCATGCCCTACCTTCAGGATTTGGATTTTTCTTGTAGAGACACCCATTTTCTTCTTTGAAGTTCTGTGTAATTGAACGCTTGTTTCCACTAAGGTTCTCCTTAATATTCTCAATAAAATCATCCTTTTCGTCTATTATTTGATTCAGAAATAGTCTTTCATAATCTTCGTCCCATTCGTTTTCAGGTAAGGGTCCTCTAGATAGACCATCAGCGTCCAGATGTTTTTTACCCGATTTGTGTATAATTTCGAAATTATATTCCTGAATCTTCAGTGCCCATCGTGCTAATCGGCCGGTCGGATCTTTCAGATTCTTAAGCCAGCATAGTGCGTGATGATCAGTTACGATTTTGAAGTGCCTTCCATATAGGTAGGGTCGTAACTTGGACATTGACCACACAACAGCTAGACATTCTTTTTCGGTAGTCGAATAATTTTGCTCAGGTTTGCTCAGTGTTCGACTTAAATATGAGATAACTTTTTCTTTATCGCCGAACTTTTGGACTAATGTTGCACCCAGGCCGATGTTAGATGCGTCAGTATGAATGTAAGTAATTGCATTCGGGTCAAAGTGCCCTAAGATTGGAGGATTTATCAATGCTACTTTAAGGGTTTGAAATGCTTTTTCTTGATTTTCTGTCCAGGTAAAAGGTACATTCTTTTTTATAAGGCTGGTTAATGGATCGGCAATTTTTGAAAAACCTTTGATAAATTTTCTATAATATGAGCACATTCCTAAAAATGATTGAACTTCTTTTATCTTTTTGGGCCGAGGAAAATCTCTAATAGCCTTGATATTATGCTCCGCTGGTTTTATACCATGTTGATTAGTTATATGGCCAAGAATCTCCAGTTCTTCGAAAGCAAATTGGCATTTTTTGTTGTTCAATTTTAAATTAGCCTCGCGAAAACATTTTAAAACAGCTTCTATTCTTTTGAGATGTGTTGAAAAATCCGAGCTATAAATGATTACGTCATCTAGATAACATAAGCAAATTTGCCATCTAAGATTACCAAGCATATTTTCCATGTTCCTCTCAAATGTAGCAGGGGCATTGCATAGACCAAAGGGCATTACGTTGAACTCATATAGGCCATGTGCTGTAGTGAAGGCTGTCTTTTCTTTATCTTTCTCCTCAACCTCTACTTGCCAATATCCTGATTTAAGGTCAATTGCTGAAAAGTATTTGGATCCTTGAAGTGTATCCAATACTTCATCAATTCTGGGAATTGGGTAAACATCCTTCACTGTTACATCATTCAATTTTCTGTAGTCAACGCAAAATCTGTACTTACCATCTCGCTTCTTGACCAAGATTACAGGGAAGGACCATGGACTCGAGGATGGTCTAATTATGCCGTCTCTGAGCATTTCATCAATTTGTTCTTTTATGATTTCTCGCTCTTTCGCGCTCACCCTATACGGCTTGTGTTTGATCGGTTTCGCGCCTTCTGTATCGATCCGATGTTTCGCTAAGTTGGATCTTCCTAATCCCGACGAAAACAAATCCTCGTACCTTTCCAAAACTTGTTTCAATTGCTCCTTTTCCTTATATGATAAATTTTCGTTTATCTGAAATTGGGGTTCTTCATGCTCTTTTTGTTCACTTTCTTCCACAAGATTCACTTCGGCTGGCTGGCTTCCAAAGCACAATGTTTGGTTTTTAAATATTTTTAATGGTCGAGGGTAAGGGTTTGTTATCCAGATATATGTTTCCTTATTCACAACATTTATTAAGCTTCTCGCTAGTCGAAGTCCATTTGTTTGAAACATTTTATGGTTCTCCTCGATGATGTATTCGCCATCCTCTGCTTCTACAAATGCATTAATCAATTTAATAGAAAGTTCTGGTATAATGGCATCCTTTGCACTTTTTATTTTCTTCTGTTGATATTTGATTACGTCACGATTTTCTGTCAAGTCATATTTGATTATTTCACGCTGACAATCAATTTTTGCGTTCATTTTCTTAAGAAAATCACGTCCAAGTATAAATATTCGCAAATGTGTTCTCATTATCACAAATTGATGTGTGATTGTTTTGTCATCAAATTTTATATTTAAAATAATATTTCCTACGATATCTAATTCTTTGCCATCGGGTCCGGAGCACATTTTATCAGGATTTATTATTTCAAGACCTGTGTTGAGAGCTGTATTAAGGTCGACCACTGAAAGATCGGCGCCTGTATCAATCAAAGCTTCGCAGATACCGATTCTATCCACGTTAATGTTCATTTTATATTTGGGGTCCAACTTTTTAATTCCATTTATGGTCGACTTGCTTTGATTGACGGACTCAGGCGCGATGTTTAGTTTAAATCTTCTAATGCGGCATATCTATTCCTTGTAGGGATACTCGAGTACGGGCTATTACTTACGTCCGCGTAGAGCAGAGGTCTCGACTTCTGAGTTCCATTATCCATTCGGATTTCTTCTTCGACCTTGTCTTGTGTAACTATGGGGTCCTCTTCCACAATTCTTACAAACCTGACTCTGCAATACCGCGCTACGTGTCCTGGCTTGTTACACTTGAAACATATTGGTCTCCCGTCTTCTGTCCTATTCCTATTTGAATTTGGATTCTTATTGTATGTTTTACTTGGGTAGACCGGTTTTGGCTCAGGATTGGGAGTGTAAGATCGTCTAGGGGCAGATACCTGGGGCAGAGGCTTGTTCTGGTAATACCTCGGAGTGGGGGCCTGGGGCTTGGAGGTGTTCTGGTAGTACCTCGGAGCGGGGGCCTGGGGCTTGGAGGTGTTCTGATATGGTCTTCTGAACGACGTAGCATCCTTCCATTGCTCTTGATGATGGGGACGAGGAGAGCGTGGTCCATTATAAAGAGCTTTTGATTTTTCTGCACGTTCTTGGTAATTCTTTTCGAACAAATCCAGCTTTTTACAAATTTCTAGAAGTTCATTGGTATTTTTAGGAGGGTTTAGGTGAAGGGCAAAAGAGTATTCTTTCTTTAACCCTCCAATAACCCAGTTTATTTTAGTCTCTTCTTCCATTTGGGGGTCGACCTTGTTGCACAGTACAAGGATATCCTCTGCGAACCTGATTGCAGGTTCATTCCACTGCTGCATTCTGTTTAGCCTCATCTTCATTTCTTCTTTGTTGGCGTCTGAGGCAAAATCCTGAATTAGGCGGCTCTTGAAATTTTCCCAGCTGGTGAAACTTATCTTGTGTAGGTTCAGCCAGGTTTTGGCGCTACCAATCATATTCATGGCAGCATAACGAGAGATAATGTAGTCTGCCCAATGGTACAGGAAGCCAATTTCTTCAAGAGATTCAATCCATGGGCGAGGGTCTTCCGTTCCATCAAACTTGGGGATGTCGATGTTGGGATTCAGGACAACTGGGTCGGAACTAGCATCTCTACCAATTGTTGCACCAGGTTGCGGCTTGGCAGACTCTTCAGGCATGATTCTCTCCTGTGCTGGGTCTTGCATCTTACCAGAGCGTGTTTCAACCATCCTACAAATTTATATAAGGGAATAATGAGATAAGTCTACTTCAAGTAGCCTCCAGAATAATCTATTTTATTTCCTCACATCAAAGAGAGCAGTGAAGTCACACGTGTACCTAAATACAAATGATGATAATCTAAAAAATAATCTGTTTTAAATAAATATCATAGAATATAAAAATAAATAAATATATAATTTAAATTTCAAATATATTTAAAATGATATAAGAAATACGCCATTAATCATGATGTAACAATATTGTATTATGGTTGAGGCACGCTCAGGAAAGATGCAGGACATGCGCGAGGAGTAAATTAAGGCCGACGAACCTACCGCAACAATTGGTGCAGATGCTAGAATTGACCCAGTTGTTTTTAATTCTAACATAGATATCCCTCAGTATGGGGGGTGGGAAAGAAGACACTCGCCAATGGACTGAATCTCTCGAAGAGACCGGATTCTTTTATCACTGGGCAGATTACATATTCACCCGGTAGGCCGCCATGAACATGATGGGAAACGCCAAGATCTGGCTGAATCTCCATAAAGCCAGCTTCACCAGTTGGGGAAGTATGAATAGCCATCTAATACAGGATTTTGCGTCGGATACGAACAAGGAAGAAATAAAAATGAGGCTTAATAGAATGCAAAACTGAAACGAACCGGCAATTAGATTTGCAGAGGATATCCTTGTGCTGTGTAACAAGGTCAATCTCATATGGAAAAGGAAGCAAAAATCAAATGGGTTACTTGGGGGGATTGAAAAAGGAATATTCTTTTGCCATTTATCTAAACCTCTCTAAAACTACCAATGAACTTCTTGACGTGTGCATGAAGATGGACTCCTTTGAAAAGGATTATCGGGAACGTATGGAAAATCCAAACTTCTAGATAATAAGCCACGCTACGCTCGATCCCATCAACAAGGCCAATAGAGGAATTCTCCGTCCGTCACAAGACACTACCACAGCTTCGAGACACTACCAGAAACCCACCCGCACTATTTCTCTGTTTCTTGACGACCATACAATAAAAATGTACCAAAACCAAACTATCAGAAGAAAACCTACAATAAGAGTCCAGAAGTAAATAGTAAATAGAACGGAAGACCAATATGCTTCAAGTGCAACAAGCCAGGACACGTAGCGCGGTATTACAGAGCCAGGTTTGTAAGAATTGTGGGAGAGGATTCCATAGTTATACAAAACAAGGTCGAAGAAGACATTCAAATGGATAAGGGAACCGAGAAGTCGAGACCTCTGCTCTACGCTGACGTGAGTAATAACACGTACTCAAGTATCACTACAAGGAATAGATATGCCGCGTTGGAAGATTTAAACTAAGCATCGCGCCTGAGTCCGTCAATCAAAGCAAGTCGACCATAAATGGAATTAAAAAGTTGGACCCCAAATATAAAATGAACATTATCGTGGATAGAATCGGTATTTGCGAAGCTTTGATTGATACAGGCGCCGATCTTTCAGTGGTCGACCTTAGTACAGCTCTTAATACAGGTCTTGAAATAATAAACTCGGATAAAATGTGCTCCGGACCCGATGGCAAAAAATATATATACATATATCGTAGGAAAAATTAGTTTAAATGAAAAAAGTTTGATGACAAAACAATTACACATCAATTTATAATAATGAGAAGGCAGGCATATTTACGAGATTAAGAAAATAACGCAAAAATTGATTGTCAGCGTGGAGCAATGAAATATGACTTGACGAATAATTGAGAGATGAGAAATCAAATATAAACAAAATATAATTAATAAATAAAAGTATTAAGAAAAAGGCATCTACTTATCGTGCAACTGAAAGTTGCTGATGGCTTGCGCCATCTATCGGAATAAAAATCAACGAGAATAGTCGATATTTATTCCGATAGATGGCGCAAGCCATCAGCAACTTTCAGTTGCACGATAAGTAGATGCCTTTTTCTTAATTTATGCACCTTATCCCAGTACAATATTACATTTGTACTATTTTTTCAAATAAAAGTATGTTGCGCGCGCACAATTTCTCTGAAAGAGAAAGCCTCGACATTGTCGCAACTTCTTCACCCACGCATTACAGTCCACTCGGCAATCCCGATTTCCTAGACTTCGCTGTTCTTAAAAACATCCCCTGGACCCCAAAGGCCAGAACCACCGACGATTTATCATCTGACCATCTCCCTGAAATCTTGGAATTGAATTGTTCAAAGGACGAATTCACAACCCAGCTCAGCCGAGTAACTAATTGGGTTCATTTTCAACAAGATCTAATCTCCACCACACCCCCCAGACTCCCCTTGAAAACTGAAGTAGACATTGATTCAGCAATTGGAATTTAAACGAGAAAATTAATAATAGCTACTCGAAAAACACCATAGTCTCATCTTCCAAATTAATAAAGAACCCAAATACCAAAGCCTTAATAAGGGAGAAAAATAAAGTTCGGAAAAGATGGCAATCAACCTGGGATCCAGCTCATAGAGCTACTTACCTCAATCTTCAAGGAAAGGTAAACCAAGCCCTTGAAGCAGAGAAATCTGAAAATTGGAATAGCTTTATAAGCAAACTTGAATCGAGCCCAACAGACCTCTGGAAAAAAACAAAACCCATTAGGAAAAAAAAAAACGACAAAATCACTAGTTTAAATGCAAATGGAAAAACCTTGCTGACCGACAAAGAAATTGGAAATGATCTTTCAGAGCATTTTTCCGAACACTTTTCCAAGGTGGAGGATGAGGTTCCGTCTTACCTAACAGATAACACTTGCCAACATTCCCAAGAGAATATACTATCAATGACAATGCCAAATGAAGTCAAGGAAGTGATTAAAAACCTAGGTAATCACAAAGCTCCAGGCCACGACAATATTACGCCGCAAATGACTAAAAACCTCCCCATCAAATGGATAGTTTTCCTCGCTGGGATCTTCAATGCTGCATTACACCTGTGCTACTTCCCGAAGACATGGAAACATGCAATTATCATAACCATCCCGAAAAAATCACCTGAAGATCTCAGACCAATCAGCCTTCTCTCTACCATCGGTAAGGTATACGAGAGGATTGTTCTTCGCAGATTGCAGACATACATGGATTCTATTAACTTTATCATTCCTCAACAATTTGGATTCAGAAAATGACACTCCACAACCCACCAGCTAATCACAGTAATAGACTACATCCAAATAAGAAAGTCCCACAAGGAGGCAGTAGGTGCTGTTTTTCTATACTTTACCAAAGCCTTTGATAGAGTATGGCATGATGTCTTGATAACAAAAAAAAAATAAAAATAAATTTCCAAGGGATTTTATCAAATTCTTTAAAAACTACCTCCAGGACAGGACCTTTTCAATTAAGCAAGGGAATTATATAACCAAGGCAAAACCAACCCAGATTGGAGTCCCTCAAGGCTCTATCCTTGGACCCTACCTATTCAACATCTACATCAACGATTTCCCTCCACATCCAAAATGTCAAACAAAACTTTTCGCAGATGACGCAGCAATTTTAGCAAACTCCAAATCAATAGGAATAATAACTACACAACTCCAAAATTACATAAACAGTATAACCAAATGGTGCAATGATTGGAAATTAGACATCAACCCAAAAAAGTCACAGGAAATAATTTTTCCTCCACTTGGCAATAAAAAATTCAAGCCACAATCCATTCTAAAGGTAAACCAGAGCCCTATTAACTGGACTGACAGCGTTAAATATCTTGGAGTTACCTTAGACTCCAAGTTGAAATTTAACATGCATGTCAAAAATATCATAAAGAAAGCAAAAATCGCAAAATAACATTATCAAGTCTGTTCAACTATAGAAGCAAATTGTCTACAAAACAAAAGTTTACTCTATACAGAAGTTGTATCCTCCCGATAGTAACATACGCACTCCCAGTTTGGTGCAAATATATTACGACTACAGACACAAATAGGATAAACGCATTCATGAGAATCTGCCTTCGGACAAGTATAGGAGCTCCATTCAACCTATCAAACAAGATACTGAAGGAGGACTTGAACCAACCCGATCTAGAAAATATGTACCAAACTTCCATTAAGAAATTATACCTCCAAATACAAAATTCAAATAATCCAACCATACAAGATATTCTACAAAATAAAGGAGATATCAATCCCCGATTCCGACGACCCGGCCCTGACGCTTAGTCAAGAGCTCATCGCCCAACAGCTGCCCTCCTGCAAGGTCCGGGGGGACCACCTCTACTCCACCAACTCGCCATGTGTAAATAGCCAGGACAAGGTGACTCGCGAGCTGTGCTCGAATGTAACACCTGTAAATTGAGACGAAATAAATAAATAAAAGTACATTTTTAAAAAAGGTTAAAATAATCGCTCCATCACGATTCCAAACCTTGGAAGTTGAGAACGACGTTGAAATCTTAGATAGGCCGACAGATTGATTGAAGATGTTTGTCGCAATATCAAATAGAGGTCGAAAATGTGACCTGGATTGTGAACGACTTTACAAAAAAGCATTAGGCGGAATAATAAAACCGGGAAAAAAATCCTGAAACTCAATTTGAAGTAGAATAAGAATACAGTTAAACCTGTCTATAGCTCTTGGGACTCACCAAAATAGGGTGCTATAGAGAGGGGGTGCTATAGACAGGTCACTTTTAATGTAAATCGCATCGTACTACGTATTTATAATCAGGCGCTATAGAGACGAAGGAGCTATTTAGAGGGGGGCGCTATAGACAGGTTTAACTGTAATTCTAAACTGAAAGCGATTATTGATATCCACTCTACTATGCTAACGTTGTAGCATAAGACAAACTTTCTCAAATTAGAGGAAACAACTTTTTTCTTTAAGTTACCTTCTCTTCGAGTGTGTATTTTCATTTGTGTTTATATTAAATTAGCAACTCAACAATACCTATGGATATTTTTATTTTTAAAATAATTCATTAGAAGACGCAAGGCGAAAGCGAAGAAAAATACTACTTTTGTTCTAAAATAGAGCTGTGTATCGCGCGGCAGCGAGTGATGTCCTCAGGGAAGGAATTCCTCCAGCTTGCAGTGACGAAGGGCCTCCCTTAAAGTGTCCTCGTCCAGACGGCCGCTGGCCCCATGTTCCTTGTGGTCCACCGCGATGGCCATGGTGTTCACGAAGGTCAGGTACATCATCAGGAGCCATGAGAGGGAGACGTAAGAATCCTCTGGGAGACTTCTGCCGATCATCCGCTCCAGGAGTTCGCGGGAGAAGAGGAAATGTCTGGTGGACGGAGAGAGGCTCGGGTTTGCCAGGATTGCGACCCTGGGATCAGTCGCCAGACCGTTCTGATACGCCTCTTCCCACAGCCGTTCCTTCAACTCTTGATCCGCCGAGCTAAGGTCCTCGTAAGAATGCGATTCTTCAGAGATCTGGACTTCTTGAAGATCTGGACTTGAAGCTTCGTCTCTTCTAGAAAAGTAGCTTGAGTCGATGTCGGAGACTTGAATTACTTCGGAGACTTCACTTGCTGAAGAAATATTTGATGAAATGTCTTGCGTCAAACATCCAGAGTCCTCGCTGTCGTCAGAACTTATAATAATTAATGAGACATCGTAGTCATCCAAAATTCTGTAGTTTCCTGGCATTGTCTCTATCAACGGAAGATCACGAAGGTGGACTGGTCAGTTAAATACGTCAGAACACTTGGTCTAACTCCAGATGGTGGAGGACATAGACACAAACCGATGTTGAAAAGTAGACTATTCACGGATTCCAATCAGCCTTTCTTATAAATATGTAAAATTATTTCTTAAATATGCAAAATTATACCACGAAGACATTTATAGAACATATTTGCATACACACTTGCGGATAAATTAATAATGCATATCAAGAAGGAAGCATGCCATAAACACCAAATTATGCAAATGGGTAGAATAATATGTAAATGATTGCAGAGAGAGCGTTAGGTGCGGTTGCATCAGTTAATTCTAACGCAGCAAGTTTTTGTACTGATTATTATATAGCCTGGTATTGGATAAACCATTAAAACAAACACAGAACTCAAGCATGGAGTAACAATAATTTCAGGTGAATACAGTACATCATCTTCTATACACAATACAAGCTTCTACTGTCCTTACTGCGATGAAAAATAATATATTGGGAGGGCTAGGTTAACCACTTATGAGCCTAGCCCTCCCAATATATTTTTCATCGCAGTAAGGACAGTAGAGGTTTGTACACCTATCCCCCGATTTACACGGTACTTGTTTTACACGTTTTCGCTTTTACACGGTTTTACAAATACGTTTTTTTTTATCGCACTATACTAAATGCTACTGTGATTGAACACATGCGCTGTGTATGACGCTCATCACAGGAATCTACCAGCCGGGAAATCTCGTTTGGATCTTTATCCATATGAGCAAAATGCGATATTCTTAAAAATTAACGCGACCTTATTTCGGCCCATATAAAGCTACAAGAAAATTCTGCGATGTGACCTGGTGGAGACATTTGGTAACCAACAAAGTCGACGTGAAATAAGAACATAATCCATTGTTGCAGGATGAAGGCTTACTTGGACCCAGAAGAACAGGAACACCGCCTAGAAGATGACACAGAAGACTCATCAAAGCTCCAGGAAGAGCTTCCAGAAGACCCTGGAGGATCTCTCAACCAAGCCTCTCTCTAGAATGCTATGTGACGAAATAATTGTATTTTAATTAACTCTCCTAATTATTTATAAAAGGCATCGCCATACATCTTGTCCTTCACCTCTTAGATGTAAATAAGTGGTGAGTTGCGCGCTTCTGTCCTCCAGGAACTTGGGTTATAAATAACTCTCTTTTGGTGAGTTGTTGATTTTTGGCCGCCTAGCCGTGATGATGTAATCACTGAATATTTGTATGTAATCACATATCTGTTCCGTCATTCTCTCTCTTGATGTAACCCAGATTCCTGGAGCTACGTACTACCTTATACTATATTTAGCTTATTTAACCGTATATAATCATATAAGAAATGTGTAAAATACGTTTTGTCAATCTCAACATCTCAATCTTCTTTGGCCTAAGGCGACAAAGACAAGAGCTAAGTCTACTGTCGTGGTATTCCAGCCACCATATCGACATTCTGGGTGAGCCACTCTCTCGATCCAGCCTTGGACACTCGGTCACGTCAGCTCCACGTATTGCGGGATGGAGTTGGAGCTGTTATGGCGGAGAGTAAGAAGGACAATGATAAGGGATATTCCCATTGAGTTTCCGAAAATGGACGTCAATTTATCGACGAAATCAAACGAAAAATCGTTATGAATTCAGAATAAAATAAGGGCATGAAAATTTGACTGTGAAAAACGTCGGGTATGCAAATTAGATAGCGGGAAAAATCAAACTAATGGGCGGATCAAGTTTAGGCCGCGGAAAATGTAACGTGAACAAGGCCAGATCAGCGTCTGTCGACCAGTGCTGCTTCGTCGAGTGGTGCACGGACTTCCATCCCGGGCACTATATGAAAGTCTTGGAGGAAATGCTGGGGAAGAGATCCGTCTACCAGCTTTTGAACCATGTTCTGGTCATTGTGGCCAGACTTGAGAAGGCACCTGGTCTAGGGAGGTCTTACCATCGGCAACATCATCCTTAAGACATCCCCCTAGAGAAACAAAGGCGGGAAAGATGGTCATCAGGAAACCTGCCCATCGTGGAGTGGAAAGAGGACATAATAGCAATCCTACGACCACACTGCCGGGTTGTCTCCCTGGCCTTCGAAATTGTGGATTGCGAGGGAGACTTCTGTACCACAGGCAACAGGCTTTCATTTTGGATAGAGATATGAAATTTCTCTCTGGGAAATTAGACATTAGGTCCAAGGGTAAGACAACGCCTGTATACATCAATCATGGCGTAAAATTCAGCAATTTCTACCTCAAAGGACATCATTGGGCCAGCTGCCCTGGGATGGAGGTACGGTCCACCTCGCAGCCCAGAAGGGTCAAGCGCTGCTCCCCTCATTCACCCATATTCAGATCTTCCCTTGAGTGCCTCCCTGTCGTCTTGTTCAAGGATACTGTAGCGGCAGGGAAAGAAAGGATCGTATTATCTACAGACGCCCTATGTCGCTGCCATGGCTATCGAGCAGGTAGCAGCTCACCTCAATCGAGGTTGCGGCAAATAAGGTCACCTTATGAGCTTCCGCATGGCGTGACTCAATGTGCACGGCTGTTCGCGCTAGGAGTGTGGACAATTGAAACAATTTTATTGACATCTAGTCAATATTACATTTTAAAAAGTAAATAAAATAATGAAAATATAAACAATGATTCATGAGTGAGAAAGGCTCCACCACCTTGACAAGGTCCTCCTCCAGACGAGGAGGGGGCCTTCTTGGACCCTTCGCATCTCCAAGCCCAATAAATGCTTATATATACATGGGTCTTGGCAGACGCCTGGATGGCCAGGGTGTTGTCCTTCAGGCCATGCCCGAAGATGCAGGTCAGGGTGCCGCTGGATGATGGTGAAGGCCTCCAGGATGACTGGCCTGATCCGCCTACAGGACCAGTAGCGGTGGGCCAGTGACAGGTCTCCGGACCCACAGGCGATTCAGGACTCCCGGGCTGAGGCCGGATGTACTGGATGGGGAAGGGCATGCAGGGCCAGCTGCACGTCAACGTCAGCATTGTGCCCCGAGAAGGCACATCGCCGGAGAGAAGACCAGCTGATGGAGATGCTGACGTGGGAGTGTGGAGATGTGCTGCTTCCTTAGGTAACATACAGTTGATGTCGCGTTCGTCCTGGAGACAAATGTACTGGATCGTGCGGGAGCTCTGCTACTGCGACATCAACGACACCCAGGGGATCTGGCCTCTGGGAGTCACCGTCCTCTGTCACCGCGTCCTGTGGCCAGGCAAGATCGCCGGTATCAACATCCGGGACCTCGAGACCCACGTCAACTGCCACCTGTCCTACACTCCTGAAGAACGGAATCTCCAACTCCAGGTCATCGCAGAGGAAGGAGTAGCGGAGAGAGAGAGAGACACTAGAAATATAAATTGTATTGTATTCTTTTGTAAATAAGATTTTATGAATTTTTTTAAACGAATTAAAGTACAGTTAAGCCTGTCTATAGCGCCCCCTCTTGGGACTCACCAAAATAGAGTGCTATAGAGAGGGGGTGCTATAGACAGGTCACTTTTAATGTAAATCGCATCGTACTACGTATTTAAAATCGGGCGCTATAGACAGGTTTAACTGTACTTTGTTATAAATTCTGTAATAATATTTTAATAATTTTATCCTGTAAACATTATTGTTAACTTAATCACACATTCATTTTTGTGTTTATATTTGTGTTCAGCAATTTTTGTTGAAACTCGTGTTTTTAAATCATTATATTCTCATTTGCATTGAAAAAAAATAAAATGTTAAAATGGAATTTGTATGATTTTTTCTGAATTTAATAATAATGATTAAAATTATGGATTTAAGCTTGATAATGAGTTTAGTCTTAAATAGACTTGTATTTCAATATTATCGCAAAGTATTTATTATTTTATTAACAGAGTATCATTTTATACGTTTATATTTTGCTTCTCTGTAAACTTCCTTCTTTGCTTATCTTTTGTTTATCATTCATGGTTTGTTCTTGCCTGAAATAAATTGTTGTCTCATCCCGAAGTTGGTCTTCCCTAATTTTCCACGTGGCAATATGTATCAAACTTGTATGAATAAACATGTAAAAAATATTTCACATATTTTTTTTTAACCTCTCGACCCTTCTTGAAATGACCATCGATTCCATTGATAGATTTTTATTTTAAAAGATTTTAAAAATTATCGTCAAAAATATTAAATACTAAAGAATATTTTAAAATTAATTTTTAAAAATAATCATACCCGTTTATAATAGTTTCAAATTTTCATAACAGATGGTGCGCTAATGCATCATAACTAAAGAATATGTTATATGCTTAAATATATATATTTTTAACGAAACAACAAAAAGATTAGCAGACATCTTAAATATTTAAAAATAGGGAAGATGCATTATTTTAGTTTTTCTTTTTTTAATTTGTGTTAATAATTTATAATGCTCTTTACTTCCTTGATAAAAATAATTAAAATGGTGGAATTTCTTGCCTGATTATCGTTTGGTGGGGATATCCTTTAAAAGGTTCGTTTGGTAGCACAAATATTTTCCTTTCATTAATTATGTATTAATCTTCTGGAAACCGTCTATATTTAATTAATAAATTATTTATAGAAAGAAGAGACCTTTCAACTTTTTAATTTTTAAAATCCTTTAATGGGTTGGATTGGGAGAGGCTAATAAAAGGTTAACTCTATTTAATGTTTGATGTTATTTTAAAAATAGAAAACAAGGGATTATTTTAAAAGAATTATCTGTATTTTTATTCATTTTTTTGCGATCTCAAATCCATACTTTGTTTTTGACATATGGCTTTCTCTTCGAGCTGGAATCGTTTGCTTTTTTGCTTCAATCATGCGATAAGATAATGCGATGTTTCATGAATATTTCCAACTGAAACCTTCAATGTTCTTGCAGTAGTTCAGGGACATAATGCATTTTTCAACATGAACATTGGACCAGGGGTCGGCAACTTACAGTTCGCGAGGCGTACAGTAGAACCTCCATGAAAGGACACTCACGCTAGAGGACACCTCTCTATAAAAGACAGTTTTCATTTGCAAAATTACCATTTTTACTATTTCGCAACTCTCCGATAAGAGGACACCTCTCCCTAAAGAACACTTTGACTCTGCAATTAGGTGTCTTTTACGGGGAGGTAATTCTACTGTATTACCATTTTTACAATTTAGAAACTCTCCGGTAAGAGGACACCTCTTCCTAAAGAACACTTTGACTCTGCAATTAGGTGTCTTTTACGGGGAGGTAGTTCTACTGTATATGGAAGACAGTTTAAGAAGTAAAAAATAAACGTGGAAAAGAAAATTCTCTCATAAAAAAGACTCAGGAATCACGCACACTATCTATAACATGACAGTTCTGTAATTACGAAGACTCGAGTAAGTGAGAATCCTATAGCACTAACTTTGGCAAATTCGCCAGGTCTATTTGAAGCCAACGGTATTTCAGTTTTTCCCAGATTTGAAGTGGCACTAATCTCATCACTACATCATCGTTGCTTATGTGTAGGAGATTGTTTTACATAGTATACTTCGAAGGTAAAGGTATTACATGGCCTTGCATCACAAATGGCACCACGAGTCTGTATTTTACAGGTTTGTTATACTGTTTAAAGTCAGACCAGCCCCGAAATGGCAGGAGCTTCACACCAATTGCATCATATTCACACAAAAGATTTAGGCACAAAAGCTTCAGAATATTCTCTAATTGACGCTAATTTAACAAAACCAATAAGAAATACAAAACCAGGTCTCTTTCAACTATTTTTTATTTCTCAAGTTTCGGCTCAATATGCCCTTCAACAGGAGAGACCTAGCTCTGAATTCAGTGATTTGTCTGATCAAATTATTTGATTCAGTGATTTATTTAGAGCACATTTGTCATGATTAGATTTTTAACTTGGCTCTAGATGACCTGGCTCTGGATTGCTTATTGATTTTGTTAAATTGTAAAAGGCAGGGATGAATATGTTTTATAACGCTAATTTGTTCGTTTTTCGTTGATTCCTTGTTACGATGTCAACATTAGGCAACGTAGAAGATTGACAAAACGTTTGTGTGACATACAGGGTGTACCAGGTATATTGGGACTAACTTTGACAGTCCATAATACAAGAACTACTTGAGATTAAAAACTTGTTTTTTTTTCATTACGTAGCCATATTCATGTAAAATGCAACAGTACATGTGTGCGCAGTGTAGTGATGAAGAGTAACCGAGAATTTGAAAATCGAGCTGCCATCATCGTTGCTCTGCGCGCCGGAAGGAGCCCCAAAGAGATAGTGGATTTTCTTAAGTTGCCCAAAACCACTATTTATCGTGTCAAGAAGCAGTTTGATGAGGCCGACAGTAACAAAGAGGGGATAGCTACAGGGAAAAAGCACTCGCGTCGATCGGACAGGGTAAGAGGCGAAGAATTTGTCAAACGGGTCAAGGAGAAGATTGATGGAAACCCTGGGAAGAGCATGAGGGCCATAGCCAAGGAAATGGACGTTGGCTCTATGACAATTGTCAGAACTATCCATGAGGACCTTGGTCTCAAGTCTTATGCCCTTCGGAAAGGTCAGTTGCTGACTGAGAATATGAAGAATAACAGAAAAGGAAAGGCTGCTGCCCTCCTCAACAACCTGAAACACGACTCTTTTGGCATGCTAAGGTTCTTCTCTGACGAAAAGAACTTTGACGTGGACCAAAAGGTAAATCCCAGGAATGATCGCTGGATCTGTAAAGACCCCTCAGAGATACCTGTCGTGATGCACACGAAATTTCCTATCTCCGTAATGGTCCTTGGCGTTATCAGCAGTGAAGGTGATGTCATGCCTCCCCATTTCTTTGAGAAGGGCCTTAGGATGAACGCTGACACCTACATCAATGTTCTGGAGACCGTTGTGAAGCCTTGGATGGACATGGTGGCCGCAGGAAGGAAGTATGTCTTCCAACAGGACTCAGCTCCAGCCCATAAGGCAAAAAAGACACAATCGTGGCTGACACTTAACGTCCCTAGTCACTGGGGTCCTGATATTTGGCCCCCTAATTCTCCAGATTGCAATCCCCTCGACTACTATGTATGGGGCGTTGTTGAGAGAGATGTCAACAAAGCTCCTCATACCACCATCCAGTCTGTCAAGAAAGCAGTTCACACGGTGATGACCCAAATGGACAAGGTCATCGTCGCCAAGGCCTGTGCTTCATTTCGCACTCGCCTCGAGACTGTTGTAGCTAATAATGGAAACTACATTGAATAAATAAAAACTATATCCTTTTATCTACTACTGTGTCAAATTTCATTCGGATATTTTAATTTTTACTTGCAAAAAATTTCAGTTAAAATACCATTGTTGAAATTCCCATTTTACCTGGTACACCCTGTAGTTGCAATCTCACAACTACTGCTCCGTAGATCTCCCCATCCAAAGTGGAAACTGAAGCAGCTCCACACATACACCGTGACATACCTGTCTCTAGGGGACGTAGGCTCCACCTGGCAGCCAGTTAGAGGCTGGGCCTGGATGAAGGAAGCCTGGATGTGGGAGAGCGGGACGTCGCTGGTCGCCTTGCAGGAGGTAGCGGGTGCATCATCTGACACACGCTCTATTTATTTCAATTTAAAGATTCATTTTTCATTGAAATTATTAAATTGATTATTAATAAAAAGAGAGATTCTGTGTGTGCGGAGGAAAATATCAAAGACAAATCAATCTAAAATTGTATTCGAAAATCGATCTATTCTTATGAAACTAAAATTCCTCATCAACTTTCAGATTCCTATAAAAATATATCCATTCACCGTTGGGATGTCCGAAACTGGCGGTTCTCTTCTTCTCAATCGTTTCCAGAGGGCCAATCTCACCGATGGACTTCGTTAAATTGTCCGTCCATGGTATTTCCATTACAGCAAATCGAAAGTCTGTAGCATTGTCATATCTGCTTTTCTAAGAGTTCAGGTCTCCGAGGAATACACGCTATTTACGATTAAGTTCTTTTTGGCTTTAAGCGACTAGTTTTTGATGTTGACTCTTTAACCCATTTAGCCATGGGTCTTTACACCACATTGACTTTATACCGTACTGTGAGTGACAACTCACCAGGGATGGGATTGATGTGGAGGAGGTTGGCGCGGGGCTCCACACGGGCCACGGAGGTCGGGGCGCCGTCGTACGCCTTGGCAACCCAGCGCAGGACTTGGCGGAATGTGGTCAGCTTACGGCGGTAGGTGACGGGCTGGGGAGCCACGGCCTGGGACTGGGAGGTGGTCTGGGCACCACGACACCTCGGTTACCTACGGCGGTCTGTAGAGTTGTGGCGATCTGTCTAGACTGGGGGTGGTGGCCTGAACAACTCGCCTAGCTACATCGATTGTAACGAATGAAGACATTAAGACACGAATGTTTCTTTTAACAAATAAATCAAAATTGTGTTCTATGGACTCAGGACGACTATAGAGAACTCTAGGCAAGACAGCTGGGGCACCACGGGCTCCGAACGAGAATCCCCTACATGAAGCTGAGAGTTGGTCTGAACTCGATGAATAGTTGATCTATTTAGGTGTGTTGTATTGTGCCGACTTGGCCAGAAACCGAGGGATCCTAGAAATACCACGTCCACCACCTACGTAGATTGTGTGTTCGCACCAGAACCTAACCTTTGGTTTAAAATTACCTCCGTCATTAGTCAAATTTTGCTCGCGTGTTCCAGCAACAGGCCAGAAGGAGGCATGCTATAATGAGCGACAAATTCAGCTGAGTCATCAATTTTTTTTACTCTTACCTTAATTAAGATGCTGATTCTATGAAATAGGAATAGACACATTGCTCTCGCTCCCAATCTAGAAACTTGGTGCACCCGCGAATTGTTGCTAGTTCGAGTTAATAAGTTTGGCTTGCAATCCTACCTCCGTAGTGACAATCTCTTTGTTTGGCTTTGTGAGAATTCTATGATACCAGACAACTACTACAATGGTTGCGAGGCTATAAAACCATATAGTAGTAGTTGGCCCGGTGGTAAAAACACACTTGTTAAGGAAAAAACGAGACACGAAGATTGGACAAAACTTGATATGCAAAAAATTGACAATTTGTACTTGAAATATAGATGCAAATAATATTGTCAAGAAGCTCCATCCAGATGGGACACCTGTCAATCATCCCTGGACCCCGGGAGGGGACCACAGGTGTGAGGGGTTCTCGGAAGCTGATCTGTAAACAAGGAAAACGGGACGGTGGCTGGCGCCGCTCATTATTATTATCTTTACCTGGGGATAAGTTGTTTTTATCATCTGTCTCTCTCTCCCTATATATACCTCTTGTAAATAATTTTTATTGGAGAACTAAAAGGTAAATACCCACCTTTATAATAAATTAATTATCCCCAATTTTCCCCTTGCTTTATTTATCTCCGCGACAATAATATAATTGAGTTAAATAAATTTAAAATATTTGCAGAGTTTCTTTATTAAGGTATCGGGAGGCAAGCTTTCCCGCGGTCGCGCTTCATCAGGCCACTGGCTCCACAAAGGCGTGCAACAGATACAATAGAGATTCATATGTGTTGCACGCCTTTGCGGAGCCAGTGGCCTGATGAAGCGCGACCACGTGAAAGCTTGCCTCCCGATACCTTAATAAAGAAACTCTGCAAATATTTTTAATTAATTTAACTCAATTAATAATTTGTTGATTAAAATAAAAATTGTCTTTTATTATGCTGATTCACTTATTTATCTCTACAACATCGGTTCTAGCCGAGTGAAGAGAGAGGCAGTGCTACTCACGACCAGGGTCAGGCGCGGCGAGGCCTCGACGTGCCAGAGCACGGGCTGGTCGGCGTGCAGTACGAGGACTCCGGCCCCCATGGACGTAGCGTGGACCTGGACCCTGGGGAGGAACCCTGGCGTTGGCGGTGGCGTGGCCGGGCTGGCTCGCCGCAGACTGACCACCTGGACCGCCTGTGGCCACACAGCGTCGATGCCAATCTAGCCACGATACGTCATACGTAATTCTAAGCCGACGTATTGACCGTTGAAGTGGACATTTTCATTGGCTCCTCAAGCGAACCTTAGATTGGTCCAGACAGTTTCTTTCGACCGGCTAGTGCTAGCCAGCCGTGTAACTCACCAGGATTAGATAGAACCTGGGATCTTCTGATTTCCCCGTAAACAGAAGCGTTAATAGTTGCTCCTTGCCATCCTATATAAAATAATTCATTTGGCTTATATATTTTAATATATGTATGAGCATAGGGCGCGCCTCTCCCGTCAAAGAACTAGACGCTATCTATTGACTATCACCGTAAACTAGCGGCCTCGGGTCGGTGACAAAACCAGCTTTGGCAAACTGAGAAGCGTCCTCCCAGAGACCATGGTTTTGGGCTAATGGCCCTCGTCAGTCTAGGGCGGAACTCATGGAATAAAGTCCGTCCTAGGCTAACGCAGGCCAATAGCCCGAAACCATGGTCTCTAGGTGGACGCTTCTCAGTTTGCCAAAGCTGGTTTTGTGGCTTTGGCACCGACCCGAGGCCGCTAGTTTGCGGCGATGGTCAATAGATAGCATCTAGTTTTGACGGGAGAGACAACCTTTGTCTTTTTAGATCAATATCCACCCGGCAAAATTTCCGGGAGGAAATTGATCTATAAAAGCATAGGGCGCCTCTCCCGTCAAAACTAGATGCCATCTATTGACCATCGCCGCAAACTAGCGGCCTCGGGTCGGTGACAAAGCCACAACACCAGCTTTGGCAAACTGAGAAGCGTCCACCTAGAGACCATGTATATATATATTATACTAGCGGACGTACCCGGCTTCGCCCGGGTTTTACCCGAGTAAAAGTTTGTCTAACGAATCTCTCGATAAAGTGAACATTTTTTTCCCGGTCCCTTGAAAAATACTCGATAAGTTGAATAAAATCAATATTAATTGGTTCCCTCGGTAATTGGAAGTTAAAGGAATAGTATCTTGCCTTGGAATTGTATCATTATTCTTGTATGGATGTACCCGGCTTCGCCCGGGTTTTACCCGAGTAAAGGTTTGTTTAACGAATCTCTCGATAAAGTGAAAATTTTTTCCCGGTCCCTTGAAAAATACTCGATAAGTTGAATAAAATCAATATTAATTGGTTCCCTCGGTAATTGGAAGTTAAAGGAATAGTATCTTGCCTTTGAATTGTATCATTATTCTTGTCTCAAATAAATTGCCGTGTCATCCTGAATTTTGTCTTTCCTAATTTTCTACATTACAAAATCATCGTATCATCATGATAATATTTAGAGCAGATTGTTGAATTATAACAGATAAATTAGAATATTTATCTTGATTATTTCTAGGCGAAAAGTTATTTCAAAAATTTTATTTGCTAGAAACCTTCCCAGTACTATACTAAATAACTTCCCAAAGTTTCATGGCGATCCAATGAGTGGTTTGGTCAGGCATAAAGGACAAACAAACAAACAAACAAACAGACACACATACATTCATTTTTATATATATAGATAATCTAAAATACAAATATTTTATTTTTTAAAAAACATATTTTATTTTCATTCATTGACTGTTTTACATATTTGACCATAGATTCAAAAACATACCACTTTAATTATAATTGTTGTAAATATGTATAGTTAACCCTACCTTTTTTAATTAAAATCACGATTATAGAATTCATTGTATAAATTCTATATTGCAGTGATAAATAATTTTATGTGTAATTTACTTCAAGTGATTCAAAATAAAAATATGCTTGAAAGGTAAATAATTATCTTTACTTTTTACGACTGCACCTATTTTCAACAATCAAACACAAAAAAAAATTCTAATCTTAATATATATATATATATAAGTGTAATATGAACTTATGCGCCACAAGTATACTAGGACTAGTCTTGCACTGTACCTTGAGGGAACGCGGGGTCGTGTAACATCCCACCACGGTGGCGGGCTGCTCGTAGGTCATGGACACGGAGGGGGACTGGAACGGTCGTCGTACCACGCATTCCTCTTCTTCACCACCTGCCAGCACACATTGGTACCTACAGTATTCTGATGCATTAGCGCGCCATCTGTTATGGAAATTCTAAACTATTATAAACATGTATGATTCTTTTTAAAAATCAAACAAACAACTAATTAAAGACTCAATTTGATGTTTGCGGAAGAGCGATTGCTCGAAGCATATTTTATATTTATAATTGTATGTAATTTCACTGTCCTCAAAGCTTATATCCATAGTTCATCTAAAATACCCATTCCAAGAGTCTCGCAACAGTATCACCATAAAAGGAAAACCGAAAAATGCAATATAACAGCGGTATGGTAGATTAAACTGGCGAAACCGCTGGCAGGGTTCACCATTGATGAGCCAGGATCTCCCAATAATTTTTCCAATGCAGTAAGGGCAGTAGAAAATTGTTTAATTTTTGAAAGAATCCGTCTATAATAGTAACATACGGTATTCTGACAGAGTTCTCTGTGAGTACTTCATCATACCTTCCAATGTCATTTTACATTGTGATGTATAGCACACATCTTTAACATCTGATTATTTTACATCTCACTGTACGTTCCTTTTAATTGTTATTTTAGGTTAAGATAGATAAGAACCCGAAATATCGCAAATACAGTAGAACCTCCCTGTAAAGGACAACACCTAATTACAGAGCCAAAGTATCCTTTAGGGAGAGGTGTCTTCTTACTGGAGAGTTACTAAATAGTAAAAAGGGGAAATTTTGAAAATCGAAATTGTCCTTTTTAGAGATGTGTTCTCTAGCGTGAGTGTCCTCTCATGGAGGTTCTACTGTATATATATATATATATATATATTCATTAAACAGCATATTTTATATCAAAAATATATAATATAAATAAATTATAATATGATACATTAGCGCGCCATCTGTTATGAAAATTGCAAACTATTATAGACGGATTCTTTTAAAAACTAAACAATTTCTACTGCCCTTACTGCCATGGAAAAATTAATGGGAGGGCCTGGCTCATCATTGGTGAAACCCTCCCAGCGGTTTCGCCAGTTTAATCTACCATGGTAGATAAATTTTTCCATTGCAGTAATGGCAATAGAATTTTTTTTAATTTTTAAAAGAATCACACGCATCTATGATAGTTTCGAATTTTCATAATAAATATATACATTATTTTATGTTTGATATAAAATATGCCGTTTAATTAATAATTTCATATGGATATCTCAATATTCACGGAATACATCTCTCTCTATATTGTTACACCAGGTTGCGGCTTGGCAGACTCTTCAGCCTGGATTCTCTCCTGTGCTGGGTCTTGCATCTTACCAGAGCGTGTTTCAACCATCCTACAAATTTATAAAAGGGAATAACGAGATAAGTCTTCTTTAAGTAGCCACCAGAATCCTTTATTTATTTTCTCACATCAAAGAGAGCAGTGAAGTCACAGTGTACCTAAATACAAATGATGATAAATTAATAATCTGTTTTAAATAAATATCATAGAATATTTTATATAAAAATAAATAAATATATAATTTAAATTTCAAATATATTAAAACTAATATAAGAAATACGCCATTAATCATGATGTAACACTTCCCCCTCTCCAGAGGTCGTCACGTCCTCGTGATTGACCTCATCAATTCTTTCAAAATAGGGTTTGATTCTTGAGACATGGACAATCAATGGGTCTTGGCCAGGATTATCTTTTGGTTCAATTAAGTAATTTACGTTGGACAGCTTCTTTAATATTCTATATGGGCCAAAATATTTTCTCAGTAGTTTCTCACACTTTCCTATTTTCCTAATTGGTGTCCAAACTGCTACTAATTCTCCTGGTTCGTAGCTTCTTTCCATGTGTTTCTTGTCATAGTTCTTTTTCATTCTTTCTTGAGTCTTTATTGTGTTGTTAATAACTAATTTTCTTGTTCTGTTTATTTTGTCTAAGTGATGTTTTATGTATTCATCATAATCATCTTTGTCAATGTCCACCGAGATATTCCTGTCGTCCAAAAGAGACGTGGGTTCTCTTCCAAACATCAGGAAAAAGGGAGAATATCCTGTGGTTTCCTGAATTGTAGTATTGTAAGCGTGAGTGATGAATGGGAGTATTTCGTCCCAATTTTTCTGATCAGTGTTCACATACATACTGAGCATATTGATCAATGTTCTATTTAACCGCTCTGTCAATCCATTAGTCTGGGGATGATAGCTCGTTGTGAAGCAATGTTTAATCTTGCACGTTTTCATCACCTCTTTCATTAAATTACTGGTAAATTGAGAGCCTCTGTCACTAATAAGATATTGTGGGGCTCCGTGCCGAAGAAAAATATCCTCTACTAGAAATTTAGAAACTTCTTTCACTGTTGCTTCCGAGACTGCTCTTGTTTCTGCATATCTAGTGTAGTAGTCCGACAGCACGATTATCCATTTTTTCCTGTTTTTCGTAGATGGTAGTGGACCAACAAAGTCAATTCCAATTCTTTCGAAAGGAAAGTTGGCTGGGGGGATGGGCTGTAGTAGTCCAGAAGGTAATTGGTTTGAGCCTTTCCTACTTTGGCAAAGGTGACACGTCCTAACGAATTCTGAGACATCCTTTAGCATGGATGGCCAAAAGTATTTACTCTTTATTCGGTACATGGTTCTGGCGACGCCCAGATGGCCATTCGACATATGATTGTGATATTCTTTCATAATTTCTCTCTTTTTATTCTCTGGAACCACAAGCAACCACGCCCTGCCTTCAGGGTTCGGGTTTTTCTTAAAGAGGCATCCATCTTCTTCTTTAAAGTTTTGCGCAATTGATCGCCTGCTTCCATCAAGGTTTTTCTTAACACTTTCGATAAATTTATCCTCTTCGTCTGTTATTTGATTTAAAAATAGCCTTTCAAAATCCTCATCCCAATCAGTTTCTGGTAAGGGCCCCCTAGATAAGCCATCGGCGTCCAGATGCTTCTTTCCCGATTTATGTATTATATCGAAGTCATATTCTTGAATTTTCAATGCCCATCTTGCCAATCGACCTGTTGGATCCTTCAAGTTTTTGAGCCAGCATAAGGCGTGATGGTCTGTTACTATTTTAAAGTGTCTTCCATAAAGGTAGGGTCGTAATTTTGACATTGACCAGACAACGGCCAGACATTCTTTTTCAGTGGTTGAATAATTTTGCTCCGCTTTACTTAGGGTACGACTCAAATATGAGATCACCTTCTCTTCACCACCGATGTCTTGGACAAGTGTTGCACCTATGCCGATGTTGGACGCATCAGTATGAACATAAGTAGGTGCATTTGGATTGAAGTGACCTAAAATTGGTGGACTTAATAGTGCTGTTTTTAGGGTTTGAAACGCTTCCTCTTGTCTTTCTGTCCAGGTAAATGATACACTTTTTTTTATAAGGTTGGTCAAAGGGTCAGCAATTTTTGAAAAGTCTTTGATAAATTTTCTATAATATGAACACATTCCCAAAAAGGATTGTACTTCTTTGACCTTTTTGGGTCGAGGAAAATTTCTGACAGCTTTGATGTTATGTTCCGCGGGTTTTATACCATGTTTGCTCGTTATATAGCCGAGAATCTCCAATTCTTCAAAAGCAAATCGGCATTTTTTGTCGTTTAACCTTAAATTAGATTCACGAAAACATCTAAAAACAGCTTCAAGTCTTTTGAGGTGCGTTGGAAAATCCGGGCTATATATGATAACATCATCCAGATAACACAAACAAATTTGCCATCTCAGATTTCCAAGCATATTCTCCATATTTCTCTCAAAGGTAGCAGGCGCGTTACAAAGTCCAAAAGGCATCACGTTGAATTCATATAATCCATGCGCTGTAGTGAAAGCTGTTTTCTCTTTGTCTCTTTCTTCGACTTCAACTTGCCAATATCCAGATCTGAGGTCTATTGCTGAGAAGTGTGTAGATCCTTGGAGAGTATCCATAACTTCGTCTATTCTAGGGATCGGATAGACATCTTTTACTGTCACATTATTCAGTTTTCTGTAGTCCACACAAAATCTGTATTTACCATCTCGCTTCTTGACCAATATTACTGGAAAAGACCAGGGGCTAGAAGATGGCCTAATTATGCCTTCTGTAAGCATCTCGTCAATTTGCTCTTTTATAATATCTCGTTCTTTAGCACTTACCCGGTAAGGCTTGTGTTTAATTGGCTTCGCGTCTTCTGTGTCTATCCGATGTTTTGCCAAATTGGTTCTCCCTAATCTCGATGAAAAAAGATCTCCATACCTTTCTAAAACTTGTTTTAACTCCTTCTGTTCCTTTGGTGAAAGATTTTCGTTTATTTGGAATCTAGGTTCTTCGTTCTTTTCTACCTCTCTTTCTCGACTCACATTTATCTTCGCTGGACTACTTCCAAAAGCCAATGTTTGGTTTTTCATTATTTTTAACGGTCGAGGATACGGATTAGTTATCCAGATGTGTGTTTCCCTATTTATAACATTGATCAAGCTTCTTGCTAGACGAAGTCCATTTGTTTGAAACATTTTGCTGCTCTCCTCGATAATATATTCTCCATCCTCTGTTTCTACCAATGCCTTGATCAATTTCATGGAACATTCCGGTACAATGGAATCCTTGGCACTCTTTATTTTCAACATTTCAAAATTGATTTCGTCATGATTATTCGTCAAATCATATTTTATAGTTTCTTGCTTACAATCTATTTTTGCGTTCATTTTCTTAAGGAAATCTCTCCCAAGAATTAATGTCCGTAAATGCGTTTTCAATATCACAAAGTTGTGTGATAATGTTTCGTCATCAATTTTTATATTTAAAAATATACTTCCTACCATGTCCAATTTTTTTCCATCGGGTCCTGCACAAATTTTTGCGAGTTTACTTATACCATGGCCTGTATCGAGGGCCGTTCTGAGGTCGACCACTGAGAGGTCAGCACCTGTATCAACCAAAGCTTCAAAAGTCCCTATCTTGTCCACATTAATTTTTAATTTGTATTTAGGGTCCAACTTCTTGATTCCGTTTATGGTCGACTTGCTTTGATTGACAGATTCAGGCGCGACGCTTAGTTTAAATCTTCCAACACGGAATATCTATTCCGGGTAGGAATATTTGTCTGTGTGCTATGACATACATAAGCATAAAGCCGAGGTCCTGATTTCTCTGATATTTCATTCATTTGGCATTTTTCTTCGACCTTCTCTTGGGTATCTGCTGGATCCTCTTCTAGGATTCTTATAAACTTGACCCTACAATAACGGGCCACGTGCCCTGGCTTGTTACATTTAAAGCAGATTGGTCTTCCATCTTCCGTCCTATTTTTGCTCACTTCTTGGCTTTTATTGTAAGTGTTTCTCTGAAGGTTTGGTTTCGGCACAAAGTTAGGATTATAAGGACGTCTAGGGGTAGAGGGCTGGGGAAAGTTGTTTCGATACTGTCTGGGGGTAGGATGGGAGTCGTTCTTGTAATTATTGGAAACAGGGGCTTGGGGCCTGGAAGTGGTCTGGTAGTTTCGTGCGGCAGTCGGCGGCACGTACCTCGATTGTTGTTGGGGTCTAGAATAGCGTGGACCGTTATATAGGTTTCTGGATTTCTCCACACGTTCCCTATACTTCTTTTCAAAAGAATCCATTTTCTTGCACACGACAAGAAGGTCATCGGTCGTTTTAGGAGGGTTCAGGTAGAGCGCGAATGAGTACTCTTTTTTCAGTCCTCCAATAACATGTTCAATTTTTGTTTCTTCTTCCATTGCGGGGTCAACCTTGTTGCACAACACTAGAATGTCTTCCGCGAACCTGATTGCTGGTTCATTCCAGTGTTGCATTCTGTTGAGCTTCATTCTAAGTTCTTCTTTATTCGCGTCCAAAGAAAAATCCTGAATGAGGCGGATTTTAATATTTTCCCAGCTCGTGAAACTAGCTTTGTGTAAATTCAACCAGGTTTTAGCGCTTCCCGTCATGTTCATGGCGGCATAACGAGAGATAATGTAGTCTGCCCAATGGTACAAGAAGCCAATTTCTTCAAGAGATTCAATCCATGGGCGAGGGTCTTCCGTTCCATCATACTTGGGGATGTCGATGTTGGGATTCAGGACAACTGGGTCGGAACTAGCATCTCTACCAATTGTTACACCAGGTTGCGGCTTGGCAGACTCTTCAGCCTGGATTCTCTCCTGTGCTGGGTCTTGCATCTTACCAGAGCGTGTTTCAACCATCCTACAAATTTATAAAAGGGAATAACGAGATAAGTCTTCTTTAAGTAGCCACCAGAATCCTTTATTTATTTTCTCACATCAAAGAGAGCAGTGAAGTCACAGTGTACCTAAATACAAATGATGATAAATTAATAATCTGTTTTAAATAAATATCATAGAATATTTTATATAAAAATAAATAAATATATAATTTAAATTTCAAATATATTAAAACTAATATAAGAAATACGCCATTAATCATGATGTAACAATATATACAAAATGCAATGTATGTATGTATGTATGTATGTATGTATGTATGACAATTGACAATTGAAATAAATTTATTGACTGCTAGTCAATCTGTACACTCCGAAGAGTAAATTACATCAAAAGGAACACTTTTTCAACAGGGGGTACCCTCGGAGAGGGTCACGGGAAGGCGGCTCTGATCTCTGACAATCCCCGGCGAAGAGAGGGATCCATGTCCTGAGTGCGCTCAATTACCGCCTCCAAGAATTGGGGGAGCAAGATTTGCTGCTTTGGCGAAAGGCATGCGAGGAGGCTCTCCCTCTTCTCAGGGCATTGGACCGCCCCCACGATGTCGTTCACGGAGATCGACGTGTCGTACACGAAATTCGAGAAGGGTCCTCGCATTGATTCTTTGACTCTAATCTTCAACACCTTCCAACGGTCCGGCACCGGATCAACCTTCGCATGGGCAGACGGCGGAGGCGGAGGTGCCGCCATGGCCGGCGCCGACTCTCTCCTCTGGGGAGCGGGCGGCGTGGGCTCAGCAGGCCGAGGCGCAGGCAGTGGGGGTGTTGAAGGCACTGCGGTAGGGGCGGTCCTCAGCTCTGACAGGACCTGTCGCAGGACTTTATAGATGTTACTATCTCCTCCGGGCCTCTGGCCCAAGAGTTGACGGATTAGGCCGGCGAGAGCGCCGCCCTGCGAGGGTGACAGGAGGGGTCCCCGCTTCCGAGCCTTGGTCTTCGAGGAGAGGATGTCCAAGACCTCCTCCCGCCCGAGGCCAAGGGCGTCCGTCTGGGCAAAGGAGACGCCCGGATTCCTCTCGATGAAAGTCACGAGGCCTTCTCTCGTTGATGTTTTTGACGAGGATGTGGAGGATGTTGATGTTTCCTCGACGATGGACATCACGATGTCCGGTGTAGGGGCTGCAGGCTCGTGACTCCCAGGTGCTCGCAGGGACGGAGCAGGGGTCACAGGTGGAGGGGCAGGAGGCGCCATCTCCATAGGTACGGCCGAGGCCACTGGTGTAGATGGCCGAGGTGCTGCAGATGGGGTCACAGCTCGGGCCGCGTGAGAAGCGCCGGGGATCTCCATGGCTGTACTAGAGGGCGCCGGTGCAGGAGGCTGGGCCGCTGACCGCTGAGGTGGGGCAGAGGTGGTCGTTGATGGGACGCCAGCAGGAGAGGTTGGTGGGGCCAATCTGGAGTTGTTGGCTCGCCCTGCAAGCAGGGGGCAGTTGGCCCTGCGGTGCCCCTGCCCGTGGCATCTGGAACACCTGATGCCATAGGACAGGTATGCGGGCCATACCTCGCCTTTGATTTTTATTTCGAGGCGGGTGGGGAGCCTCTCGGTGGTTACTCCTTCGTGGAGGACAATGAAAGCGTCTCGGCGGCCGTCGTTATAGATGTAAGGGCCGGCTTTCATTAGTTTGGGCGCGATTGAAGTTACGCGCCCGTAGGGTGTTAGGGCGCTGATGATGGTAGAATCCTCCACGAAGAAGGGGAGGTTGCCCACGGTGATTTTCATCGCTCTCTTGCGGAATGGGAAGGCCCTGAAGAGGGTGCCTTCGACCTCGAGGCCCTCGCTGATGAGGCGCTCGGCCAGGCCTCTGTTGTTCAGTCCCATCAGGTAGTGCCCGTTGATTTTGGAGACCTGGTAGACATTGTTGGTTCCACCGATTATCCTGTCGACGGCCCTTATGTAGTGGTAGGGCTCAAGTTCGGGGCTGTACTCCACGTAGACGCAGTTGTCTTCGGCGGAGGACGCCTGCCGCGCCCTGGCCTCCGCGATATGCGCTCGAGTGGTCTTGATCTCTTCCGCCCGCGGCACCCATCCCGTGGACGATCGTGGCCGGGGAATGGCTCCTGCGCCCCTGGGGTTAGAGTAATGTTTAGCCGCTGTGGGTGAATCCGCCGAATTGCGGCGCCTTTTTCGACTCTTGAAGACGGTGAAGTCTTCGTCCGCTCCAGGGCTTGGGTCTTCGGTGTAGTCCGCCCAGTTTCCCAGGACACGGGCAGCGCCATTAGATGACGTAGCTGCTGCCGAGCCGGTCGTGACGTCACCGCGCGCGGCGGCCAGATTTGCATCTCTAACGCCTGTCGGCGGATTTGCATATCGCTGATTTCCACTTGAAGAAATTGGAGTTTTCTTCTGAAAATCTTGATTCGCTGATATTTCAGCACATGGTTGAGCTTGAAAGCCGTGCCTTACAGGCTTCGCTTCGGCTTTCGATGGGCTTTCAGCCCGTATCATACTCGGCGTGCCGCTGGGATCCATACACTCGCCAGAGTCGAAAAAACGCGGAGCTCGTGCGACGCGTGGCCGCACGGTCGGTGTATGTATGTATGTATGTATGTATGTATGCATGTATGTATGACAATGAAAATAATTTTATTGACTTTCAGTCAATGCAAACACTCAACCAGAAGTGAGGGAAGAAAAAATTAACAATTAACAATCGTCAGGAGTTGAGGCATGTCCTCCAAAGCCTTGCCATATCGGAGCCAACGTCGGGATGGTAGTTCTGAGCCAGTTCTAAGGCGGCGCTGAGGAACTCAGCGAGGACCTTCCTCAACGCAGTTGTGAGTTTCGCCATGAGGGGCTTTCCGTACTCGGCGTATAAAACAGCGTTCCTGAGTACAACCGGATTGATTCCTGCTTCATATATGGGCCTCAGGGAGGTTGTGTGATCCAGTTTAGTGAAAATTTCAACGATCAAATCATCCTCTATCGTGGGCTCGAGTGGGGGCGAAGGTCTCATCGCGGTCGGTGTTGTTTCTTCCTCGTGGGGAACGGGTGGTGTTGGCCCGGCAGGCCGAGGCGCAGGCAGTGGGGGTGTTGAAGGCACTGCGGTAGGGGCGGTCCTCAGCTCTGACAAGACCTGTCGCAGGACCTTATAAATATTACTATCTCCTCCGGGCCTTAGGTCGAGGATTTGGTATATTAGGCCGGCAAGAGCATTGCTCTGCGGAAGGGTTAGATGTTGACCGCGCTTGTGGGCCCTGGTCTTCGAGGAGAGGATGTCCAGGACCTCCTCCCGCCCAAGACCAAGGGCGTCCGTCTCAGCAAATGAGACACCGGGATTTCTCTTGAGGTAGGCCTCAAGGTCGGGTCTCGTCTTACGCCCTGATGGCGACGGGGAGGGCGGCACAGGGGTCCCGTGTGCATGCAGAGGACCAGGAGGGGCGACGGAGGCTGGCTGGGCTTGAGGCACAACTCCGGCGGGCTGGGAGGCCGGAGGGCGAAGGTCCGCGGGAGCCTCAGGTGCCTCCATTGGTTTCACTGCCTGTGGGGCGCTGTTGGAGGTGGACAGCGCCAGCACTTCGGCTGCAATCTCCATGGGCTCAGAAGGAGGAGCCACGGCGTCTGAGGATGTTCTCGCAGGCAGGGCGGCAGAAGTGCCGGGAGCTGATGTCTGTGGCGCAGGGCGCTTTGGTGACGGAGCTGGAGCCGCTGGTGTTGGGCGGTTCGGCTGCCGGGACTCGGTGGACGATGCACCAGATGGAAGGGGTGCCGGTTGTGGCTGGGCGTTGTTGGAGGCTCTCCCAGGAATGATGGGGCAGTTGGCCCTACGGTGACCCTGCCGGCCGCATCTGGAGCACTTGACTCCATAAGAGATGAAAGCCGACAGGACGTTACCCTTGTTTCGGATGGTGACGCGGGTCGGGATCTTTTCCAAGGCAATGCCCTCCTTAAGGAGGACGAAAGCCTCGCGTCGGCCATCCGTGAAGGTATACCTTCCGGCTCTCAGCCGGATGGGGACGATGGAGGTCACGTCACCGTAGGGTTTGAGGGCCTCGATGACGGCGGCGTCGTCCACGAAGAACGGCAAGTTTCCGACGGTGATCCTCTCCGCCCTTTTCTTGAAGGGGAAGGCCCTGAGGTGGGTGTGGCCAATATCAAGATCGTCTCTTATAAGTCGCTCCGCCAGGGCCTTGGTGGACAGGCCCACCAGCATATGGCCGTCCATTTTCATCACCTGGAGCACATTCCCGGCTCCTCCGACCAGCTCTTCCACCGCCTGCAGGTAGTGGGTGGACCCGAAGTCCGGGCAGTGCTCGACGAAGACGCAGTTGTCCTCTGTTGAAAAGCGCTGGCGTGCTCTGGCGTCGGCGATGTCGGCCCGGGTAGCCCTGATCATCTGGACCCCCGTAGCTCCACCCGCAGGTGGCCGTCTTCGCGGGGTTGGGCCAGTTCTTCTGGAGGTCGCGACACCGCTGGAGCGCTGTTCGACAGGGCGGCTCGGCGACTCCCTGCGTCTTCGCTTGTGTTTGACCACGGTGAATCCATCTTCATCTGTTTCTGAGGCCTCCATTTGTTCGGCCCAGTTCGTCGCAGCGGTCAAGGCGCCGCTCGTTGATGGCGTGACGTCAGCGACACAAGCCGCGGCGAAATTTGCATGCTTTCTGTCAATAGGCAGGTTTGCATAGTTGCCGCTTGCGTTGGCTATTCTCGAATTTTCTTCCTGAAAATGGGTTTCCGCGGATAACTCCGCAACCGCTTGATTGTCAGAGCCGAGGTTTCCAGGCTCATGCTCAGCACGATGAGGGCTTCCAGCCCATACTAAATTCGTCGCTTCTAGCGACATTCTTCCGCTCGCCAGAGGCGAAAATTACGGAGCTCGCGCGACGCGTGGCCGCACGGTCGATGTATGTATGTGTCATAATTTGTATATAATTGTATGCACACCCGACCCACTATGCATGTACAATGTATGATTTTCAAAGATTTAATAAAGAACAAGGTAACTGGAGGAAAGAAGTAGCAACAAAACATAGGAAATAGGTTTAAAGCGGGCACAATTATAAATAACTTGTACAGTCAATACTTCCTGACAGAAGGCCGGACGTATCTAGTGACCGCAGAAGTTATATTAGTCGAGAAACACTCAATACTTCCTGGCAAAGCAGGACGTATCTGGTGACCAGAAGTTATAAAAGTTTGAGAGACGCCCAATTTCCGGAACAAGACCGGACGTATTTGACAACCACGGAAGTAAATAGAGTCGAACTAACACTCGATACTTCCTATCAGGCCGGGCATATCTTTCACCAAAGAAAGTCGCCGGTCCAATTAGAAAGATCCACTAAGTAGGTCAACCAATAGGAAAACGGGCACGTCCCAGCCTTCGACCAATGGGAAGGAAGACAACTCGTGGTGTTAAATCGAAAGACAAGAATTGTCAGTTGTGCTTTGGCTCCCAGAGGTGACATCTACTCTCGAGACCTCTCTCCCTCTGCTCATCCCACAGCTAAGTTCAATCACCGCCATGTGATCAGATAATTAACAATCAAAATCGCTCCGCTCTTCTCAAGCTTTCTTTCCTCCAACCCAGTTGCCTTTTATTTTCAAACCTCATCATGTATCCTGATTATTCCTAACTGTGTGCTTCACTTGCCACTCAACGACTGCGTTTCAACCAATCCTCACCACTCAAATCAAACAACAAGAAATTCCGCAACGATATTGTCACAGAACGGATAAGTCGACAGGATTCTACAACAGTGTAATACATTAAATATTGCAGTGTAATAACTTTGGATCATATATTACACAGAGTCGACAGGATAAAGATTATGGAGCTTAATCAGGATCAAAATGGAAATTAGCCCAGACACCAGCAAATCAAACGGCAATGACAAAACCAGCGGAAAAGAAGCGGGCAAGAAGAGAGGCGACCAGGCGCCTTCTAGCGGCCATCATATGGCAGATGACCGTGGCCCTCCGACGTGTCAACGCCCCGCACAGTGAGACGGAATTCCGGAGCGCCATTCCCCGGGGAGGACGACGGACACAACCCCCGCCAACCCCAGGCGAGTGTCACCAAGGCCGGACACCGACCACCGAGGAGTCATCCACCGCCATGCCGTACACAGTCCCCGAAACCAATCCGCGCGATCCGGGACAGCACAAACGATCCCAAAACGATATTCCAGTACCGGACTTCACTTCAATTTCGCGGACGGTACGAGCAGTCCCGAGCCAAGCCAACCACCCCAAACCAAGACGTCCCAGAGGAGACCTGTGAACTGAGGTAGGCACCCACCCTATGGCGTCAAGAAATTGACATTGGACTTCTACCTAACCTACCTACCCCTTTAATCATGTATCTAACCTTGTACTCAATGAATGCACGCACGGGCTAGGCCAAACCTGTCCGAAAGGACTTGCATTGCAACCAAATTTGTCACACAGGACAACCCTTGCCTGCATTCATTGACCCCACCACCATGTTTATCACTCAACCCAATTACCAATACTATATGCCCTCAAATACAAGCCACAACGGCTTCAACCATCACCATGCCCAAAAAAAAAAACGTGTCAGTACAGCTCACACTTACCACAAAGTTCATGTAACCATACGACATCACAACATACACGCACGCCAAAAGACGACAACAACCAACAAACGCAACACGCGCGCCAACAGACAACAACAACCAACAAGCGCATGCCCAGTCGTTAGTAACAATCATCTCGTCTACCAAAAACACTAAAAAAAAAAAAAAAAATGTTCGCATTAAAAGGTGCCACATACACTAACAATAGAAATTTCGATAGATGTTCGTACAACCCGCACCCATGACTTTAATAAATTTGTTGTTCATAGTGAGAACAGGTTAGATTTTGTACAAACAAGGACTTCGCGTGACACCTTTTCATTCACAATTTTTTTTTTTCGACTCGTGTCACAGGTCACCCCACAAAATTTCTCATTTCAGGCCACAGACGCCTTTCACCACACCTGTGACACGTCTCCACTCAAAGCGTGTTCACGTCGTAAACCTCATTTTTCACTCAATTCCACCCTAATGTCACTGAATAGCATTTCTTACTAAAGTCACAACGACCATTCGATTTAATAAATGGATAAAATATCCGAATTTTCAAAATACAAATAATGCCGAAATTACACCACTCATCTCTTCACAATGTATTGGCAGAATATAACACACGACAATACAAAAACAGGTAAAAACCTGTCCCACCTGCCGATTATCTACAAATATCGAAGAATCCAACCAACACTACGCAAAACAATTCGTACACAAAATAAGTCACACTCCAAAAACAAGATCTGAGCCGCACCCAAAAATAAATAAGCGGAAGGAAGAGAGAATTTTGAGACACCGCGACAGGAAGTGTAGCCCGCGGCGATAAATTCGGCCTATGCAAACAAAGCGGAGCGCCTCGTCCGATCTCCAATTTCATTCCCTCTCTTTTGCCCGACACACCCCACTTCCGTATCTCTAATTACAATGAGAAGGTCCCCTATTGAGGTCAACTGGGAACCTCTCTATGCCACCGGTTTTGAATTCCAGTTCGAGTCTACATATCGATTTTTACCATCCAATTCCACATCCACAAGACAACACATAGAACTCGCTCACACATTTCTTACACAACAGACTTCTAACATTTTTTCACAACACACACAAAGACAAAAAATTACACATAAAGGTTATATAGATTTCCCTGTCTCCTGTACACATAGCATAAACGCACTTGAGGGATAGAATCACGTTTTCACCTAAGTGTCGCTACAGATGAGACAAAAAATTTATAGGGCATAATTGAGCAATTAAAACATTTATAGGGCATGTAGATACACAAAAGGGTTCAAAACAATACACCTTATTTTTCATATTAATCATTTTCATTATTTTCTCTCAATTAAAATTTAAATATATAATCAATTTATCAATTTATTCAACTTATTATCACTTTTAATCATTAATTATCATTTTTTTTTCCAATTAGTTTATATTATCATTTTTATTTATCAATTATCATTCTATTTACCACTTAGCTTATATTGCCATAACTCAATTATCAACGAAAACTCATTGATTTTCGGTTAAACTAAAAACATTAAATCATCCTTTGTTGTTGAAACCTTTTTATTTTTCATTTTTCTTTTTTTTTCCAAGCACTCAACTTTGATTTCGCTCAACCACTTTTTATTTTTATTTGATTTCAAAATACCTTATGAAATATTATTTTTATTTTTATTTTGATTTCTCAAAAGCCCTAATAAAATTCCCTCGGTTTCCATTCCCAATTTCGAGCTAGAATATGGTTAGGCATTTTTTCCTTTTTTTTTCTCACCATGCACCAAGCATTCACTTTGATTTCTTCCAACTTTTTATTTTACTTTGATTTCTTCCAACTTTTTATTTTTATTTTTGATTTCTCAAAAGCCCTAATAAAATTCCCTCGATTTCCATTCCCAATTTCGAGCTAGAATATGGTTAGGCATTTTTCCTTTTTTTTTTCTCACCATACACCAAGCATTCACTTTGATTTCTTCCAACTTTTTATTTTACTTTGATTTCTCAAAAGACCTTATGAAATTTCCTCGATTTCTTCTCCCAAAATTCGAGCAAAAAATTAGTTAGGCATTTTTCTTTTTTTCATCATGCAACAAAGCATTTTTTTTTCTCACCATGCAACCAAGCATTCACTTTGATTTCGTCCAACTTTTTATTTTTATATTATTTTTGATTTCTCAAAAGCCCTAATAGAACTCCCTCGAATTTTTTTCCAATTTCGAATAGAAATTAGTTAGGCGCATTTTTTAAATCCACATGTACCATAGCATTCATTTTGATTTCTTACAATTAAAAATTTTTTTTTGATTTCTATTAATTATACTCAACCTATATCATCAACACCATTCTATTTTACTTCTTATATCGCCACCAATGCTTGTATATAGACTCATCAATACCCACAACTAATTTTCCCACAAAATTATTTTTTACTTTACAGAATTCTCTCAGGCTAACCCCTTCTTGAATTCTTCACATGTAGGGGGCGCATCTGTCATAATTTGTATATAATTGTATGCACCCCCGACCCACTATGCATGTACAATGTATGATTTTCAAAGATTTAATAAAGAACAAGGTAACTGGAGGAAAGAAGTAGCAACAAAACATAGGAAATAGGTTTAAAGCGGGCACAATTATAAATAACTTGTACAGTCAATACTTCCTGACAGAAGGCCGGACGTATCTAGTGACCGCAGAAGTTATATTAGTCGAGAAACACTCAATACTTCCTGGCAAAGCAGGACGTATCTGGTGACCAGAAGTTATAAAAGTTTGAGAGACGCCCAATTTCCGGAACAAGACCGGACGTATTTGACAACCACGGAAGTAAATAGAGTCGAACTAACACTCGATACTTCCTATCAGGCCGGGCATATCTTTCACCAAAGAAAGTCGCCGGTCCAATTAGAAAGATCCACTAAGTAGGTCAACCAATAGGAAAACGGGCACGTCCCAGCCTTCGACCAATGGGAAGGAAGACAACTCGTGGTGTTAAATCGAAAGACAAGAATTGTCAGTTGTGCTTTGGCTCCCAAAGAGGTGACATCTACTCTCGAGACCTCTCTCCCTCTGCTCATCCCACAGCTAAGTTCAATCACCGCCATGTGATCAGATAATTAACAATCAAAATCGCTCCGCTCTTCTCAAGCTTTCTTTCCTCCAACCCAGTTGCCTTTTATTTTCAAACCTCATCATGTATCCTGATTATTCCTAACTGTGTGCTTCACTTGCCACTCAACGACTGCGTTTCAACCAATCCTCACCACTCAAATCAAACAACAAGAAATTCCGCAACGATATTGTCACAGAACGGATAAGTCGACAGGATTCTACAACAGTGTAATACATCAAATATTGCAGTGTAATAACTTTGGATCATATATTATTTGTTCCGTGCACGTTTCCTTAATGTTTAACCATTCTGACTTAAATTGATTTATGCCTAACTGGCCTTGTCCTTATTGTTTGCGGAAGAGCATTGCTCGATGCAAATATTTGAATGTAAATTCTACTGTCCTAAAAGCTTATGTCTATAGTTTGCTTAAATACCATTTCTGAGATTCCACCCTTCAGTGTAGCATATATAAGCAGAATCGTCCAATACACTATCAGAGCTCAAAGAAGCGGTCTGGTAGATTAAATTGGTGAAACCGACGGGAGGGTTCACCACTGATGAGCTAAGCCCTCCCAATATTTTTAATCGAAGTAAGGACAGTAGAACTTTATTTTATGTGTAAAAGAAACATTCGCATTTTTCCAATGTTTACCTCAGACGATTTGGTGGAGAATGGAAAAGAAAACATTTATTTATTTTTAGAATAGATTCAACAATTTTAGTATTTATTTCGTGAAAAAGACAAATTTCAAATTTCTCGCAGATAATAAAGTTAAGGATATTAATCCATTATCATTAAACACCCCCCATTATAGGTTTGAAGAAATTAAAAAATAGGTCCGCGGGTTGCTGGAATGAAGGTTTACCCAAAAATACTGTTTTAGAGCAAATGTTAATTATTTGTTTATAGAATTATTGATCTTGGACTCTCTTTGGAGTTCATGTTGAATGAGGTGGTGAGAAACAGAGTTGGAGCGTTTGCGTTGTTCAAATTTTGGAAGACGGCTGAAGAGAAGGGGAAGCTTTATATATAATCTAATTGATGTAAATAATTATATGTAAATATTCTTTGTCAGGATTAGAATGACGAAACCTGTATGGGACTTTGATCCCAGTAAAAAGCTTGTTGCTGCTGTTGTATATAGTCACAGTGTAGAAAATACTATACTATACCTACTACATATATCTCTGTATTCTTAGTTCTCTTCTCTTACTCTGTAAACTGGCGAATCCTTTATAGGACGAGAGGTCCTTAATAAAGGCTTTTGTGGTTGTTATAGAATTATTAATCTTAGCTAGTCGAATGACCCAGGTAATGTCTCGAGTATAGTGCATAGTAGTAACATAAAGGTAACCCAGACTCCTGGAGTGTATCCTTAGATCACCAACTACCCAGGCTGTCCTGTGGAGTCAGTCTTGGTAGCCTTAGTGAACCAGTTCACCAAGTGGCCTGTTTGTTTCTTGGTAGATTCAATAGGGCAGTGTCATTGAATGAGGACAGTCCAATAAATGTAGCGTTTGGAATCGCTGTAGTTCATATGTTGGGCAGCTGAAGAGCACATGCTCTACGGTTTTCTCTTCTTCTTTGCAGTGTGGAAAGTGAATTTTTACCCAAATCTATATGCATAGAATAAAATTATCTTCTTCTTCTTTCTTATCTCCACTCAATCATATTAAGGTACCAAGCTTGTAAAGCTTGTTGATGGTGTCTGCTGGGGAAGAGTAGAGCGAATAAAATGCTGATTTTTTTAAATCAAATAAAATGTTTACAACTATATTATATCGAAATATTTATATTTTATGAACAGATTAATAATCTTGATATTTATATATTGCTAGTCTCTGTAAAACATCCCTTATTACTTATCTTGTATTTTAAGAGCATGCGCTCTTCAGCTGCCCAACATTTGAACTACAGCGATTCCAAACGGCTACACTTATTGGACTGCCCTCATTCAATGACATTGCCCTATTGAATCTACCAAGAAACCAACAGGCCACTTGGTGAACTGGTTCACTAAGGCTACCAAGACAGACTCCACAAGACAGCCTGGGTAGTTGGTAATCTATGAATACACTCCAGGAGCCTGGGTTACCTATATGTTATATATTGTATTTTATAAATTTCAGTTTGTGCCTGTGTCTCAAATAAATTGCTGTGTTATCCTGAAGTTTGTCTTTCCCTAATTTTCTATGCGATAATATATTGTTGCACTGTCCTGGAAGGTTGGCTTCATGTCAATATTCGATTGGTCCATATCAAGTTTATAAGTAGGGGGTCGGTGGAAGGATGGTCTAAACCATTGGTTTTCAACCGCTAGGACCCGGGTTCGATTCCTGCATTGGGCACTTTTTTCTGATTAAAAAAAAAATGCTCCAATTGCCCCCGATTCTTGCAAAAGTCCAACCCCGCCAGCGAGTGCAAGTAACCAAACGAGGCTCTGGCACATTTGTAAGTGCAAAGTCTAACTGATTTTCAACTGAATTTACAGTAAAAACAGTCGCCTACTTCTACCTACCATGATTATCATGGCCTGTACCACGTGTATTTAGGATAAACAAAAAAGATTATAAGTCAGACCAGAGAACGAGTAATCATAAAACAAAAATTTATTTTAACGTGGAAAGTATTTACAAATTTCACTAGATACAACCGAGAGCTCTATAAACAAACTACACCTATTCCCCGATTTACACGGTAGATAGGTTCCTGAGAAAAAACGTGTAAATCGAGGGATAGGTGTACACAGAAATAAAAATAAAATGCATTGACAGGTTAAAATATGTAGTCAGCTCATAAGCTCGGGATTCCTCGTGAGATGTGTACACAGCGCATGTGTTCAATCACAGTAGCATTTAGTATAGTGCGATAAAAAAAAACTTATTTGGAAAACCGTGTAAAAGCGAAAACGTGTAAAACAAGTACCGTGTAAATCGGGGCATAGGTATATTTACAAATCAAACGCTGACGTCACGTGACTGATGATGATCCACCGAGTAGACCCCCACAGATTATTCTGTGACAATATTATGACCCGGCTTCACTCTCGGCTTCTCCCCGAGTGAGTGTATACCCAACGATGAATGCTTTTAAAATATTTTTATATTATGATTGCATTACTAGAGGAGGAATCGCCGGATATCCTTTTTAAGAAGGAAAATATTTATGTAAATATCTGCAGTTGCTACTTCTTGTATTCTCGTAACAGCCTGTTGAAGGAGGTCACAGTCCGAAAGCTCGCAAAGATTATATCGTTTTAATAAAGAATCTCGTCGCTATTACCTTTTATTCCTTCTTTGATTGTATCTTATTATCCCTATAAAAAAGTGAAAAATAAATTGTGAAAATGAAACACAAAAAGATTATGATATTAATAATGATATATTAATCGGAATTCTCATGACTACGCATATAAGAGCAATAATTATATAATCATATAAATAACATTTGTTAAAACAATATTAAACGGATAAACATTCACTAGGGGAGAAGCTGGGCGGAGCCAGGTCATTTAGAGTCAGTATATAATAGATCAACAGCAGGTGTACCCCTCTTTCCTTCTCCAGTCCTGAACATCTATTGTATCAAATCCTCCAAAAAAGACCTCTGGGAAAACCCCAAGACTATAATAGAAAAGCTGAAACAATGGAACCTAATGGAGATCGTTTAAACGACTTGAGGAATAAGCAACAACAACAACAACACAATAATTATTATAATTTTATAACTCCACAATATGCAAAATGGTTTATTATTTGGCTAATTTTAGTCTTATATGTTGATCTATATTTTCAGCTACCCATATACAAACGTTTCCAATAGTTTATTCAGTAGTTTCGGTGGATAAAAGTAACATACATTATCTTGACAATAATAGATTCAGTAGGGAGTGGATGTTTGCCTCGAAAATATTGTTTTAACACATGTTCGTTATGCAAACTTTCACTCGGGTAATAACTGGACGAAGCCGGGTACATTCACTAGTATACATATATTTATGAGAAAATAGTAAAAATGTGATATTGTACTGGGATAAGGTGCATAAATTAAGAAAAAGGCAACTCCTTATCGTGCAACTGAAAGTTGCTGATGGCTTGCGCCATCTATCGGAATAAATATCAACTATTCTCGTTGATTTTTAATTATTCCAGAATTGGCCAATTTTGATTAATCAAGAAAAGCTAAATTTATGTTTTAGCCATAGATTTGGCCTAGCCACTTTACCAGCTAAACACCTCTTTGGCAGATTGTGGAGATTCCATTAGATTCATTATAGATCTCATGAAATGACGCCCGCCTTGGACTGACGAGGGCCATTAGCCTGAAACCATGGTCTCTAGATGGACGCTTTTCAGTTTACCAAAGCTGGTGTTGTGGCTTTGTCACCGACCTAGTCGCTAGTTTGCGGCGATGTTCAACAGATGGGGGTTTAGCTTTGACGTCTATTTTGACGGGAGAGGCAACCTTTGTCTTTATAGATCAATGTCCTCCCGTCAAAATTTCCTAAAGATACTGTGTTAACTGAGATAGATCCTTATCTTTTAAAGAGAGAACACCACCACCCAATGAACCCTTGTCCATTAACGGCCAAGAATAGCACGCGCCCAGTCCGGGTTTATTTCGAGTGAAGACAATACGTGAGTCAGTCTATTTTGTGCTGTTTGTTTTGTTCCACCAAGTACTCCCGGCTGGTAGCACCACAGGAGCTGGAAACTCCTAAAACGAAATCTCAAAAAGCTAGGCGAAGGGAATCTTATTTTCTTAATAATAATTTTTAAAAACGGCTTTTATCGCGGATAGATTTCTTGCTTTATTTATATATTATCTCGAGCTCTTTTGGTTATTATAAAGCCTTCTCCCAAATGCGATTCCCAACCAGCCAATCCTGAACATCTATTAAATTAACACAAAGCAATAACGCGCATCTATATATATAAAATGAAAGAATATAAAAGCACGAATGTTTCTTTTATATACATATATTTTTTCATCACAGTAAGGACAGTAGAAGTTTGTATTATGTATAAAAGAAACATTCGTGCTTTTAAATCCTTTATTTTATATCTATTAAATTGTATCAAATCTCCTCCAAAAAAAGACCTGTGGGAAAACCCAGGACTATAATAGAAAAGCTGAGACAATGGAACCTAATGGAGATCGTTTAAACGACTTGAGGAATAAGCAACAAAAATAACATAAACCCTACTACAGGAGTATATATGACAAAAACTTTGTATTTTTATCATATACCTTTGCAGAAGTGATTGTAATACCCGAAGCTTGAGAGAATATATATAGATTTGTTCGCTCCTGACGAGGACAAAAGATTTTTGTCGAAACGTCGAAGTAATAAAAAGATTTACTGGCCGATTCATCTTTATCTTCAAGAAAGATAAATAAAGCGAAAAACTTATTCTCGGTAAAAGCCGTTTTTATAAATTATTAACATTTCAGAGGATCCATCTTTCGAATCTAAGGGGACGGTGGAAGGGTGGTCTAAACCGCTAGGACCCAGGATTGAATCCCGCATTGGGCACTTTTTTCTGATTAAAAATTTAAAAAAATTGCTCCAATGGCCCCCATTATTGCAAAATTCCAACGCTACGAGCGATTGCAAGTAACCAAGATAGAGGACATTGCTGTGATAGAGATGTATGGGGACATCTGAGGCTCTTCTTTGGACACGACAACAACAACACAGTTTACCTCTATACAGCAGCTTTACACACCCAAGATAGAGAACATTGCTGTGATAGAGATGTACGGAGACATCTGAGGCTCTTCGTTGGACACGACAACAACAACCGAAAATTGACATGGACCCAGGGCAGCAGCTTTACACACCCAAGATAGAGAACGACTGCTGTGATAGAGATGTATTGGGACATCTGAGACTCTTCATTGGACACGACAACAACAACAGAAAATTGACATGGATCCAGAACAGAAACTTTACACACCCAAGATAGAGGACATTGTTGTGATAGAGATGTATGGAGATATCTGAGGCTCTTCGTTGGACACGACAACAACAACAGAAAATTAGCATGGACCCAGAACAGCAGCTTTACACACCCAAGATAGCGAACATTGCTATGATAGAGATGTATGGGGACATCTGAGGCTCTTCATTGGACATGAAAATAACAACAACATAGAGGCGTTTTACTCAATCTATTGTAAGGTATATAAATGAATAAACACAACACAAATACCTATTTTTATAAGATTAAATATTTTATTTAACAGCTTTTGATCAAAATCCAAAAAGATGCCTAAATTAATCCAAGTTCTTGGAGCGTACAGAAGTCGCTAACTATCCGAAATTAATTAATTATTATTATTCAGTTAGTTAACACACCCAGGTTCTTCTGAAGCGCGTACAGAATTAATAATAAAACAAAGAGCCGACTCTAGATATTTCTGAATCACATCATACAGAGCAACAGATTGTCAAAAACAAATAAATAATTCAGTGATAAATGATTTAAAATATATAAAGTTAGAACTTGAAGTTAGAAGATGATGTTCATGTACCAAAATTCTAATGCATTTTTAAAGGGGGAGGTACCTCTTTTGTTACATAAATATTTATAAAGGGAAAATTTCAACATTAATATGGCATATAGAAAAAAAAAAGAGTTGAAATGATTTGAAGAGAGAAATGTACATAATGTATATTTCACAGAGAAGCATGTTTACTCTGTTGATATTGAAGCAGATTATTTATTATTCTACTAGCGGACGTACCCGGCTTCGCCCGGGTTTTACCCGAGTAAAAGTTTGTCTAACGAATCTCTCGATAAAGTGAACATTTTTTTCCCGGTCCCTTGAAAAATACTCGATAAGTTGAATAAAATCAATATTAATTGGTTCCCTCGGTAATTGGAAGTTAAAGGAATAGTATCTTGCCTTGGAATTGTATCATTATTCTTGTATGGATGTACCCGGCTTCGCCCGGGTTTTACCCGAGTAAAGGTTTGTTTAACGAATCTCTCGATAAAGTGAACATTTTTTCCCGGTCCCTTGAAAAATACTCGATAAGTTGAATAAAATCAATATTAATTGGTTCCCTCGGTAATTTGAAGTTAAAGGAATAGTATCTTGCCTTGGAATTGTATCATTATTCTTGTATGGATGTACCCGGCTTCGCCCGGGTTTTACCCCCGAGTAAAGGTTTGTTTAACGAATCTCTCGATAAAGTGAACATTTTTTCCCGGTCCCTTGAAAAATACTCGATAAGTTGAATAAAATCAATATTAATTGGTTCCCTCGGTAATTTGAAGTTAAAGGAATAGTATCTTGCCTTGGAATTGTATCATTATTCTTGTATGGATGTACCCGGCTTCGCCCGGGTTTTACCCCCGAGTAAAGGTTTGTTTAACGAATCTCTCGATAAAGTGAACATTTTTTCCCGGTCCCTTGAAAAATACTCGATAAGTTGAATAAAATCAATATTAATTGGTTCCCTCGGTAATTGGAAGTTAAAGGAATAGTATCTTGCCTTGGAATTGTATCATTATTCTTGTATGGATGTACCCGGCTTCGCCCGGGTTTTACCCGAGTAAAGGTTTGTTTAACGAATCTCTCGATAAAGTGAACATTTTTTCCCGGTCCCTTGAAAAATACTCGATAAGTTGAATAAAATCAATATTAATTGGTTCCCTCGGTAATTGGAAGTTAAAGGAATAGTATCTTGCCTTTGAATTGTATCATTATTCTTGTCTCAAATAAATTGCCGTGTCATCCTGAATTTTGTCTTTCCTAATTTTCTACATTACAAAATCATCGTATCATCATGATAATATTTAGAGCAGATTGTTGAATTATAACAGATAAATTAGAATATTTATCTTGATTATTTCTAGGCGAAAAGTTATTTCAAAAATTTTATTTGCTAGAAACCTTCCCAGTACTATACTAAATAACTTCCCAAAGTTTCATGGCGATCCAATGAGTGGTTTGGTCAGGCATAAAGGACAAACAAACAAACAGACACACATACATTCATTTTTATATATATAGATGAAAAGATTTTAAATCTCGATATTTGTATTTTGATACACTGTAAAATTTTCTAATTGCTTCTCTGATATTTTATCAGTTTTAATTTGGTTTTATATTATATAAATTTCTGTGTCATTCTGAGGTTTGTCTTTCCTAATTTTCTACGTTACAATATATAAATTATTTAGTGATATCATCAGTGATTCAAAGAAAATGTATAATTCATCAGCTGTATAAGCTGTAAAAACAACGAATGGTTCAGGGAAGAACACGTTTTTCCCTTCCTCGCCTCTTGACAAACCTCTCGGTATTGGAAGACGCCAAACGAAAGATTCCAATCTTTTGACCAAGAAAGAGGGCGCTGCCTCAATCAATGCCACTTGGCACCGCGCCAAAGACGTAGGCTTCTTTTGGCCATTTTTTAATACGGAGGGAGAAGGGTTAACGCTTTTTTCCTTGTTCGCTCCATTTTTTGCAACATATATATATTTTACTGACAAGAAAAAAGTAATATTATTTATGGCAATGGCTTTTTGAATCTGACTTTTTTATTGTTTTAAAATGATTCGTTTCTTTAATTTTTAAACAGACGATGGTCGCACCATTTCTGCCCAGCACTGACGACAAAACATCTGCAGATAGATAAAATATTCTTGAAGGAGTAAATCGTCCAAAAGGGATGACACTTTGATTTTTGTTTGATTCGCAAAAGAACGCTCGGTGTCCCCATACATCACAGATCAATGTTATTTGCATTAACATGATTTCGTAAACTATTTAAACACACACTCTTATTAAGACATGTAGTCTTATACATGGAAGCTGCAAATAAAAATAATGAAAAGTAAAAGCTAATCCCACACACACACACACACACATTTAATGGCAATAATGATATTTACATACTGGAAAAGCTAATTAAGACAGTTAAGCTCGTAAACAGATTAGTCTGGGTAAATCCAAGGAAAAGAAAAAGATACAGAATAAATAAAAGATAAATATGATAAATGCATACATAAGCCTTTGGTCTTATTAAAAAATGCATAAACAATATTTTTGTCGAAACGTTGAGAAAATAAAAAACTCTAACTGGCCGAAGTGTCTATTTTTCATAGATAAATGAATGCCGGCCAGGCAACCTCTATTTTTACGATGAATTATTGAGCTTAAAAAATATTTAAAATAAATAATATATTACATATATGTGATGATGAGTTGCTGTCAACTTATCTGTGATGAGATCCTGTCGACTCATGTAATGAGATGAGAATTCCAGTAGCTTTTGTAGAGATCTGTCGACTACTGAAATAATGTTGAAGTCCAGGTAGCTCTTGTTGTACTGTGTTGACCGAGAGGAACAGTCAGGATGTAGAGTTTTCCAGTACCTCTCTGCACCTTGGAAGACCTTTAAAAGTTCTCACAAAATACAGGCAGTCGTGGTCGAGGCAGAGTGGAAAGCTGGGGATATCCACACAAAAAACGAAGACACAGTTGCACTAAGAAAGTTCCGTAAACAGATAAAAGTTGAGCCAGGAGCGAAAGATGGAGACATAGAAGTTTCTTACTCGTCTACATGATAGTTGAGATCGACATAAGGTACGACCGACGTGAGCTGACGCTAAGGGTGAACTAAACTCAACTGTACTGAACTGTCTGAACTGTCAAGTCCCTGTAAGGTGATGATTTATAGGTTAAAGACGGGGTGACCTTATGTGACAGGGGCGTTTGAGAAAGGGCGCCTTTACCTGTCCAGGTGTGAGAGGGGTCTCTGCATTCCACCACATGTGACAGTGTGGGTGGCCTGTCGTGGGAATTGTGAATCTACCTGATTTATGAGTTCCATCTTTAGACTGTTGTTTTGGTAATACTATGCTCGATCTCTGCTTTAGCTCAACTCTTAAATCTATTACAGATTTTATTTATTTATCCACTTTGTACAAATTACATTACATAGGGTGATGTAAAGACACAGATTAATCATGCGCATAATTATTTATAGATGTGTTTCTATATACAACATGGCAATCTTGTTATAAGTTATCTACACAATATGAGGTTGTTGTTTTAAATTACCATAGATGGGCCCCGGGAATGAAAGGGTTTATCCGGGTTTAGGCGGGTAAAGCCTCTCTAACACAGGTAAGTAATTAAAATTTCTTTTAATTAATTTAAACTGTGAGGGTTAAAAAGGGCTATTACAAGATGATATTTGTTGGATATATAAAAGTGAAATAAAAATGACATTGTGTTTGATTAACAAAAAAGATGATTAAAATAAAATGATGACATAAAAATTCACATTCTAAGAGAATATTGGTGGGCGTTGGACAGGGTTAGTAGTTAAAGAATAAGCAATTGTGAGATTTACACATGCAATCAAATACTTAGGTCCAGGTGCAAAGCGAGGATATGGACTTGAGCGTCTTCCTAGGCAATGTTTCACCTGTGATCCTGTATAGGGTAACAGTGCTTTGTCACAATTGTAGTGTTATTGGGTTGAAAAGTTGTTGAAGAATATGTAATTGTTAGAAGTGCTCATGTAAACCAAATACTCAGATCCAGGTGCAAAGCGAGGATATAGACTTGAGCTGTCTTCCTTGGCAATGTTTCACTTGCGATCCTATATAAGGGTTACAGTGTTTTGTCACAATTTTAGGATTATTGGGTTAAAAGTTGTTGAAGAAAAGTTGCTTATTAATATGATTGAGAAAGGAGTGAAATAGAGCCATGCGATAAGTCGAATTGTCGCGACAGTAGGTGATCTGACTTGACTCGAAATCAAAGGTTGAATGTGGTCCGCTAGAGCTGAAAAAAAAAAGTTGAAAGTTGAAAAAAGTGAACGCTTTGTGTATGCGTTGGTGATTTGCTCTGCAGATGAAATGAAATAAACTCTTGAAGCATGTTCAGACCAGAAGTTTGGATTGGTAAGTCTGGGGAACGGTGTTCTCAAAGAGAAAATTACGAAATCAAAAAATAAATTGTCAAGCAGTGCTGTCGTTTTTCTACGTTGTTGTGACGCAATGACTGAAAAGATAGTGATGAAAAATATAGGGAATTGGTTAAAGAAAATGATTGTTGAAAACGATTGTTGTAGATGCCCGATAGTGGATGATTAACTTTGTCAGATAATAAAGGTATTTAAACAAATAAAATATAGTGAATAGAAATATAGAAATATGATTGCGGGTACAAAAAGTGTAAGTGGACAAAATTAAACCTGTAATATATAAAATATATAATAAATAATAAAATAAAAATAATTTTTGAAACAATTAGATGTTTTACAATACTAAAATAATATCATGAAAAATAAAAGTAAATTTGATTAAAGGGTCTTTTTTTTTTTTTAATGTTGGATTAAAAAATTTGTTTATATAATTGAAAGGTAAGAATAAGAATAATTATTCAAGATTTTATACAAAATTTATAATATAATTGAAGGTTATTAATGATTGGATAAATTTTAAGTAGTGTAAAATTGAACAAAAATTGTCTCTTTTGACGAAAAGTTACAGTTGTGGTGTGTGACTAGATTATATCCCTTTGGTAACATCGGTGTTTTTATGACTCTGAAACTGGGAATATGTGAAATGATCTTTTCGTTTGTCCTCAATGCTGGTATGTAGAGAATGATTTCTCTTTCGCGTTAAAAAGTCTATATAAGACTTAACCAAATTGTTTTAATTGGTGTTATCAATTTAACATGTAAAATGTTTAATGTATGTTGTGTTGTGATATCTCGTTGGTGAGATTTGTGAGATTCTCGAGGAAATCTAAATGAGTAGTGTGATACATATGTTCAAAATGGCGTCATGAAGCTAGCGGTCAAGAAGATCTGCCTTGAGGGGGAAGAGAGGGCATGTCCAAAGATATTCTCAAAAGATAGTAGTGACCAAGGAGTGGCGTCAAAAAGGGCGTCCACTTCCTTTTCCTCACGGAAATTCCATTCTTGGGGTGGTCACACATGTGGGATGGTTCTCCAGGCCTGAGATTTACTTGAAACTGACTTTCTCCTTTTGTTGAGTTGGCAATTTACTGTTATAATTGAAAGATATGATCTTCTCGGTGTTCGTAAGTGTTAAGACTTAGTAAAAAATGTTATACGATGATTTCAGGCCAGAAGTGAGTGAAAGATATGACTTTCGTCGTGGACACGATTTGGGATGAATTGTGGTGTCACAGGCGTGGTGAAGGCGTCTTTGGCCTGAAAAGTGAAAAAGTTTTGTGGTGTGGCACTGTGACACGAAGTGAGAAATGTGAATGAAAAGGTGTCACGTGAAGTCTTAGTTTGGTACAAATCTAACTGTTTCACCATGAATAACAAATTTAATAAAGTCATGGGTGGTTGTTGTATGAAACACATCGAGAGAATATTTGACTGTTAGTGGATGTGGCATGCTTAATGTGAAATTATTTTATTGTGGCGACGATATAGAGCTAAGTGGAGGCTTGTGTGGCTCAAGATTTGGATTTGTGTGTTAAGTCGCGCACTAAAAATTGTTGCCAATTGGATAAAGTGATGTGTGAGTGTTGTAACGTTTGTTGAGAGAGATTTGTATAACGAATCAAAAGTTTTACGAAGGAGCATCTTTGAGAGAGAGAGAAATTTGTTGTTGATTAAATATGCATGTAAAAGGAAAGATGAGGGAGTGTATTTATCCTCGAATATTAACGATTGTAATAGTTTTGGAAGGCTGTGACTTAATTTAGCTACTGGCGGTGAAGTGGAGTGAATCTTTATTTTTAACTTGTTTTGGGAAAGATAGTTGTTTTCCCTAGTGGTGTTTTTGAAGATATTGTATCTTCCGATTTTTGCAATTAAAAAAAAAATGCGTTTCACCTATGTTAATTTATATTTAAAATTTGAATATACTTTTTAAATTGTTGATTATGATAATTAAAATGATTCTTGTAAAAGGGCAATGTCGTGAGAGTTACACACAATTTGAATTGGACGCTTACTTAAAATGGTGAACATTACCAAATTTTAAGAATTGATAAAGATATTGGTCTTTTGGTATAAAGATAACTAATAAGTAAAACAAAAATAAGTTGAGAATTATGATGAATGAGATTTTTAAAAAATAATAATAATAATGATTTTTTTTTTTTTTTCAAGTCGTAGCTTTGGATAATGCCATTTTAGGTAAATTTAGGAAAGGCATGTAAGATTAGTAAATTAGTAAAAATGCGTGATGGGCGAATTTTTTTTTTTTTAAGTAAAATTGAGAGTAATAACTTGAAATTTATAATCTGATTAAAAATTAAAGTAAATTTGATAAATGATAGTGTGAAAGTTTTAAAAATTGAATAAAAAATGATATAAAAAAGGTAAAAATTGATTTTAAATGCTTAAAGTGAAAATATGAATACAAAATTTATAGGGAATCAAGTTTTGAACTTGAGGATAAAGTTAAGGTAGGTTTTTTAAAAACTTACAGTTGTGTGATAAAAGTTCAGTCAGGAAACTTGGTCTTGGCTTGTATTCCTGCTGACGTTGAAGACGCTCCATGTAGAGCTTGTAGACGCTTGTAACTTCTGGAAAGTTGTTTGTCGCTTGTTGCCTCGATGCCATTGTCTCGATTATGTCAAGTCGAAGGTGGAGAACTTCTCACAGGGTTTGGGTACATCGCTGTTTGGTTTCCATGACTTGCGGGAATTTCGGGGCTGTCGTTGGCGCGGTCAGCTTGCTCCCGGCGTTGGCGATCGGTAGCGGGTATGCGGAAGTCCGTTGGGGCGGCGTTTCTTCCGTAAATATCTTGGGGAGAGATTGCTTGGACGTTTCGTTGGAATGGTCGGGCTTGTTCCTCCATCTTCGCTCTTTCTCGCTTCCTATCTGAACAGTCTTCTTACCTCTTCGTTGTGTCATCCTTCGTTTTGGTCATCCTGTCGACTTAAATGTGATGATGAGTTGCTGTCGACTTATCTGTGATGAGATCCTGTCGACTCATGTAATGAGATGAGAATTCCAGTAGCTTTTGTAGAGATCTGTCGACTACTGAAATAATGTTGAAGTCCTGGTAGCTCTTGTTGTACTGTGTTGACCGAGAGGAACAGTCAGGATGTAGAGTTTTCCAGTACCTCTCTGCACCTTGGAAGACCTTTAAAAGTTCTCACAAAATACAGGCAGTCGTGGTCGAGGCAGAGTGGAAAGCTGGGGATATCCACACAAAAAACGAAGACACAGTTGCACTAAGAAAGTTCCGTAAACAGATAAAAGTTGAGCCAGGAGCGAAAGATGGAGACATAGAAGTTTCTTACTCGTCTACATGATAGTTGAGATCGACATAAGGTACGACCGACGTGAGCTGACGCTAAGGGTGAACTAAACTCAACTGTACTGAACTGTCTGAACTGTCAAGTCCCTGTAAGGTGATGATTTATAGGTTAAAGACGGGGTGACCTTATGTGACAGGGGCGTTTGAGAAAGGGCGCCTTTACCTGTCCAGGTGTGAGAGGGGTCTCTGCATTCCACCACATGTGACAGTGTGGGTGGCCTGTCGTGGGAATTGTGAATCTACCTGATTTATGAGTTCCATCTTTAGACTGTTGTTTTGGTAATACTATGCTCGATCTCTGCTTTAGCTCAACTCTTAAATCTATTACAGATTTTATTTATTTATCCACTTTGTACAAATTACATTACATAGGGTGATGTAAAGACACAGATTAATCATGCGCATAATTATTTATAGATGTGTTTCTATATACAACATGGCAATCTTGTTATAAGTTATCTACACAATATGAGGTTGTTGTTTTAAATTACCATATATATGGTGTCAGAAGTTAAAATACCAGGATGAGAACAGTATATAATTCAAAATACTAATTCGATATAAAGGTCAAAGACTCTTCCAGTAAGAATATGTCAAGTAAGAAGTTTCAGAAGATGAGTTTCTTTTAATTGTAAAACATTATTAATGTTTTACAATTAAAAGAAACTCATCTTCTGAAACTTCTTACTTGACTAATTCGATATATAAAATACGACCATACATGGAAGCACTAAAACATTTTGATGCTAAATAAGGAAAAGGGTGGGAAGATTGGATCCAACAATAGGAGTGGTATGAAACAGCTATGGAGATGGAAGAAGCTATGGTTCAAGTTGCATCGTTTATGGCAATAATAGGAGGTGATGCTCAAAGAATTGTCAGTACCTTCGTACTGTGACTCCAGAAGAATTGAAACATGTTAAATATATATAAAAAAAAGTTTTGCTCAACCACTTTACTCTAAAAAATAATTATACCATGGAACGTTGTAAATTAAAAAAATTGAAACAAAACAATCCACTGGGGAAAATTCGGGGAGGTGCTACATTCATCGTTTAAAAAACACCTGGAGAAATGTCATCGCCGCCGGCCTTTGTTTGGTTTGATTACGGCCGTAGCGGCTCGGCTTTTTTTATAAGTACGGGAGGTCAACGTCACTGTTGGCTTGATTCCCGCACCCAGCGCTCGGTAGCTGTACCGCGTTGGTACTCCTGCGTTGGTCACTTGTACTCCCGCGTTGGTCACTTGTACTCCCGCGTTGGTCGCTTGTACTCCCGTGTTGGTCGCTTGTACTCCCGCGTAGTTCCCTTGTACTCCCGCGTTGGTCCCCTGTACTCCCGCGTAGGTCACTTGTACTCCCGCGTTGGTCCCCTGTACTCCCGCGTAGGTCACCTGTACTCCCGCGTTGGTCACCTGTACTCCCGCGTTGGTCCCTTGTACTCCCGCGTTGGTCACCTGTACTCCCGCGTTGGTCACCTGTACTCCCGCGTAGGTCACCTGTACTCCCGCGTTGGTCCCTTGTACTCCCGCGTAGGTCACCTGTACTCCCGCGTTGGTCCCTTGTACTCCCGCGTAGGTCACTTGTACTCCCGCGTTGGTCACCTGTACTCCCGCGTTGGTCACCTGTACTCCCGCGTTGGTCCCTTGTACTCCCGCGTAGGTCACTTGTACTCCCGCGTTGGTCACCTGTACTCCCGCGTAGGTCACTTGTACTCCCGCGTAGGTCACCTGTACTCCCGCGTTGGTCCCTTGTACTCCCGCGTAGGTCACTTGTACTCCCGCGTAGGTCACCTGTACTCCCGCGTAGGTCACCTGTACTCCCGCGTAGGTCACCTGTACTCCCGCGTTGGTCCCTTGTACTCCCGCGTAGGTCACCTGTACTCCCGCGTAGGTCACTTGTACTCCCGCGTTGGTCCCTTGTACTCCCGCGTTGGTCCCTTGTACTCCCGCGTTGGTCCTTTGTACTCCCGCGTTGGTCCCTTGTACTCCCGCGTTGGTCACTTGTACTCCCGCGTAGGTCACTTGTACTCCCGCGTAGGTCACCTGTACTCCCGCGTTGGTCCCTTGTACTCCCGCGTAGGTCACTTGTACTCCCGCGTAGGTCACCTGTACTCCCGCGTAGGTCACCTGTACTCCCGCGTAGGTCACCTGTACTCCCGCGTAGGTCACCTGTACTCCCGCGTAGGTCACCTGTACTCCCGCGTAGGTCACTTGTACTCCCGCGTTGGTCCCTTGTACTCCCGCGTTGGTCCCTTGTACTCCCGCGTTGGTCCTTTGTACTCCCGCGTTGGTCCCTTGTACTCCCGCGTTGGTCACTTGTACTCCCGCGTTGGTCACCTGTACTCCCGCGTAGGTCACTTGTACTCCCGCGTTGGTCCCTTGTACTCCCGCGTTGGTCCCTTGTACTCCCGCGTAGGCCACCTGTACTCCCGCGTAGGTCACCTGTACTCCCGCGTAGGTCACCTGTACTCCCGCGTTGGTCCCTTGTACTCCCGCGTAGGTCACTTGTACTCCCGCGTTGGTCACCTGTACTCCCGCGTAGGTCACTTGTACTCCCGCGTTGGTCCCTTGTACTCCCGCGTTGGTCCCTTGTACTCCCGCGTTGGTCCTTTGTACTCCCGCGTTGGTCCCTTGTACTCCCGCGTTGGTCACTTGTACTCCCGCGTTGGTCCCTTGTACTCCCGCGTTGGTCACTTGTACTCCCGCGTTGATCACTTGTACTCCCGCGTTGATCCCTTGTACTCCCGCGTTGGTCCCTAGTACTCCCGCGTTGGTCCGTTGTACTCCCGCGTTGGTCCCTTGTACTCCCGCGTTGGTCCCTTGTACTCCCGCGTTGGTCACTTGTACTCCCGCGTTGATCACTTGTACTCCCGCGTTGATCCCTTGTACTCCCGCGTTGGTCCCTTGTACTCCCGCGTTGGTCCGTTGTACTCCCGCGTTGGTCCCTTGTACTCCCGCGTTGGTCCCTTGTACTCCCGCGTTGGTCCTTTGTACTCCCGCGTTGGTCCCTTGTACTCCCGCGTTGGTCCTTTGTACTCCCGCGTTGGTCCCTTGTACTCCCGCGTTGGTCCCTTGTACTCCCGCGTTGGTCCTTTGTACTCCCGCGTTGGTCCCTTGTACTCCCGCGTTGGTCCTTTGTACTCCCGCGTTGGTCCTTTGTACTCCCGCGTTGGTCCTTTGTACTCCCGCGTTGGTCCCTTGTACTCCCGCGTTGGTCACTTATGCTCAGGCGTGTCCCGGCACTGCAATTCTGCGGTTATCTCTCCGTACTCCATCTTGTCAGATGTTTGGCCGAATTTCTCTTACTTCATTCAGCCTGAATAACAATGGAAGTACAATTATGGTAGCAAAGATGAACCCCAGCATTTATTACACTTTAGAAAGGTGAAGTAACCGATCTTGAGTTTGACTTGGTTCCGTCGGAATCTTCATTCCCACATGTACGCCAGCAGTCCAAGATGCCAAAAGCAGGAAGTCAACAGGCTGCCCCACACGTAAGAGTCCTACTCACAACTCTGATATACCACCGGCTTCTTACATATCCTACAAGGTCCTTTGGAATTACGCCAGACAACTTGGAACATTTATTTGGACGCTGTGCTCCTCACTCCTGTCATTTCAAATCTTGGCGCCAAGTTTATGGGCATCTGTGCGATTTTGGACACTGGCCAGCGCGGCCAAGATCTGGCTCTTTTCCAACCACCGGCTTACTCAGAACAATACTCCACACCGCGTGGAGTGTTCCCACGGCAGTAGACCGGGGTATAGGCCGGCCAGTACTGAGAGTCTAGTTGGCAACGATGGCATGAAAGAGAGAATGTAAGCTATTAGAAGATATGGTTAGAGAAGGTCATTAAACTCTATACTGGACACATATACGAATCACACATTAAGCTCTAAAAACAAACCATTCGATAGAAGAAAATAGTCGGGGTGTAGGAAGAAGAAAGAGATAGGCTTTGCTCATCATGATTAGTTCCCCAAAGTTCCGCGCTATCGCAGAAAAACCAAACACACAAAAGGAACGAGTTTTAAACAAAGAAAGAGTCTAATGGGAAAACGTAAGAAAGAGAAGGGAGCTTAAAGAAAAGAAAGACTTGCCAACCAATAGGATGGACGCCCAAACGGTTGTAAAGGAGAACCGTTTGGTAAAAAAATGAAGAGAGGACGCCATGCGTGAAGATGGGATCCTTCCAACTGGTACCAACGGCTGTCATCCGGCACGCATCTTGCCTCTTTAAAAAAAGAAGTTAAGAAGTAGAGACAAGTGAACTAAACGTTAAAGAGCGGCAGTAACCGATGACGTTGATTTACCAAAATTTTGATGGAGTCCACACACGATTTTCTCGGGATTTATCAGGAAAAGCATTTGACCAATATTTGATTAGTTGATTGTTTATTCTGGTAGATAGTGCAGAGCTATCAACAATGGTCAGTTGAACACTCGGTTCTCTTACCTTGTTATGTAACCAACTGGCCAACAAATGGTCACAACAAAGTAATATCATAAAAATGCTGTTTACACAATGTTATGCCATGTGCGCTACACTAATAATATCTATAACCAATGTATAATACGTCGTAAATGTAAACAATGTCATGGACAAAACTTGAGGAAGTTGTACCTTTTAGCATAAATATTGGGCTTCAGACAATAACTCTGAGAGATATTAAAGTGACCTTTATTGAAGACACACGAGATAACCAAGTGTGAACAAAATTGCCTCTATCTCCTTAAAAAAATTATATCGTGTGTCATCAATAAAAAGATTACTATATATCAAATATCTCTCAGAGTTATTGTTTGAATCCCGATATACATGCTTAATGGTACAACTTCCATAAGTTTTGTCCATGAGTCTATTTTCTATTTCTTGTTATATATATATAAAGACAACAGGTGACATTAAATACTTTGTACAACCTTAAGTTTTGTCCATGAGTGTAAGTAAACACAAGAAGTAGACAATAACTACACAAGAGCTGAAGTCCCATATGTATCCAGGAGGATCCTTACATGGTAGCCTGCACGTGAATCCTCTCTTTATCGCTCATTTTGATATATGTGGACTGAGAATTTTTTTGCGCGGAAACAAACATTCGCGCCAAATTTGGGCCTAAACAGAATATGGTGTGATGGTTCGGCTGAGACAAAGTTTCATGAACTTCCCCACAGGACCTGTTGGTATGCCTCAGAGCCGAGTAAATATTTGTAAAATGGGTGTGCTACCCTGAGACATACCGTGAAGGGAATTTCTCGTCAATTTCCCAACTTTGGAAGATTGTGTTCGATCAATAGATATGTACCTCCAAAGAACGACCCATTTGATTAATACCCCCCATCTCTCTCTTCCTCGTCCCACACAGGATTCTCCCGGATACAGAAGTAAACATAACAGTTATCTACAGAGAAAGTGGATATTAACATCGACCTTTCTTCAAGTTGGATCCATCATCTGTCTTGCCCCTATTGTCTGTAATTTTCCCCAGAATTTGTAATCACAAGGTAATAAGACCAAATCCAAATAAATAAATAGTATGTGACGTTTCGGTAACAGCGCTGTTACCGAAACGTCACACACTTTTTATTCATTTGGATTTGGTCTTATTACCTTGTGTTTATGAATAAGCGATAGAACTCTTCCTGTTTAGATAATCAAATAAAGTAAAGCACGAAGGAAGATTTAAAAAAACTCATCTTCCTTCGTGCCTTACTTTATTTGATTACCTTGTGTTTATACTCCAAATTGTGCCTTATCCCAGAATTTGTGAAAAGCTAATGTATTGGGTTTGTTTTTCATTACTTTTGCCATTAGAACATATGGCGACTTGTTTTTATAACCAATCTTTTGACGGAGAATTCCACTCCAAATACAAGAACCCACCTCTAGCCGTGGGCAAATGCAAGAAGAGCAGTATGGTGGCCACGACCAGCATGTTCGGATAGGGCGAGCTGCATCAGCACAGAACATGTCAGATATATGTACTTGGTTTGTCTTCTAGAACAAAGCAGTTCTCACAATATAACCTCCCTGTAAAGGACACCTAATTGCAGAGCCAAAGTGTCCTTTAGGGAGAGGTGTCCTCTTACCGGAGAGTTGCTAAATAATAAAAATGGTCATTTTGCAAATATAAACTGTCCTTTATAGAGAGGTGTCCTCTAGCGCGAGTGTCCTCTCATGGAGGTTCTACTGTATATTAATTGGAATCCTCATGACTACTAATTAAGAGTGAAAATGATCTAATTAATATAAATGATATAATTTAAGATGGAAATATATTAGGCTTCCAGGAATATAAGTTAGATACGCCCGTTGAAGAACGACATCGTTTGAAAGATAGCAAAATAAACATGTTCTATTAGAATATTGAAATAATAACAAAGAATATATATTGGGAAAATTAGGCATATGAATCATACATTGATAATAAAGAAGTTTCATTAAGATTAGCGAGATGCCATCATAGTTCCAATAGGTTCTGTGAAGAGAGAGAGAGATACGCTTTATTCCCTCATCCTTAAGAATGAAAGATCCAGTCAAAACCCCGTTTTAAAAGAAATATATCCCTGAAAGTGAAAAAAAAATAGTACAAATGTGATATTGTACTGGGATAAGGTGCATAATTATGAAAAAAGGCATCTTCTTATCGTGCAACTGAAAGTTGCTGATGGCTTGCGCCATCTATTGGAATAAATATCAACTACTCTCGTTGATTTTTAATTTTTTTGTACATTTTTTTCACATTGTGTCGCGGTTTCACGCAATTCTGGCCTTAACTACCCGTTTCATGATTTTTCAGGATGCCTATAGTGACCAGTTTTTTGATCGTTGAGGTACAGCTTGCACCACGCTGATGAGGGCCAACAGCCCGAAACGCGTCCGTGGTTAGCTTTTCTTGATTAATCATGAATGGGTATTTGGCCAATTCTGGAATAATTAAAAATCAACGAGAATAGTTGATATTTATTCCGATAGATGGCGCAAGCCATCAGCAACTTTCAGTTGCACGATAAGGATATGCCTTTTTTCATAATATCCCTGAAAGCCAGATACTTTCAACTTTATATTGAAACAAATGATTACTTTATTGTAATGATATATACGGATGTTTACACCTCCTTTCGCATACACCTCTCATAAAAGACAACTATAAATCAATAAAATACCAACTGAAAAAACAAAATTTACCAAGAGAAATACTTACAACCATAATTAGCGAAGAAAAAGCTGTTATTAATAATCATTCATAATGCTAATTATACAATTATCAATATTTCTCCAAACGGCATTCCTACACAGTTCCTTCCAAATTTTATAGCCACTCAATTTGCCACATTACACGGCCAGAAATATTTACATAAAAGAAGTCTATCAGAAACACCAAATTGTTCCTGCGGAGAAACTGAACAAACTGCTCTTCACCTTATCTACGACTGTCCGAACTTTACAGAAGTGAGACATCGATTGTTCCCTGATCTAAATGATTTAACTCTCTTACATCAGCCACTTTGTCTATATAAATTCTATGAAATCTGTCGAATAATGTGCATGTAAATTTGTAAATATTTAATTCTAAGTTCTAATTTGATTGTTTCCTCTGTCTTCTTTCTTATCTCCACTCAATCACATTAGGGTTTCCTCTGTAATAGGCACAAATATTTCAATATCGCGCCTGGTTGATTAATAAAATGTAAAAATATATATTTGTTAAAGCAAACATTCAATCGGGGAGAAGCCGAAAGACAAGTTGCATACGTTCGTTTACAAAACTGACTATGAAAGAGTCTGCAAGGATTCCAAATCCACTTGGTGCAGCTCTTGCAAGGATAGAAGAACGGATAGAAGGTATCGACCTCTGCGTGACCAATGGCCGGGCTGGCATTTCGCCAACAGCTGCCATTGTTGGATGGACTTCAAACGTTTAAGAATTCAGCATTCGCGAGGAAAGAGATTCCAAAAATAGGATTTTTTTATTATTATCCCTAGTACACGTGGTACAGGCCATGATAACCATGGTGGGTAATGGTTGCAAGGTTTTCCCAATATGTACTAAGTGCAATTCTCAAACTGCAACCCCAAAACACATTATTGACTGTATTGACTCATCCATTGATGAGCTTTGCTCATCCCCGACAGACACCATCAAAAGTCTCAAGCTTTACAAGCTTAATACTCTAATATGATTGAGTGGAGATAAGAAAGAAGAAGATCATGGTGGGTAGAAGTAGGCGACTGCTTTTACTGTAAGTTCACCTCATGTCAACACAGGTGAAAAGCAGTTCAACTTTGCAACTTACAAATGTGGCAGAGTCCAGTTTAGTTACTTGCACTCTTTGGTGGGGTTGGACTTTTGCCAGAATCGGGGGTCATAAGAGCTTTTTTTTTATTAGAAAAAAGTGTCCAATGCGGGATTAGATCCCGGGTCGTAGCAGTCGAAAACCGATGGTTTAGATCATGGGTCGGCAAACTTTTGAGTCGGAAAGATCAAAAATTACAATTTACAAATTTTCAAATTATTTAAAGAGCCACAAAATGTTTTCTTGCCAACAATAAATAGTACTGGCATAAATAATATTTACATATGGAACTATATAAAGAGCTTCACATCCAAAGAGCCGCATGTGGCTCGCGAGCCACCGCAGTTTGCCGACCTCTGGTTTAGACCAACCTTCCACCAACCCCCAAAAAGAATAATATATATATATATACAGTTAAACCTGTCTATAGCGCCCCCTCGAAATAGCGCCTTCCTCTCTATAGCGCCCGATTTTAGACATTAAAATGTAAACATTTTTCATTAAATGTGACCTGTTTATAGCACCCCCTCTCTATAGCACCCTATTTTGTTGAGTCCCAAGAGGGGGCGCTATAGACAGATTTAACTGTATTCTCTATTTTTTAAACAATAAAAAAGCCAATCGTACCAAGAAGCAGGTGATAAATACGCAACAAAGATGCTAAAATGACCGAATATACGAACACTCATTTACTTAACATGTCTCAATTTTAAATGTAAAGAGAGAAAAGGGAAATCGTTTTAAGGGTCTTTGGATGGATGAAGACGACACGGGGTATAAAAAGCTTGGAACAAGACACAAAAAGAAGATGGAGGGGGAGATAATTGTGGGGTTAATGGGGCGTCGAAGGTCCCAGATGTTTGGAAGCGACATGTTGTCGAACTCTTTGTCCTCTATCACAGTCGCAATGTCCTCTATCTTGGGGTGTAAAGCTGCTGTTCTGGATCCATGTCGCAGGCTACGACATTTCTGGACATGAGAATATGTGGGTAGGTGTTAGTTCCACACCAGGACAGTTGTTGCATGTCCTATAGGTTCTTGTGCCATCTGGATGTATTGTCATTCCTTTATAGTGTTTCATTCTGAGTCTGGTGATTGTTTTTGTTGTTCATCTCTCAGTGTGTGTTTATGTCGCATATTTGACATTTCCTTGTTTTTTTGTCGGATTATCTTTGATATTTCCAAAGCATCAGCATCAAATACTGACATTTGCTCTTTCCTTTGTCTTATAGAGTTCTTTCATTGTTTTAAAGGAACAAAACAGAGAAGATACCCCAAGACTGAACGTTTCCTGCCATTTGGAAGATTAGTTACCAACACCGGCTTTGGCAATTTCAGAGGGTTCAACACCTGGAGGCCATGGTACTTGTCAGTCCAGGTCGGCTTCGATTTCATGAAATCCACTTGGGTTTTAGGAATTATTCCAAAATTCCCAAAGAGGTAAAGTGAATATGCCAAATTTACCAGGTCTATTAGTATGAAACGCGAAAATGGCTGCCAGAGGGCGCTGTGCAACTTTATTTGAGCCGACGGTGGCGCTGTTGAAGGCATTTTGTTTTTTGACTCACGTGGCATCAGCATGCATGGAGTTTTAGAAAAATTCAAATCGTGTAAAATTTCTGGAGCCCGTGGAAAATGGTGATTTCCGAGCCAAAAAGTGCCCATTTGCGGGAAGTTTTGTTGTTCGCCTTCAACTGGAAGAAAAGTGTCACTGAAGCACACCGAATGCTCGAGGAAGTTCACGGCGACCACGCTCTGAGCAAATCGCAGTGTTACAGGTGGTTTAAAAAATTCCAAAGTGGCGATTTCGAACTTGATAATGAACCACGTGGAAAACCGCACCAAAAGTTCGAGGACGCTGAACAGCAAGCTTTGTTGGGTGAGGACAGTACCCAAAACGCAGGAGAAACTCGCGAAACAGCTCCAGGTGTCTCAAGGTGCTGTTTCCCTACGTTTAAACAGCCTCAGAATTACCCAAAAGCTTTCCAGATGGGTCCCCCACGAGTTGAGCGAAAGGCAGCAAGAACGGCGTCTGGTAACCTGCGAAGGGCTGCTCGCCAGGCATGAAAAGAAGTCATTTTTGCACCGAATCGTAACTTCTGATGATAAATCGATCCACTTCAGCAATCCTATGTGCCAAAAGTCGTGGGGCCTGCTCGGCCAATTTCCAAAACAGAAGCCTAGGCCCAATCGCTTAGTAAAAAAGGCAATGCTTTGCGTATGGTGGGACCAGACCGGCGTAGTATATTTCAAGCTCCTGAAACCTGGCGAAACGGTCAATATTAGTCGCTACGAACAACAAATGCACAGTTTGAGAGAGGCATTGAATGAAATAAGACCGATATTGCGTGAAAAGCACAACAAGCTGATACTGCAGCACGACAACGCTCCAGCCCACAACGCTACAGTGGTCAAAAACACCATAAAAGACTTGGGCTGGGAACTCTTACCCCACCCGCCGCACTCACCAGACTTAGCGCCGTCGGACTACCACCTTTTCACATCTTTAGGACACGCCCTAAAAAACCAGGAATTTTCGAACTCAGACATACTCCGAAAATGGCTTGTTGACTGGTTCGACTCAAAAGGAATAGAATTTTTCAGACAAGGAATTCGAAAATTGCCTGAAAGGTGGTCCGAGTGTATAGCTAATCAGGGCAATTACTTTGAATAAAATATATTTTGTTGTATGGAATTGGTGAACTTTTGAATTCACTGAAAATATTCGCGTTTCATACTAATAGACCTGGTATAGTTGAACTAGATGGAAATTTTGGCAGAGGAAATTGATCATTAGAAAATGAAAAACGACTCTCTCCTCCCCCCCGTGATCGATATTTTGAAGTAAACCTAAAAAATCAACATTTAGTTTATATTTATTCCACTAGATGGCGGTCTACCATCTTAAATACTTATTTGAGAGGTAAGAATATGCATTTTTTTTTTTTCATATCACTACCCAACTTTTTGTCCCTTTCCTTTTCACATTAATTTCTTTATGCCAAAAACTTCTATCCAGAATCGCAAGTGCGCCGTGAGCAAGCAAGCATTATCATGATGTAAGATAATTTTATCGTTTTTTCTAATTTCTTGATTTTTATTCGATTTTTTCCCTTATACGTCTCAATGTCCAAATAAACAAAATACCTTGTTAATCGTAGTGTTTTCTGAAGGATATTCTTGGTGAACAAGGTTGGTATTCTCCAAAAGGTTTCCAGCATTACCTTGTTTTAGGATTTGGACATCCTTTTAGCTGTAGGCTCACCCTACGTCCTAGCCGTCAACACAAGACTAACCTGCCCTTCCATCCTGATCTTGCCATCGTGTTCTCACAAGTCAGAGCCTCTGTTCCTCCTTTGTGAGGAATCTTGGGATGAATTTTTCTGTTGTCTTTTTAGGTTCAAATCTCTTCTCTCAAAATGTATCCAATCATTTTTTCTCAGATGCCTGTATGTCTCTTTCCCCAGAAATCGTAAAGTCGATCGAGTTTATATATACAGTAGAACTTGGGTAATTCTAACGTCTTTAATTCGAAAATTTATCTTGGTCCCTAGAATTTCCTATAAATAGAATTTTCATACTTATTTATTCTGCTCTCCACGATCACACCCTTGGGCTCAATACTCATACTATTGGACCCGTCTCTGCCTCCCTCTGATCTCCGCGGATAACCACCCTGCCCACCTGATTCTCCTCTATATCACGGCTCTCCTGGCCTCACCCGGCGATGATCCCCTGGCCACCCACCCCCCTCCAACAGTGCAATGTATATAGTGCTTTGTATATATTCCGCTTTATGCATCCATCGGGGCTCAAAAATCATCCATTCTGGTTAGCGGCCCCGTAAATAAAGATATTTCCAATAAAATTTCCGTTTTTAATTCGAATTTTTGGATAAATCGATTTTTTTTGTCCCTTGGGCTTTGAATTATCCAAGTTCTACTGTATATAAATTTGCTGAATTGAGCCACATTTTCGCGAGTCCAATGCAGAATAGGCCGGCCTTGACGAAGATAATCCTCAAATGAGATTCTAGTAGTAGCACTAAAGTAATAAACATTTTACAAATTGCTGGCACATCTGTGTATCCAATTCTATATAATTACAGTCAAGTAAATACATCCCCATTTCTTTTACGTATTCAGTCCAGAAACTTATTGGATATACCTTGTAGTTTTGAATAAAAATAAACGTTGAGATGGTGTTGAAACTTAATTCAAAGCTCTAGTATAGCTCTAGACGATGGTACAGACTCAGCTAGAATTTGAAAACGAGCAGGACTGTGGTGTGAAGCAGAACTCCCAAATTTTGTAATCTGGCATTTGGCGGTAATCCAATTCTATATAATTACAGTCAAGTAAATACAGCCCCAATTTCTTTTACATCTTCAGTCCAGGAACTTATTGGACACATCTTGTAGAGTTTTGGTTGATAGAAATAAGCGTTGAAATAGTGTTAAAACTTTATTCAAAGCTGGTATAGCTCTAGACGATGGTATAGACTCAGGTAAAATATGAATACGAGTAGGACTGTGGTGTGAAACAGAGCTCCCGAGTTTTGTAATCTGGCAGTTGGCGGTAATCCAAGTGTTCTCCTTGTTTTTACGCCGTTTTTTATCGCAATGGGCACAAAGAGTTCATTAAACGAGGTGTTTCGAAAGGTTACTGAGGACGAGGGGAAAAAAATAGATGGGTTTGGCATAACAAATTTTAATGGTACCCACTATCTCAGGGGGGAATAACATTAGGATCATTTTAATTCATTTAACAAATAGTAACATATAGGAAACCCGGGCTTCTGGAGCGATTTAATAAATAGGTAAGCCTATATATTGAGAGAGAAAAGGATAAATTATTTTATATATTCTAACAAAAATATTATCTGTTAACATGTTTAACTGGCAATCGTATAAAATAATATGTAAAACAGTTTTGTTTACCTTTATATTATCCGTGTTTTTTTTTTTTTGTTTTTTTTTTTTGCTGAAATTTGAAGATATTATAGAAAAAGGAACCCAGATGCAGCCGATTGTAATAAAATCAACGATCGGTCCCTCTGGCGAAAAGGTCAGTACAATCGAAACCAACATACTTTTGAAATTTCTATAAAGATGTGGCATCGAGTACAAAGTAGATGTAACTCCTTCAACAAAGAAACGAATTTGCAAATCCCGATCAGATTCAATATCACGTAGCCTAAAGACATTGAGAAGGGAAATTGACTCGTAATATAATGTAAATAATATTTCCATAATCGCTCGAGATATGTGAAGTTCCTCAAAGACGCTGAGAACTATTTCAGAAAAGAAAAATGTAGCAATAGAACTCTATAATTTCTACAGCTCAATTGTAAATAGATTCATACACAAAAGAGGTAGTGAGGAAAGTTTTAAAACAGATGTGTAAATAAATCCCTTTTCAAACAAAGGCTCACGTGCACATGGGGAAAGGGAAAAAAAATACTGTATTATTTTGTTGTTGTATGGCGAATCCATACATGGCAATGGGCCTTAATAAAAGCCTTTTCGTTGTTGTTGTTGTGAATTTCCTCAAAAAACGACCACAGCCACCCCTCCGCAAGTTGACAAAGAAAACATCGACAAAGATGGCCCTTGGACAACAGTTACATATGCAAAAGAAAAAAAAAAAGGCCAAGAATACCACCTGTAATCGCAGAAAATGTAACAGAATGGAAGTTGCTCTGCCAAGAGCTTAAAGACCTGTGCACAGAAAAAAAAAATCTATTGGTACAATATCTTGAAAACGCACACCATCAAGGCTAAAAATATTCCAAACTATAAAAAAAAAAATCAGAGAATACGCTCAAAAAAAAAAAATAATAATAACGGTGGCTACTCTTATAGACTCCATGAAGAGAAACCACTCAAAGTGGTATTAAAGGGTGTGACAACAGCCTACAAAACGGAAGATATAGCAATAGAACTTGCTGCAATTGGCTTTACTGGGACTACTGTGAAGAGACTTCATAATCAACTAAAAGGCCAATTAATATAGTACTGGTAGAATGTCCAAAAAACGAACAGAACAAGAAAATTTATGGAATAACTGAACTTCTCTATTAAAAAATTGTAGTAGAATCTCTCAGAACAAAAACCAAGTGACTCAATGCTTCAACTGCCAGGGTTTCAGGCAAGCTATCAAAAAATCAATTTCCAAGGGATTTTGTCAAATTTTTGAAAAACTATCACCAAGACAAGTCATTTTCAATTAAACAGGGGAATACTATACTGATGCATAGGAGCTCATCACCCAACAGCTGCGAGGTCTAGGGAGCCACCTCTACTCCATCAACTCTCCACAGGACAGGGTGACTCAAATGTAACACCTGTAAACTGAGATGAAATAAATTTTAAAAAATTCATTTCATAAAACTTTTGTGTGTGTCTCAAGTAAAATTACCTTTATCAATGATAAGACACAATTTGGATTATAGATTATAAACATATGGTAATAAGACCAAATCCAAATAAATAAATAGTGTGTGACATTTTGGTAACAATGCTGTTACCTAAACGTCACACACTATTTATTTATTTGGATTTGGTCTTATTACCATGTGTTTACCTTTATAAAATTTAAGGTATATGTGCATCAAATTAGCAGGCATTGGTAGTCGAAAAATAAGTCTTCTTATAAAATAAAAGGATTTAAAAGCGCGAATGTTTCTTTTATACATAATACAAACTTCTACTGTCCTTACTGCGATGAAAAATATATTGGGAGGGCTTGGCTCATCAGTGGTGAACCCTCCCAGCGGTTTCGCCAATTTAATCCACCAGACCGCTTCTCAGAGCTCTAATACTGTATTGGATCATTCTGCTTTTATATGCTACACTGAAGGATGGAATCTTAGAAATGGTTTTCAAGTAAACTATGGACATAAGCTTATAGGACAGTAGAATTACATTCAAATTTAAATCCTTTTATTTTATATGTATAGATGGCGCGTTATTGCTTTGTGTTAATTTATTCCTAACTGGCCTTGTCTTTATAGTTTGCTGAAGAGCATTGCTCGAGGCAAATATTTGAATGTAATTCTACTGTCCTATAAGCTTATGTCCATAGTTTACTTGAAAACCATTTCTAAGATTCCATCCTTCAGTGTAGCATATAAAAGCAGAATGATCCAATACAGTATTAGAGCTCTGAGAAGCGGTCTGGTGGATTAAATTGGCGAAACCGCTGGGAGGGTTCACCACTGATGAGCCAAGCCCTCCCAATATATTTTTTCATCGCAGTAAGGACAGTAGAAGTTTGTTTTATGTATAAAAGAAACATTCGCGCTTTTAAATCCTTTTATTTTATATGTATAGATGGCGCGTTATTGCTTTGTGTTAAGTCTTCTTCTTTCTTATCTCAAAGCCATGATAATCATGGTGGGTAGTTAGCGACTGCTTTTACTATAAGCGCACCACATGTCTACACATGTGAAAAGCAGTTCGACTTTGCACTTACAAATGTGCCAGAGCCCTGTTTGGTTACTTGCACTCGCTGATGGGGTTGGACTTTTGCAAGAATGGGGGGCCATTGGAGCATTTTTTTTTTTTTTTTTAAACAGAAAAAAGTGTCCAATGCGGGAATCGAACCCGGGTCGTAGTGGTCGAAAACCAAACGGTTTAACCAGCCTCCCACCGACCCCCCTGAAAAAATAAGTAAATAATCAAAAGAGAAAGGAGTAAAACAACTTTGTAGAAGATAAGGGAAAACCATCAAAGCCAATAAAATGATAATCAAACAAGCTATAATTTGAGGAAGAGATCAGAAATTCAAAGACCAATCAGATTCCAAGACTCTGAAATGGAACTGATCCCTTCAGAAGAATACAAGCTAACATATTCAGAAGATATCCAACTCCGACTTTGCCGGTCCCAAGCCCGGATAAAAAAGGAGGAGGGGGAGCAGTAACAAGCTCGCTAAAAAACCTGGGTTCAGCTGGCCCGGCTAATAGTACCTTGTAAGGGCTCCTGATCCAGGGATACAGGATGAGTCTGTACTCCATGTTAGGAGTGGCTGTATATGGCATCTGTTCCTCATGTCAGAGGCGGCAATTTCTTTTGGAGCTAAGTCGGCCTGCCACTGAGTAGTGCTCCCAGTCTTAATGACAAAGGCATTCTACTTCACCCACACCATCAACAAGCTCTACAAGCTTGATACCCTGATATGATTGAGGGGAGATAAGAAAGAAGAAGATATCCCAGGACCTAACAAAGACAACTGCTGGAAGATCATTGAAAATAATACACACAGATTTGGGCTGACCAAGTGAACCAGTAACAACAGTGTACTCACCTTCTTGTAGGTGATTAAGAAAATGAAAGAGAAATACTGGGTAAAACAATATGTAAATGAATTGAAGCCATTTATTGCATACTTTGCAGAATAAAAACTACAAACGAAATGCCCCACTATCTATCCGATTGTATTTATATGGAGAAGGAAAACACAAGGTAATAAGACCAAATCCAAATAAATATATAGTGTGACGCTCCGGTAACAACACTGTTACCAAAACACTATTTATTTATTTGGATTTGGTCTTATTACCTTGTGTTTATAATCTATATTCCAAATTGTGCCTATCATAAAGGAAGAAAGAAAAAATATAAATATTTTTGAAGGTCATTCATCAGACACAAGGTAATAAGACCAAATTCAAATAAATTGTATGTGACGCTTCGGTAACAGCGTTGTTACCATCATCAGACAGAAGTACTGAATCTTGATGGTAACAACACTGTTACCGAAACGTCACGCACCATTTATTTATTTGGATTTGGTGTCTTATTACCTTGTGTTTATAATCTATAATTCAAATTGTGCCTTATTGTCATTGATCAGATATGTGTTGAACCAGTTCAACTGATTAAAATCACATCAGAAAAGAAAAACAGCTATAGAACTATGTAACTATCATAAAGCGATCTCGGGGAAAATAGCCACAAAATTAAGGTCAAAACATGTATATATAAAACAACTCTCTTCTCATACCCTTAATTATGTAAATATTTGATTTTATTTTTATTTTTTGTATGGAGAATCATTACAAGGCGTATGCCTTAATAAAGCTTTTGTTGTTGTTTGTCTTCTTCTTCTTTCTTATCTCCACTCAATCATATCAGGGTATCAAGATTGTAGAGCTTGTTGATGGTGTGGGTGAAGTAGAATGCCTTTGTCATTTAGACTGGGAGCACTACTCAGTAGCAGGCCAACTTAGCTCCAAAAGAAATGGCCGCCTCTGACATGAGAAACAGACGCCATGTGCAGCCGCTCCTAACATGGAGGACAAACGCTGCTCATCCTGTATCCTTGGATCAGGAGCCCTTACAGGGTACTATCAGCCGGGCCAGCTGAGCCCAGGTTTTTTAGTGAGCTTGTTACTGCTCCCCCTCCTCCTTTTTCATCCGGGCTTGGGACAGGCAAAGGCGAAGTTTTGTTGTTCTTCCTTGTTGCAAATGAAGTAGAAATCTGAACAATGACAAAGTTCTAACCTAGATATAATAATAGAACAGAATATATGCCAACAATGATAAGGCACAATTTAGATTATAGATTATAAATGAAAGGTAATAAGACCAAATCCAAATAAATAAATAATTAGTGTGTGATGTTTCAATAACAACGCTGTTACCAAAACGTCACACAGTAATTATTTATTTGGATTTGATCTCATTACCTTGTACCAAAAATGATTTCCAAATCTGGTGTTAAGTCTAGAGGAATTATTCTAGACCATTATATTCTCAACAACAAAATGGAAATATTGAGCAGGACACCAATGGAAAATACTTGAGCTTTACTTCTAGACTCTGGGTTGGAAAAATAATTCTAGGATAAAGCCATGAGAGTAGCGGCATACATACTAAAGCTAAACCCCAACCTTGATACAACTCATGCTGATCTTTGGTATAGAACAGGGGTCGGCAACCTGTGGTTCACAAGCCACATTCGGCTATTTGGATGTGAAGCTGTGTGTAGTATATTCTCGCATAAATAAACACAAGGTAATAACACCAAATAAATAAAGTGTGTGACATTTCGGTAACTGCGTTGTTACCATCTTCAGACAAAAGTACTGAATGCAAAGTACTGAAGATGGTAACAATGATGTTACCGAAACGTCACACACTATTTATTTATTTGGATTTGGTCTTATTACCTTGTGTTTATAATCTATAATCCAAATTGTGCCTTATCTCTCGCATAAATATTTATGAGAGTATTAAAGACAAGGTAATATGACAAAATAAATAAATAGTTTGTGATGTTTCACCTTGTGTTTATAATCCAAATTGTTCTTTAATAAAGGAAAATAAGACCTAATCCAAATAATTTATTAGGTCTTATTTCCCTTTATTATAATCTATAATCCAAATTGTGCTTTATCATTATGAGAGTGTTATTTATTGTTGGCTAGAAAAAAATGTTTAAAACTTTGAAATTTCATAAATTGTAACTTCTGTCTCATCCGACTCAAAAGGTTGCCAACCCCTGGTATAGAAGAAAATAAGTTTGGAGAAGAGACAAGAGAATCTTTCTATGATAAGGCACAATTTGGATTATAGATTATAAACACAAGGTAATAAGACCAAATAAATAAATAAATAGTGTGTGAATCTTCAAGTGATGGCATCAACATTGATATTCACTTTGGAATTCTTCAGCTCATGGGAAGAATAACATCTTAGGTCCATTGAAGTCTATAAAAATGATAAAGCACAATTTGGATTATCTATATATATAAAAATGAATGTTTGTATGTTTGTTTGTCTGTCTGTTGGTATGTCCAGTATACAAATTCGCAGTAGTTCACTAATTCAAACCAAAATTTCCATACATAGGTAAAAAATAACGGGGATGACGATAAGCTATTTTAAAAAATATATAAATCAATTATTAAAACTATATATTCAAATTATTCTACTTAGCTCACGAGCAACGCCCTCTAGAACGCGTGGCGCTCTGACGGCGGCGCGCGCCCATCCCCCTCCGAGAAAATGTAATCGTCCGGCTGCCGGCCGGTTGGCCAGTTCAAGTTCCCACCGCGCGCGGGGGCAGATTTGGTGACACAGCTGTGCCAAGTGCCAAAAAAGCCTCGCGGGTGACCTCCGGGAACTACGTCCATCTTCCATATGTAAAATACATTTAATTGTGTAAACCCGGGTCATTCGTCTAGTATTCTATATACAGTTACGAGCGTCATTTCTCATCTCCTAATCAATCAGTCATCAGTTTTCATCTCTGTCACCGTTTGCTTTTTTTTTGGAATGGCGCCCTCCTATTGGTTGACTACGGTCACGCCACCTTTGCCCCCCCCCCCACTCGCTATTTCGTCTTTGTAACTATTGTGTTGGAGCGGGTCGCTCCCTAAATAAATGCATATATTAGATAATAACCAAATGGAATCCTCTCTTTCTTTTTCCCAGTAAGAGACGCCTACGGAAGCCAACAGTACATAGACAGATAAAGCACATAGGCTATAGTTATTAACTAACATATGCAATTATTTAAGGCGCCAATTTATAATTGTAACAAATAGTTTTTGAATCAAAACATTCAATCGGGTAAAACACGGGCGTTGCCCGGGTCATTCGGCTAGTAGATTATAAACACAAGGTAATAAGACCAAATCCAAGTAAATAAATAGTGTGTATTCAAAATTTATTTGAATTTGGTCTTATTACCTTGTAGATCTATACATATATTTGTTAAATTTATAAGGTTTTTTTATTAGCAGTGGAAGGAAAAGAGTTAAAGAGGTCTTTGAACTTTTCTTTTAAATTTATAAGCCCTGGCTTTGCCTAGGAGAAATGTATCTTTCTATATCAAAGTCAATATATCCCTTTCAACTCCACAGGCCCAGTTTCCTGTAGCTATTGGATATTTTATCATGATGGAAATTGTATCACCAATATTTATGTAATCTAAATACGGTAGAACAACCTCCCTTGTAAAGGTCAACACCTAATTGCAGAGCCAAAGTGTCCTTTAGGGAGAGGTGTCCTCTAGCGTGAGTGTCCTCTCACGAAGGTTCTACTGTATATATAATGGCATCTGCCACCTTAAATACTCATTTTTATTTAAGTCATATAAAAGCCTTTTATATCAAATATACTGTTCTGGCAACTTGCCAGACTTGCCCAACTTGCTCATTCGCGATGATAATGCAATTTTTTTATAATTATTAATTGGGCCATATTTTATATAATAGCATCCCCCATTACCAATTAGATTAAATATGTATTACTTACTAGCCAAATGAACAGGGCAACGCCCATGTTCTCCCTAAGTGAATGTTTGCCCAACAAATAATGCTTTAGCAAATTAAAGGGAAATAATTTGAAAATTCCGTCTTTGCCAGTCCCAAGCCTGGATGAAAAAGGAGGAGCAGTAACAAGCTCACTAAAAAACCTGGGTTCAGCTGGCCCGGCTGATAGTACCCTGTAAGGGCTCCTAATCCATGGATACAGGATGAGCAGCGTTTGTACTCCATGTTAGGAGCGGCTGCACGTGGCATCTGTTCCTCATGTCAGAGGCGGCCATTTCTTTTGGAGCTAAGTCGGCCTGCCACTGAGTAGTGCTCCCAGTCTTAATGACAAAGGCAGACGAATTCTACTTCACCCAACAGGTCTCAAGCTTTAAAAGCTTGATACCTTAATATGATTGAGTGGAGATAAGAAAGAAGATGATTAGTAATAATACAATCTTATAATAATACTTGAACATTAGAAACCGTTCTACAAATATGTCAGGAAAAAAAAACAGTTCTAAGGTTTATTAAGGTTTTACCTTAATAAAGATAAAAATAAACTATGTGCAAGACTATATGTTTTACTAATATATTTTAAACTCTATTTACATATTGTAAATTATTGAGAATATCGATTATTAAGATACGTTTTACGTAAGTTTTCAATCTCACAATACATTAGAACCTCCCTGTAAAGGCCACCTAATTGAAGAGCTAAAGTGTCCTTTAGGGAGAGGTGTCCTCTTACCGGAGAGTTGCTAAATAGTAAATTTGAAAATGCAAACTGTCCTTTGTAGAGAGGTGTCCTCTTACCAGAGAGTTGCTAAATAGTAAAAATGTTAAATTTGCAAATGAAAACTGTCCTTTGTAGAGAGGTGTCCTCTTACCGGAGAGTTTCTGAATAGTAAATTTGCAAATGAAAGCTGTCCTTTATAGAGAGGTGTCCTCTAGCGTGAGTGTCCTCTTATGAAGGTTCTACTGTATATAATGGCATCTGCCACCTTAAATACTCATTTTTATTTAAGTGTCACATAAAAGCCTTTAAAAAAATATCAAATATACTGTTCTGGCAACTTGCCAGACTTGCCCAACTTGCTCATTCACGATGATAATGCAATTTTTTTATAATTTTTAATTGGGCCATATTTTATATAATAGCATCCCCCATTACCAATTAGATTAAATATGTATTACTTACTAGCCAAATGAACAAGGCAATGCCCATGTTCTCCCTAAGTGAATGTTTGCCCAACAAATAATGCTTTAGCAAATTAAAATGAAATACAGTATAACCTCGTTAATTCGACACACACCAATTCGACACTCAGTGATAATTCAACCATGTTCTGATGTCCCGACCTCCGGCCTATCAAATAACAAACCGTAATTCGACACTATTGATAGTTCGAACATTTTAAAATTCAAATTTCGACAGTTGAATGTTTTTTTACATACAACTTTACCGCTAAAAAGATATTACAGCAGCGGCAAGTGGCGACGATCAGCGGTTGCCGATAGAATCGCGCCTGCGCACTTTTGGTTTCTGGTTAGTTTAAGTTTCACTCTGAAGTGCCATTGTTGCACAATGTTGCGAGTGTTGTTGTTGTTTTTTTTTTTACACGAGAATTTAGGCATTGTGCGCTAATTAATAATATTATATAATTTCAACATTGAAATATTTTAGGTTTTTTTAAATTTACAAATAATTTCATTTTAAATAAATAAATCTTTATAAAATGTAGCCACAATGATTATGATAACATTTTATTTCAATATTCCATTTCCATGTTATTATAAAAGATTTAAACACAAAATCAATAACACCTGCAGCAGCAGTGGATGGCTTTACTACAATAAAAACTTTGTCATTTAAAACACATTCCAGAGGAAGAAAGACATGCATGTTCTTTTAAAATAGACCATCTGGAATACATCCTGAATAGGATTTCAGTGCATAAACACATTAATAAAGGAATTTTTTAAAAGATCTTCATGATTCTTTTTAACTAATATTTTTCAATTTTCTTTTTATTTTCCATATTTATTTCCTTTCAACTGCTATATTATTCAATTAGAATAAAAAATATTTGTAATTAGTTATGTTTCGAAAATATGCATCAATACCATTTTGTCCCTTATACTAAAAGTTATTTATGAATAAAAAAATATATATACAAAAAAGTAAACACAATGGTTTCAATTAATATCATTTATCTATGTTACAAAGCTATTTATTAAAAATATTTTTTAGAGAGTTAGATTAACTAATCATCTAACCTTAATTCAACACTTCCTTTAATTCAACTGAAAGCTCTGATACCTTGGGGTGTTGAATTAAAGAGGTTCGACTGTAATTTGAAAATGATATTTCAAAATGAAACACAAAATTTTAATTATAACAATAATGGTAACATGACTACTAATTAGAATGATATATGATCATTGATAAAAACCACTTTCTTTGACAGCAAAGGACTCTTATATCAAAAATTCATACTAACTGGGACAACAGTATACCAATAATCTTATCTTGTTATTTTGAAAAGGTTATGGAAGGTTGTATGAAAGGAACACCCAGAAAGATGGATCGGTGGCTTCATCATTTTAACACATGGCTAAATATGGCTCATTCAATGCTCGCTTATTTGACAAAAAATAACATCCTGTTTCCTCCAAACAGGAGAGGAAATACAAGAAAATAAGACCTAATCCAAATAATTTAATAGTGTGTGACGTTTCTGCAACAGCATTGTCACCATCATCAGACAAAAGAATAAATGTCTGATGATTGTGACAATTTGTCTGATGATGGTAACAATGCTGTTGCCGAAACGTCACACGCTATTAAATTATTTAGATTAGGTCTTATTTTCTTGTATATTTTCTATAATCCAAATTGTGCCACAGGAGAGTAAATGTAATGAGATCCAATGACACTCATGGACTTAAGGAAGTTTCATAGTTTGATGTCAGCAGTTGACTTTTTTTTTAAGAAGACAGAGGAAATATTTTCCAGACTTTGTTATCTTGTGTGTCTTTAATAAAGGTCATTGTGTATCAAATATCTTTCAGAGTTCTTGTCTGAATCCTGATATACATGCTAAAAGGTACAACTTCCTTAAGTTTTATCCATGAGTATCTTTCAGAGTTATTGCCTGAATCCCGATATACATGGTAAAAGGTACAACTTCCTTAAGTTTTATCCATGAGTATCTTTCAGAGTTATTGCCTGAATCCCGATATACATGGTGAAAGGTACAACTTCCTTAAGTTTTATCCATGAGTATCTTTCAGAGTTATTGCCTGAATCCCGATATACATGGTAAAAGGTACAACTTCCTTAATTTTTGTCCATGAGTGTATCTTTCAGAGTTATTGCCTGAATCCTGATAAAAATGCTAAAAGGTACAACTTTCTTAAGTTTTGTCCAGGAGTGTATCTTTCAGAGTTATTGCCTGAATCCTGATATACATGGTAAAAGGTACAACTTCCTTAAGTTTTATCCATGAGTATCTTTCAGAGTTATTGCCTGAATCCCGATATACATGCTAAAAGGTACAACTTCCTTAAGTTTTATCCATGAGTATCTTTCAGAGTTATTGGCTGAATCCCGATATACATGGTAAAAGGTACAACTTCCTTAAGTTTTATCCATGAGTATCTTTCAGAGTTATTGCCTGAATCCCGATATACATGGTAAAAGGTAAAACTTCCTTAAGTTTTGTCCATGAGTGTATATATTCAGGAGTTGTGTGTGATATTTGACTTCTATGAGTGGAGTTGAAATATACAAATGACATGTTTAGAATGGGTTATTAATCTTCAATATCTTTGATTATAATTTTTATTGCTAAGAGGCTGATCTTACTAGTCCAAATTATTCATCTGGGGGAAGGTCAGAAGAGTTTTCAATTAGTCTTTGGTTTAATATGGTAGAGAGAGAATTTTATATGTTACTTGCATCAGAGCAATAATTTGTGGGATCTGATTTTTATTGTGTTCCTTTTAATAAAGAAGATTTTCTTATTTTCAACTGAAGGAGTTTGTAGGTGCAGGGGTTGAGCCAATAGAATCTAGCAACACGATTCCCTTAAAGACTGGGCCTCTTAAGTAAGGTTTTAAAGATATAAAGTAGAATTACAAATCAATAACGCACCATCTATATATAACAAATGAAAACATTAAAACGTGAATGTTTTTTTTTTTACAAATCAAGCTTCTACTGTCCTTAAATGTAATTCTACTGTCCTATAAGCTTATGTACATAGTTTTCTTGAATACCATTTCTAAGATTCCACCCTTCAGTGTAGCATATAAAAGCAGAATGATCCAATATGGTATCAGAGCTCTAGGGAAGTGGTCTGGTAGATTAAATTGGCGAAACCGCTTGGGAGGGTTCACCACTGATGATCCAAGCCCTCGCAATAATTTTTTTCATCGCAGTAAGGACAGTAGAAGTTTGATTTATTTTTGAAAAAAGAATATTTGTGTCTTAATTTTTTCATTTGTTATATAAAGTATAACTATACCTCTTTGTAAAGGATACCTAGTTGCAGAGCCAAAGTGTCCTTTAGGGGAAGGTGTCTTCTTACCAGATATCAACTAATTAGTATAAATGGTAATTCTGTCAATGAAAAATGCCCTTTATAGAGAGGTTTCCTCTATCTTGAGTGTCCTTTTATGGTGGCCCCTACATCATATACTGTATGTGTATTATAGATATAATTATGAGAATTCAAAACTATATTGTAGAGGCGTATGATTCTTTTAAATATTAAACAAATTTCTACTGCTCTTACTGCAATTGAAAATTAATGGGAGGGCCTGGTTCATCAGTGGTGAACCCTTTTAGTGGTTTCGCCAGTTTAATCTACCATACCGCTGTTATATTGCATTTTTCTGTTTTACTTTTATACTGATACTGATGCTAGACTCTTTAAAAGGGTATTTTAAATGAACTATGGACATAAGCTTAGAGGACAGTATCATATGCATCATAGATAAAGTTAATTCAATTTATTTAATTAGCTACTCTTATAAGGAGGCTACACAATATAAACTAAAAAAGCAATCAAGAAAATATGTCTGCGCTTTTAAAACATATATTTCTTTATAATGAGAATTTATATATAAAAGAACAGAATACTATGATTATTCCCTTTATAATATTCAAGAGGTTGTTTGAGATCCTATAAATTAATTTCTTAGATATAACAGTGTTCTGTGAAAAGTATTTGTTTTTATTTATTTTGACACACTAGGCATAGTATATGCTGATGTAATTAAATTTGCCAATTATATTATTCTAATATGCGAGATAATGCTTCCATTTGTATTTCTAATTTCGTCTGTAAGTTTAAAAATATTTTTGTTAAAAAGTTCGTGTAAAAATAATTTTGAAAGAAACTGCGTAAATACAAAAATTATTATTTTTTATATAAAAATATATACATATAATTTCATTTAAAAAAAAACGAAAGTCTTAGTTATATTATTTTAAAGAAATTTATTTAAAAAAAAAATAATAATATATGTATATTTAATAAAATGTTAATTGAAAAAAATATTATAATTTCGTGTGTGGCAAAATAAAAAAAAAATACATTTACATAATTAGCATATAAATATAACATAAGAGTAAAATAAAAAGGGGGAAACAGCGTAGCCAAATGTCAAGGTTTGTTTATATTAAAATATAAACAAACAAAGCTCGTATGTTTTGACCAATTAAAATGAATGCCTGAATAGGATATTTTATTTGTTTATATAAATATTGCGTGTTGGCTTTTGTTTATATATTGAAACTAACACATCTAAATGACTTATCGAGTATCGTAAAAAAAAATCATTAATTTTAAAGAGCGTTGTACTCGAAGAGAGAGAGAGAGGTGGCAGATAAATATATAATTTTAAAATATCGATTTTCTGAAAGCGTACTTACCGAGTTTCTTTTAAATCTTGTAGTGTCACTGTAGAATGAAGCGCAGATGAAAAATATAAGTGATGATGAACATCAATATAAATAAGGTAAACAAACACGTTTATTATTACATTTTGAAAATGTACACAGAACCCACGCCTTCCGTTTAGCAACTGTCTATTGATTTCCTTTTTTGGAATTCCCGCCATCTAGCGTCCAGAAAACTTACTACTTTTAATAAGGCATTTTTTAAAAATGTAAAATGAAAGTTTTAGTTGTAAGAAAATGTTAATAAAATATAGTTGTAAGATACACAACATACAATTCTAATTTTAAGTGTTATAGTTTATTTATAATTTGCATTTTTTTATTTAGTATTTGTTTATATATATATTTTTGTAATTTAAAGACCTTTTACACATTTAATGACAACATTTTACACTTTAATAACAACATTTTCATTTAATAGCAACATTTTGCACTTTAGTAAAAAAATTTGAACTTTAATAACGTTTTCATTTTAAGCGGTATTTTCGATTTTATTCGAAACTTTAAGAGTAAAATATGTTTCCTTCTCAAATTTTTAATTGAATTATTTTAAACGAAATTGGTTTACTTTAGTACTGTTTTATTTTACCGAGGTCATTTTTAATTTTAAGAAGCACATTTTTGATTTCAGCAGGCACATTTTTATTAAACAATTCTGATTTTAATAAATAGCTTTTTTTGTGCGTAAATTAACGGCTTTGTACTCTCAAGAAGCATATTTAAAAGTTTAATAAAGACATTTTATGTAATAATATCATTTTCTAGCTTTAAATAGCGAATATTTTAAAACCTGAAAACAAAATTTCGAGGTTTAACAATTTCATATCCGAGTTTAAATTTTCAAAACTAATTTTATACATTAGTTTTACACTTTAGAGAATTTTACACTTCATGACCACATTTTAAGCTTCAAGACAATAACTTTTTCGTTTTAAAAGGTATTTTTTCGATTTCTATAAATATTTTTACAATTTTACTATAGATATGCTTAGTTATATCGAAATACTTTAAATTTTAAATAAAATTGGTCTATTTTAAACATTTTTATATCCGTTTTAATCAAACAATAAAAATAGCGCATTTGAGATTTTCTCAAATAAAGTTAAACATTGTTTAATATGGCGTTAAATGTTTCCTATATTCCCGCTTCACGATGATTCCCAACCTAACCTTTAGTCATTTTATAACAGTTTTTAACTAATTTGTTATAGATTCAAAATAAACATCTTGTGATATATAGCTAGCAATAAATATGTATATATATATGTTTCTATGAAAATGTTAATCTGCAAGACGCAGGTTATCATCATCCCTTTTTGATTTGTTTTTGTCACTTTTTGGCGTTTCGAAAATAAACAATAAAAGGCTGTTTCAGACTTTACTAAGACAATAAAGATTTGCTAAAAATAAATGTGTACGAAGATGTTGCATTTGGCGACGAGGATATAAGAGTAAGTACCCTCGAATTTTGAAGTAAATATTTTTAGAAAATATCTTTGATTTTGCATATAATTGAAAGTGAATTTTAAAAGACACAAATTGCAAAGTTTTAGGATGCAAATTTAAGAGAGAGTGAAAAAAAAATGGCTAGTTACCAATTTAAGGAATATAATGAGGAAACTGAAACTTTTGAAACGTATTTTATGAACGATTGGAACAGTTTCTCATATTGGAGGAGGCAGGGGATGAGAAGAAAAAGGCTTATCTCCTAACCCTCATGGGAAGTAAAACATATGGTGTTTTGAAGAATTTGTGCAGTCCTATTCTACCTAAAGATAAAACTTTTGATAACCTAATAGATATCTTGAAAAGGCACTTCTCTCCAAAGCGCTCAATTGTAGTAGAGAGGTTCATTTTTTTTAAAAGAATGCAATTAAAGGAAGAAAGCATCTCGGATTACTTGGTGGAAATTAAGCGTTTGGCTTCCTCATGCAACTTTGGAAATTTTCTGGAGGATTCTTTACGTGATAAAATGGTTTGTGGATTATATAATGCCAAAATACAAAATAGAATTTTGTCGGAGGGCGACATTTCTTTAGCTAAAGTAATTGAGATAGCATTATCTATGGAAGCGGCCGAGAAAAATACAAAATTATTTCACTTGGAGCAGGGTGAAGATTGTGTAGATAAGTTGAGGATGGAACGCAAGGTTGAATCAAATTTCCAGAATGGCAAATGTAAACATTGTGGTAAACAGCATAAAGAACTATGTAGATTTAAGGAGGCGATATGCTTTAAGTGTAATAAAAAAGGACACATTGCCTCAATATGTTGGAGCAGTAGAAGAAATCTAAGGCAACATCAGAATCAGCCGGGAAATATACATCAGATAGGAGACCAAGAAGAGGAGGAAGAGTATGTCCAGAAAATTATAAGCGTGACGATACCTGAGTATAAAATTAATTTTGCCTCAAGTGACCCTCCCTATCTGATGGAGTTAAAAGTAGAAGGAAACTTTATTAAATTTGAAATGGATACGGGTAGTGGTCTAACACTGATATCAGAAAAGGATTTTAAAAATAGTCTTCAACACTTGAAATTGGAAAAAGCGAGTATTATTGTAAGAACTTATGATGGTACCGTGGTACCCATTCTGGGTAAAATCAATGTCAAAGTGGAGTGTCAAGATATTACTTACAAACTTAGAGCGTTGGTGGTGAAAGGAGAAAAGAGGGCTTTGATGGGAAGAGAATGGATAAATAGATTGAAATTGGGCTGTTTCGCGGTAAAACATATGCCTGTGGAAATTACCATTGAGGAAATTTTGAAGGAAAATCAAGCCCTATTTGTGGAGACAACTGAACCAATAAAAGGTTTCACATTTTCAGTAAACATGTGTGATGTGAATCCAATTTTCCATAAGGCTCGTCCGGTGCCTTTCGCCATTAGGCCAGCAGTTACTGAAGCATTAGACAAAATGGTGGCTAAGGGTTATCTATGTGAGGTGGCGAGCAGTAAATGGGCCACTCCAGTGGTTGTAGTGCCGAAGAAAAATAAAGAGATCAGAATTTGCTGCGACTTCAAGGTAACTCTAAATAAATATTTGGACACTGCGGCCTATCCCCTTCCCACACAGCAAGATTTATTCTCCACATTGGCCAAGGGAAAATACTTTTCTAAATTGGACTTGAGGAACGCTTATCTGCAATTAGAGGTGGACCCAGGCACCCGACCGTTACTAACGATAAATACTCATAAAGGGCTTTTCAGGTTTAAGAGAATGCCATTTGGATTGGCAAATGCGCCCAGTTATTTTCAATCTGTAATGGATAGGGTTTTGTCGGGTATAGGAGGCGTAATTTGTTATATTGATGATGTCCTTATAGCCATAGCATCAATTGAAGAACATCTGGCGTTGTTGAAGACTATATTTGCTCGCTTGGCGAAGTATAATATCAAACTAAAGAAAGAAAAATGCCTATTTTTGCAAAAAGAAATTGAATATTTAGGACATCTTGTCACGGAAAAGGGCATCAGACCTTTAGATCATAAGGTACAAGCAATACAGAAGGCCAAAACGCCTACGAATATCTCTGAATTAAGGTCATTTCTTGGTTTGGTAAACTTTTATGGGAAGTTCATACCCAATTTGCCTGAGCTTTTGAAGCCTCTTCATGAGCTTCTTCACAAAAAACGTCCTTGGGTTTGGACAAAGGAATGTGGAGAGGCCATTGACAAGTGCAAGAATAGCATTACCTCTGAGAGGGTGCTAGTCCCGTATGATGCGACTTTGCCATTGTGTTTGGCCACTGATGCATCGCAGATTGGAGTGGGCGCTGTGTTGTCACATATTATAGAAGGCCAGGAGAGACCGATTATGTTTGCCTCACGGACTTTATCGGAAGCAGAACAAAATTATTCTCAGATTGAGAAGGAGGCTCTAGCCATTATTTATGGAGTTACCAAGTTTCATCAATTTATTTATGGAAGAAAATTTATTCTTATTACAGACCATAAGCCATTGGTGACCATTTTGGGCTCAAGATCAGGAATCCCCACCTTATCTACTTCAAGATTGCAGCGTTGGGCGCTTATTTTGTCAGCTTATACTTACGATATTAAATTTCGAAGAACTCAAGACCATGGGAATGCAGATCTTCTGTCACGTTTTCCTGTGGGCTGTGAAGAAATTCCAAGATTAAATAATGTCTATGCTTTATCCTATGTGGAAGAATTGCCGATCACAGCAGAGGAAATTGCCACGGAAACTGAAAAAGACGAAGTGCTCTCATTGGCCAAATTTTATACTCAGCAAGGCTGGCCTGAAAAGGTGGCTGATCACCTCAGGCCTTATTTTCAAAGGAAACTTGAGCTAACTGTAGATGGGGAGTGTTTGGTTTGGGGAATGAGAGTTGTCATTCCACCATCTCTCAGAATAAAAATGTTGAACTGTCTTCATGAGACTCATTCCGGTATGAACAAAATGAAGGCTGTAGCAAGATCACATTTTTGGTGGCCTAATCTAGATACCCAAATCGAGTTTTTGGTGAATAAGTGCAGAAGCTGTCAGCAATCCCAGGATGGGCCAAATAAAGGAAAATGGCAACCCTGGAGATGGTCAACCAGACCTTGGCAAAGAATCCACATTGATTTTGCAAGTAAGGAAAACATTAATTTATTAATAGTAGTAGATAGTCATTCGAAGTGGATCGAAGCCATCCCAATGAGAGAGACCACCACACGCAAAACCATTGAGCAACTACGGCGACTTTTTTCTTCCTATGGTCTACCGGAGGAACTTGTATCTGATAATGGACCTCAGTTTACTGGTAGTGAAATGAAAGGTTTTCTGGAAGGAAATGGAATTAAACAAACATTGATCCCGGCGTACCACCCGCAAAGTAATGGCTTGGCTGAAAGAGCGGTTAGAACAATTAAGACTGCCCTGGATAAAAATAAAAGGAAAATTGGGGATACACACACCATTCAAGACACCTTATCAAAAGTTCTTCTGGCATATCGAAGCACCCCGCATGTGACAACGGGAAAGACTCCATCAGAGCTCTTTATTGGGCGTGCGCTTCGAACCAGAGTATCGTTGATACATCCCAGCTTGGCATCTAGAGTTAGGGACCAGCAAGCCAGGCAAATGAAGTATGATCGGCGAACCCATTTGGAAGAATTCCAGATAGATGATTTAGTGTGGTGTAAAAACTTTAGAGGTGGTGATAAATGGATCCCAGGAAAAATTGTGGGCAAGAAGGGAACTAGAGTCTACACCATTTTGATCCACGGACAGGTAAAGGCCTATCACAGGGATCAAATTAGAAAAAGGTGGAGGAATGGTGAGGAAGATGAGAGTGGAGATGGAGAGCGTCAACCCGAGCACTCAAGAGGAGCAGGTCCCAGTGCCATAATCTCGGAGGTTGTACGAGACAGAGGTTATATGGAGTCGCTGTCGCCAGGACTAACTAGCCAGCGGTCGGATCAAGATTCAGAGGTTCAGAGTGATACAGACGATGGAAAGTCATTGGAGCCTCTTCACTCGCTGGACCCCGAGGCCTTGAAAGAGGAGGGTCCTGTCCTAAGGCGGAACCCACCTCGAGCGAGGAGACCGCCTGTGAGATTTCGTGTTTGAAGAGAGAAGATGGTGATATATAGCTAGCAATAAATATGTATATATATGTTTCTATGAAAATGTTAATCTGCAAGACGCAGGTTATCATCATCCCTTTTTGATTTGTTTTTGTCACTTTTTGGCGTTTCGAAAATAAACAATAAAAGGCTGTTTCAGACTTTACTAAGACAATAAAGATTTGCTAAAAATAAATGTGTACGAAGATGTTGCATCTTGTAAGTTAGTAATTTCTTCAAGTGCGTTGATATTCATTTAGGATTAGGAGCTCATATATTGCCCCCTCCACATTCGAAAACTAATAAATATATATTCAATTTTGAATGATATTTACCAACATTTAATTGCTATAAATGCGATTGAAAACAAAATACTAACTAGCGTGAGGTCTTAATTCAACCTTAAAAAGCTATTCAAAACAATAGTTATGAAAACAGCTAAAATTTAAGCTGGAAAGCAACGTGTGGCAGAAATATAGCAAAATGTATCGCCCTATTAAACAGGGATTAACTTAATTTGAGAAAATCTCAAATGCTCTTTTCACAATGCTTGATTAAAATTTTCTTCTCCAGCAATTTACAAAAGAATTCGCGGTGACAGTGAAGATATTGTTCCTGCTTTAACACTGAACAAACTGCTCTTCACCTTTTCAATGACTTTTCAATTGTTCCCAGATATAAATGATTTCCCTCTTTGTTTATATAAATTTTACGAACTCTGTCTCTTCATACATTTGAATCTGTAAATATTTAATCCAACGTTTCAATTTGTTTGTTTTTGACGTGACAACGTCTTAAATTAGGTTGCGGCTGGGAGTCACTTATGAAAAAGTGTAACGCCCGGTAACGTTACGATGAGTCACCGAACGAGAGTGCTGCGCGCGCAGCGCTAGAGAATTAGGCGCATTGAATCGGCGCATGCTTGTCTCTGTCTTTGTCTTTCTCGAACGTTCTTGGCGTTGGAAAAACAAGAAAGCGTCATAATACAAGTTCACACGTGTGGTTAAAGTATCGTCAGCTGTGTCTGTAGTGAAAATGTGGAGTGCTTAGATTCGTCATTTACAACAACTACAACAATAAAGGTAAATAATTGTACACTGATATTTCATTATCGTAAACTATGATTGATTGATTAATTGTTAGATTGACACAAAAGTTGAGAAACTGAGTTTATAGGTTATGTCATACTATTGATAAATGTTGATAGTGTTAAGTAAATTGTTAGTTTAAAATTAATTAATTAATTAATTATTATTTTACAAATTTTAAATAGTTTCAAATTTATTTAGCAAAAATTTGAACCTTCGATCTGAATAAATGTTTTGATTTTCGAATTGATTCTTTAAAATTACAAATATTAAGAAAAAGTGGCAGATATAAGAAAACTTTATTTAAACTGTGTTGAGCAAGAATTTTAACATCTAATTTAAGTAAATGTTTTAATTTTCAACTTCATCATTTACAATTACAAATTTTATTTAATTTCAAATTTATTTAGCAAAAATTTAAACCTTCGATCTGAATAAGTGTTTTGATTTTCAAATACCAACGCGGCTGGTGGAGTGGCGATCTATCGTAAATTATCATCGACATCTACGGCGGAAGTGTTCCAAGTTGCGATTACAGACGTAACTCGTGTCATTAAAACCAAGGGTGACATGTGCATGACTGAAGTTACTTGCTTCGCCGCTAATACTAGCTTCAAGTTTATACTCGGTGCTGTATATATTCATCCAGGAGCTAGTATGCAGGATATTGGAATGTTACTATGGCAAGGACTCGGTCCGTACATTCACAACAGCCAGTACGTGCCACCGTTCGTGCAAGTTGATTCTAGTATACCGATTCTTCTGTGTGGTGATTTTAACAAAAACGTAAAGCCTGACAACTCGTTTCTTAATATCATGAAAAATACGTATAATCTTGATTGCGTATCAAACGTTTCTAAGTCAACTACGTTAAAAGGAACAACTATCGACTTGACTTTCGCAAGACACATTACAGCAGAAACACTTCCTTTCATTTCATATTTCTCCTATCATCGTCCTATCCTCAACAAAATCACTCAAATAGGAATTAGTTAAGTTTAAGTTTACATGTACAATGTTTTAGTAAACAAAATATATTTCTATAGTTAAAATTTGTGCAATTCTTATTTTCATTCAATTCCTTGTTCCTATTGTGCAATTTAATTATATTCATATCAATAAATATTCTACCGTTGTCACGTAAAATCTTCGCCCGTAAAACCGACTTTACAGGCAACCATTGTTTTTTTTTTTCTTTATAAAAGGCTCAAATACTTCAATTTCGCACCTTGTTGATAAATAAATAAAAAATAAAAAATGATTGGTTAAAACGAATATAAAAATGTCTATAATAGGCCAACTTCAAATGAATTATTTTAGTCAAATAAAAATATTTATAATATAGTTGCTAAAATATCTATAAAATAGAAAAAATGTCGATTAAAATGAAAATGCTGTTATTTAAGTAAAAAAGTTGTTATTAATTTGCAAAAATGTTATTTTAACGTCCTTGTGTTGTGTTTGTTTTGACGTTAAGCAGAAAAAGTAAATATATGAGAAGTTTAAAAGAAAAACTATTTATTCACGCAGCCTACAGAGAGAGATATTTATAACCCAGGTTCTCTCTCTCTCCTGGAGCGCAGAACGCCAACTACCCAGCCAACATATTTACACATTGTTATATGTGTTGGCCAGAATTTTACATAAACAATCTGCAACTCTGCAGAGTGCCTTCAGTGATAATATGCTCACTGATAAATACTATTTTCAACAAATGACAACAAGAATTAATTATAGCACATATTGTGCTGGGCAACGTCCTACAGACAGGACAGGTGATTTCGATTGTCCAGAAGATGATGGAAATGGGGAAATCCTGCTGAGCTAATGACCATCGGAAAGCTTTCATTAAACTGAGAAACAGAGTGAAGCTTTCCCAGATCTCTGCCCAGCTGGTTGTTAAGTCCAAGGGGGCTATCACCCCACGTCTATGTGACATATGGCATCAAGTGCTGCCTATGCTAAAAGCAGGAGCCTAAGCGTGCCAACTGTCCACGGAAGACGGACCTAGAGAAAAAATGTTGTTGCTCCCTGTGGAAGCTTCTGTTGTGAGCTCAAATCTGCTAGAAAGCCTCCCATCACATTGAATGCCCCTCTGTTAAAACTAGTTCATTTGTATAAAAATCATCTGTTGATCACGTGATGGGGAAAGCCAATCAAGTGAGACTTTGCGCAAGCAAGGCAATGTATAAAAGGCACAGCGGGATGTGGCCGGTGCGGGGATTTGTATAGTTAGTGGAGTTAGTAGGGTCAGTAAGAAGCGTTTAGGATAGACGTGCCTGAGCCTAGGAATTGACAAACTCTAGCTCAGAAGAGTTGATCATAAGTGCCTGAGCCTGGGATATAAATAACGCTAACTCAGAAGAAGTTTATGAAGAAGTTTATTAGAACCCTGTATAGAAACTGAATAAAGTAAAAGGATAAAGAATCTGATAAGAAACCTGCTATAGAAACTGAAGAAGGATAAAGAAGTGATGAAGGGCCTGTGGAAGAAAATGAAGAGGCTAAAGTTAGCAAAAATATCGATTACCATAATAGTTCAGGATAATTGTTCCTATTGAAATAAGCTTAATTTTATGTATCATTCATCATTGTAGAATAAAGCTCATAGGTTAAATTTATCAAATCTTTTCGCTTATTACCTCCAGAATATCACCTGCCTATCACTACAGTAACTTCAATAGTTAGAAACAAAAATTATTTAAATTATTCCATTTAGGGGATTTTCCTTTCCCGGTTGTAAGACTACTCGCACAAGTTAGAATACTTTCAAGTTTTTTTTAGAGAAAACCACACCAAGATGCTCTTCGGTGAGGACCCGATTTGTACCTTCTGTAATTCGAAACTAAAAAATGAAATCACTCACTATATTTTTGATTGCTCTGCTCTGAAAGAAGAAAGAAGAACCCTTTTGCTCAAAACTGGGCAACTCTGTGCTTCACTTCCATCAATAATTGACAATATGACCCAGAATAAGTATATTGCTACGGCGTTTTATGGTTTCCACAAGTCCATATCTCAGAAGAAGGCCAAGTGACACTCACTCCTCACTTTCTTACTGCTACTCTTTTTGTGTTGTTTTTATTGCTTCCCTCTTTCTCTTTCTTGTTTTTTTTCTTTTTTTTCTTTTTCTTCTGTCTATATCGTTATTTCCTTTGTCTCACTGCTTTGTTCTTATGCATACCTCTGGTGAATCCTGTATAGGGTCAGTGACCCTAATTAAAGGCTTTTTGTTGTTGTGGTTGTTGTTGTTGTATTTAAATTATTCATTTGATTATTTATTATTTTTTCAGTTATTATTATTATTATTTTTTATTTTTTATTTTTTTTCTCTAGCTTTTACTTTATTCCCAACACCCTCCTTCTTTTGTTGTGGCATCACCAACGCAAAACCTTCCAAATAATACAGAGCGAACAGAAGAGACGTCGACTTGAGTACTTCTCCGTCCGAAAAGCAGGGCGGACCTAAGGTGCCTGAATCTTCCCAAGAAAAGCGTACTTTGGATGAGATTCAGTTGGATATTCTCCTGAAGAATGAAAAGGTGTCAGCAGTCGTAGATCATTCTCATAAGCAGGGCCTGGAAAAAGAAAGCTTCCTCCAGGCGTTTACGCACAATGGCGCAATGGGAAAATTTACCGGCTCCTTGCCCAATCAAACACTGAACAGAAAAAAAATATTGCCAACCTGGCCAGCGAGCGAATAGCTCTTACAGAGAAAACGAGCAGTACCCTATAAGAGAAGCTCACGCAAGGCTTAGAATTGCAACCCTGTACACGCGCAGCATCGTCGCTCTTCGCTGGAGAATCCTGCTATAATGTTTTCTCAATATGAATAAGAATGCAGGAGACGAACGTCATGTCCCTGGACGAAATAAGAAACCTCAGCCATGTCTACAGCACCATCGTTGTGCCCGCAATGATCTCCGTGGGATCAGGCTTCGCCTCGTCTTCGCACCTAGTTGGTTGTTTACCGGCAGAAATCCTATAGCTTAGCAAGAATGCTGCCATCGACCTCACCGTTCGGGGAGTCTCCAAGACGTGTGTCAACGCCCACGTCTCTCATGTTCCTGAAGAGCGATGCCGCCAGCTCCAAATAATCGCAGCTTTGATGTGTGAAGAAGGTGCGTGGGTCCTCTGTGACCTGAACATCTCCGAGGAATCGGTGAAAACCAGAAATCTGGTTCAGCAGAAGGCCTCGCGGAGCTCCTAAACCAAGCTGATCTCGTTGACCTCGCCACCTTCTTCGATGCTACACTGAAGTACACAGGGTTTGCCACAATCAGAATCAGGATCGACGTGCTTCGTCTGGACAGAATTCTACTTCCATCAGACTCCTGTGAACGTTCACCCAATTCCAAACCATCGACTACGTGGGATCGTGCCTTCCTGATCCAATTTGGAGAACCAGCTCCTACATGACCTCCCTGCATCAGTAATCTACTATGGTCAGACAGGTTCGTCGATATCTGTTGGAATAGCGATCCACGGACCTCTGCGGGGAGCATTGAGGGATCGACCAATCAACGGCCGCGGCGGCGCTGCGGTCGACGTCAAGATATTTAGTCTTTGTCTGTCGCCTTCCTATATATACTTGCCTTTAAAATGTTGCTACTTTAACATCTTGTTTTAAGTTACTTTGTTTAATAAATAATCCTTTTATTCCTTGATTCAATCTCAAACTTCAACAGGTTATGGGCCCAGCACGCTTCCACTGCGCCTAAAAGGATTAACTGCCAGCAGTGAGTAAGCCTTTGTTTTGCTCGAAGTTTAGGCGTCAACCGCCAACCATAACCCTAGTTTCTTTTTGTCGTTGGCCGATTCCAAGACAAAGAAGATGAGCGAAGATTGTCTTTCAAGGATTAAAGTTTTTAATGGTGAAAACTTTTCACTATGGAAATTCCAATTCAGGCTTCTTTTGGAACAACAAAAATTACTAGAATTATTGGAAGGCTTAGAAATAAAGCCGAATGTTGTTTCCTCCGACAGTAACTCTGAAAGTTCACTACAGAATTGGAAATCAAAGGACGTTAAGGCAAGGATGTTATTATCACAGGCAATCGAATTAAAGTTTCTTCAGCCCCTGATGAACTGTACTTCCGCTTCACAAATGTGGCAGAAATTACTTGCTATTCATGAACAAAAATCCGAATTTACTATTGGCCTACTTTGGCAACAATTCTTCGATGCACGATTGACATCGGAAACAATAAGTGATTACATAGCAAAAATTGAAAATATTTCTGCACAAATTTCACAAATGGGCGGAACCATAACGGAAGATCAAAAGGTAGCAAAAATTTTAAATACTTTGCCTTCGAGTATGCGCTACTTTGTTGCAGCGTGGGAATCGTTAGATCCGAAAGCTCAAACTCTTAACAATTTAACTGCAAGACTTTTGATTGAAGAAACAAGGAATCAACAAAGCGGTTCTTCTAAACAAGATGAGGCCTTATTACACAGGCAAGCACGAACTAAGCCTAAAGATACACAACGTTCTTTTCAAGATGCCAAGAAGAACACTAAATGCCACTATTGTCACAAAATTGGACATTGGAGCCGCGAATGTAGAAAAAGATTAGCTAATGAGAAAAATAAATCCAAAAATCTTCATGATTCAAAAGGAAGTTCAAGTAATTATGGACTTATTTTGTGCGATAATCAAGTAGAGCCCAATGATATTTGGTATGCTGACAGCGGTGCAAGCTGCAGCATGACATTTCGACGAGAGTGGTTCAAGACCTACACGCCGTTCACCAGTGATCATCCAATCTACTTGGGAGACAACTCGACACTACTTGCAGAAGGCATGGGAGACATCGAGATTCAAGCCTACGTCGACGGTGGATGGTACAATACGTACATAAGAAATGTGCTCTACTCGCCGCAACTAAAGAAAAATTTGTATAGCCTTTCTACGTCCACAAGAAGAGGATTCAACGTCATTATCAAACATGACAAGCTACAGATCTTCATGGATAATGACCTAAAAGCCGTAGGAGTGCGTCATGACGACCTCTACAGGATGCTCTTCAAGGTTACGTCATCATCACAAGGATACATCAGCGAGAACAAGCTTCAGTTGTGGCACGAGAGACTTGCGCATCTTCCAGTTGCTACACTTCGAGAGATGGCGACCAAAGGATTGGTGGATGGTCTGCAGTCTCAAGATTTAGAGGGAGAATTTTTCTTCTGTGAAGGATGCCAACTTGGAAAAGCCCATAGAAAGTCGTGCTATCCCTCAGATGGCAAAAACTACCAGCTAGGTGAGTTTATTTATGCTGATATTTGTGGCCCAATGCAGACTCAATCATTAAGTAAATATCTGTATTTCTGCTTATTTAAAGATTACTTTAGTGGTTATCGCCATATTTATTTTATTAAAAACAAATCAGATGTGCTAGATATATTCAAAGAATATGCTACTCTAATCTATACTCAAACTGGAAATAAGATAAAAGTTCTTAGGACTGATAATGCGCTAGAATTCAAAAGCGATAATTTTGCAGATTTATGTAAAAGATTTGGGATAATTCACGAGTTCACTGCACCTTATGTGCACGAACAGATAGGACGTATAGAAAGAGACAATCGTACGATTGTGGAAGCAGGCAGGTCCATGCTAAATTCACGAAATCTTCCAGGATTTTTTTGGGCTGAGGCATGTAACACAGCCACTAATATTCTAAATAGAAGTGCGACTAAGCAAACCCCTGGAACGACACCTTATGAACTTTTCTTTGGCACAAAGCCTAATGTAGCTAACTATAAAATATTTGGCTGTAGTGCTTATATGCATATTCCCAAAGAAAACCGTAAAAAGTGGGATAATAAATCGATAAAACTTATGTTTTTAGGTTATGAGAATACAAGCAAAAATTTTAGATTATGGGATTGGAAAACTAGAAAAATAAGAATTTCTAAAGATGTCACATTCGATGAGAAAGCTACTACACATTCAGATAGAGAATCTACCAAACCGAAAGGAATAATATTTCAGATTAACAGCGCTCCGGATGAATCACCAGTTGCGACAGCAAACATTCCAGTGCAGGAAATGCCGCCAGTATCCGATATCAGTTCGCATCCAATGATAACACGCTCTAAAGTTTCGAATAGCCAATGTAACTTTGCGCTCGCTGATGAACCCAGTAACTATATAGATGCAATAACGAGTTCAGATTCAGAAAGATGGAAATTAGCCATGGATGAAGAGATTGATGCATTAAATAAAAATAAAACATGGACTTTAGAACGTTTGGCAGATGGTCATAAACCTATCGGTTGTAAATGGGTTTATAAAATTAAAACGGAGTCCGATGGTACAATTCAACGGTTCAAAGCCAGATTAGTTGCAAAAGGCTATTCTCAAATCAAAAATGTTGACTATTTCGATACGTTTAGCCCAGTAGTCAGGTGTGATTCGTTACGCATTCTTTTATCACACGCTGCTTCTGAAAGGATGTTTCTTAAGCAATTCGATGTAAAGGCAGCTTTTCTCAATGGCGAATTAGAGGAACTTGTTTATCTTGAACAACCAGAAGGCTACAAGAGAGATGATAATAGCTGCTATAGATTACATAAAAGTCTGTATGGTCTTAAACAATCTTCTAGAAATTGGAATAAGAAATTTACCAATTTTTTGAATAGCCATAATTTCAAAACATCAGACGCCGACCCGTGCATTTTCATTGGAACACACAATGATTCAAATGTTATCTTAGCTCTCTATGTTGATGATGGAATTATTCTATCTAAAGATAAAGAGGCAATAGCTATTATAATGGATGAGTTAGAACACGCATTTGAAATTACATCTGGAAGTGTTAACTTTTTGTTGGGCTACAAATAGAGCAGTCAGAAGATAGGGCAAGTATTTTCATTCACCAGTCATCATATATTGACAAAATTTTGAGTAAATTTAATATGGCTGACTGTATTCCTGCTTCGGTGCCTATGGATCCTTCTGTCATCTTAACAAAACAGGACTGTCCTACTCCAGAACAAAAGGAAAAGATGCCTAAATTCCCTTTTCGAGAAGCTGTTGGATCCCTTATGTTTGCATCATGTGTTTCACGTCCAGATATCACTTATGCAGTTTCACAAGTGAGTAAATTCCTAGAATATCCAGGACCTGCACATTGTACAACAGTGAAGAATATTTTCCGTTATCTAAAAGGCACTCCACACATGGGAATTCTCTTCACTGGACAAGACCAACTTGTTGGCTACTCTGATAGTGATTTTGCTCGTGATGTTGACTCCAGAAAAATACGACTGGTTATGCCTTCATGATGAACGGAGGAACTGTTTCTTGGGCAAGCCAACGACAACCAATTATCGCACTTTCAACCACCGAAAGTGAATACATCGCTGCCTGCAGTGCTGCTAAGGAATTGATTTGGATCAGAAGACTTCTACAGGGCATCGGCTGTGATATTACTAAAGAAACTGAACTTTATATCGACAACCAAGCAGCAATAAAACTTGTTGAAAATCCAGTATTCCACAAACGAACGAAACATATTGATGTTCGCTACCACTTCATTAGATCCAAACATAAAGAAGGTGAACTTAAAGTGCATCATGTTTGCAGCTCAGTACAGCTAGCTGATATAATGACTAAACCTCTTCCACGAAACAAATTCCACTACTTAAGAGGTCTACTGAACATTTTGGATCGAGAGGGAGTGTTGGAATAGCGATCCACGGACCTCTGCGGGGGGCATTGAGGGATCGACCAATCAACGGCCGCGGCGGCGCTGCGGTCGACGTCAAGATATTTAGTCTTTGTCTGTCGCCTTCCTATATATACTTGCCTTTAAAATGTTGCTACTTTAACATCTTGTTTTAAGTTACTTTGTTTAATAAATAATCCTTTTATTCCTTGATTCAATCTCAAACTTCAACAATATCGAATGGAAACATCCATTGATGAAATGTTGGAAGACCTGGCAAATCCTTTACCCTCGATGTTTTGAGAACAATGGACCAGGATCAAGGCTGATTTAGTTGTGGAGATATGGTCACTCGAGCCTGCCATCGCCGAGTCCGGTGGTGGATACATAGAGAGAGCAATCCACTTTCTGTGGCGTAGAATAGAGGACAACACTGCCCGCTTCAAAGATCTTTCCTCGTCGGTCCTTGGACATTCCCTCCGAACCAGATATTGATTGCCTTCCATCTTCACCGAAGATGACGGCAAGTCATTTCTGGGGGACAGCTTAGGCGCTTCCTACTAGAAGGCTTAAGCAGTCGCTCCGCCCAGGCTCCAAGATCGGCAAGCCATCGCCGACTTAAGTGACCCCCTTGGAGTTCAACGAGTGGGACCAGATCTTTCTCGTCGGCATCTCCGGCGACAAGATAGCAGCAGTCATCCACGGCCTGCCCAACGGCCGTGCCTCAAGATTGGATGGATTACCTTGAGAGTTTGTCAAATTCTCTAAATATTTATCCGCCATAGTTCGTTTAAAGGTCTTCGAGGATTCTCGACTTCGTGGGGCAATGCCTCTTTCTTCAAGGCGCAGTAAGGTCATCCTCCTGCCGAAATCGCTCGTTAGTCCGAGGCTAGAGGCATTCCGTCCAATCAGCTTACCAACGACAGACTACAGGGTCCTCAGCGCCCTGCTCATGGGTCGTCTGCGTCGTCATCTGTCAGCCCTGGTGCCTGAATGTCAGATCTACGCCGTTCCAGGACTGTCATTCTCCTGGAACATTACGCTAGTGTCCGACGAAACCGCTCTGGCAGCCAGACATGACACGCTTTTGGCTATCATCTTTCTGGACCTGAAGTTGTCTTTCGACAGTATCAGCAGGAGCTATTGGTTCACGCTGTTGTGTGGAAAAGCTGGGCCTCCCATCTGCCTTTCTCGTATGGATTGCTATCCTCTACTGAGAAGCAGACTCTGCCATCCAGATTGAAAATTTCACACCAGGGCCTTTTCACTTCTCAACAAGGTGAAGCAGGGGTGCTGTCTCAGCGCCGATCTCTTCAGTATCTGAGTTGGGCTTCTGCTACGCCGCCTCGAGAGAACCTTAGGCCGCGGTTGCGTGGCGTCTTTGCGATGACATCGTAATCTTAGTAGATGACACTCAATTTGAGCTCGTTCCCTTGATCTTCAGAGTTTCATGTGGCATCTGTAATGGCTGTCAGCTTCAGAAAAATCTGCGGAAACTGGTGCGGTTCCTGGAAGCACCGGACAAATTCTCCTCTTCGGATATCCTGGACGTCCGTGTTGCTCACTGTCCAGGGCTGCATTATCAGCGCCGAAGTGGTCTCCCTTCACTCACGGCCCGTCGCTGGGGGGTCGTGGCCGCGCGGCCAACTGCCTGGACCTGGTTTCCATCTTGCACCTTCTCCCGAGCTACCTTCCACCTGAAACCACCATTGGCTGGCTGCAGGCGCGGATAGCACGTTTGTGTGGGTACCAGTCGAGTCTCGTGGTTTCCCAGGGGCATACAGTCTAGCCCAGTCTCCGAGGGTGGCGTAGTCCTGCTTGACACCGCCGGTAAGCTTCGGCTTCCTGCCTGAAGGGGGTCCAGGCCTCACCGCGCGGCACAGCCAACCCCTACTCTTGGCTAGTCCGCAGCCATGCGTGGCTGACACCACTGGCTTCTGACGTCACCAAGAAGAAGAAGACTTCTGAGCCACTGGGAGTCGGCTTCTAGCATCCTGACCTGGACCACCGGGTCCAGATCTGCTAGCTCCCGAGGGCTGGATTCGAGCGACCGCCGGAGACTTCTTTAATGGTGCTCCTTCTCAAGCGCGCTCAACGCAGACTGCCTTCCTGGATTCGCAGCACACGGGTCCTTCTTCCAGCGTCTACTGCAGGAAAACACCAGCTCCATTGATCATGCGGAGCAGGAGGCGGAGACCATTGTCCTGCGGAGATTGGTTACGCCACTACCCGCTTACCAGTCAGAACGCGCGCTTGAAACTGGACTCTGCACAGCTACAGGCGCATCCTGTTGGAGAACTGATGGCGCGCTGAGCTACCACAGTGGACATGTCTTGTTCGATCTTCTAGGTTGACCTGCCTTGCAACTCTTTCTCGGGGCATGACGCAGATGTCACCCTACGACTGGTTCTCCACGCGCTACCCCATCTTGAACATTCTACCTCGAAGCATACCCCTGTGAATCAAGCGACGGGTTACTGATCCATAGATATTGGATTTGCCGAGTCGTGCAACCCTTGCTCCAGGAGGTTTTTACTTCCTGTGGTTTGCTTCTGGTTCTGTAGGCCTAGCTCTTCTACGTCGGCATCCATCCCGAGGCAATGAAACTGACAGGTGTGGCGAAGGCTACTATCTACAATACCATCTTGGTCTTGAGTTGGGTAACGCCAGCCATCGCATCGACCTGCCCACTCTATGGGAAAGAACTCTTGCAGTCCATCTATGGTGGGCGCTACCAATGAAGTAATTATTTTAAATATATATATTTATCCATTTTATATTTTACATTGTTTGGAATAAATATCAACTATTCGTTGACTTTTAATTATTCCAGAATTGGCCAAATACCCATTCTTTATTAATCAAGAAAAGTTAACCAAGTACGCGTTTCGGACTGTTGGCCCTCGTCAGCGTGGTGAAAGCTGTACCTTAACGACCAAAAAACTGGTCATTTAAGCATCCTGAAAAATCATGGGACGGTAGATTTACGTGACAACAATGTGAAAAATAGTACAAATGTGATATTGCACTGGGATAAGTCGCATAAATTAAAAAACAAAAAAGGCATCTCCTTATCGTGAAACTGAAAGTTGCTTTTTTTTCAGGATGCCTGAATGATGAGTTTTTGGTCATTGAGCTATAGAGTGCACCACGCTGACGAAGGCCAACAGCCCAAACGCGTATTTGGTTAGCTTTTCTTTATCAACAAAGAATGGGTATTTGCCACAATTCTGGAATAATTAAAAATCAACGAATAGTTGGTATTTATTCTGATAGATGGCGCAATCCATCAGCAACTTATCATTAAACATATATGTGATAACCAAGGGTCAAACCAGTAGTAACCGAGAGGGACAGTTAGGGCGTGGAGAGTTTTCCAGTACCTCTCTGCACTTTGGAGGACCTTTAACAGTTCTCACAGAGTACAGGCAGTCGTGTTCGAGGCAGAGTGGAAAGCTTGGGAATGTCCACACACAAAAAAACGAAGATACACAGTTGTAGTAGGAAAGTTCCGTGAACAGATAGGAGTCGAACTAAGAGCAAGATGGAGATAGAAGAGTTCTTACTGTTTACATGGTCGTTGAGGTGGACCTGGGTACAACCGACGAGGGCTCACGCCGATGGTGAAGTTACTATAATTTCGGCTCAAACAGAGGTTTTATATATCTTTGCCGAGGGGGGGGACATGCGGGAATTTGGACTTTGAACGGGTGCAAAGGGCGTGGCGCGTCTGCGATATTCTGCACCCTTTGACGATGATGGCAACGACTTGCCAAATTCCTCTTTAGGGTTGTTGGATTTCTATCTCGATCTCTTTCGTAGCTCAGCTCTTAATCTATTACATAGTTTTATTTATTCATCCTCAGTTTGTACAAAGTACATTACATATGGTGATGCAATGACACATGTCAATCATGCGTATAATTATTTATAGATGTGTTTCTATATACAACATGACAATCTTGTTATACGTATTATACAATATAGGGTTGTTGGTTCAAATTACCATAGATGAGCCCCGGGAGTGAAAGGGTTTATCCGGGTTTAAACGGGTAAAGCCTCTCTAACACAGGTAAGTAATTAAAATTTCTTTTAATTAATTTAAACTGTGAGGGTTAAAAATGGCTATAACAAGAAGTTTTGTTTGGATATATCTGAAAATTATAAAAAAAAAAAAACTTATGTTTAATTTAAAAGTTATGATATTCATTATAAAAAGAAATTTAGATGAAACCTTTGTTTGATAAAAAAAAATATGATAAAAAATAAAATTATGTTCTAAGAGATTGTTGGCGGGCGTTGGAAAGGGTTAGGGGTTAAGGAATATGCAATTGTAAGTATTACACATGCAACCAAATAGTTAGATCCAGGTGCAAAGCGAGGATATAGACTTGAGCGTCTTCCTAGGCAATGTTTCACTTGTGATCCTGTATAAGGTTACAGTGCTTTGTCACAATTATAGGGTTATGGGGTTGAAAAGTTGTTGAAGAAAAAGTTGTTCATTAATATGGTTGAAAGGGGTGAAATAGAGCCATGCGATAAGTAGAATTGTGGTATCGACAGTAAGTGATCTGACTTGACTTGAAATCAAAGGTTGATTGTGGTCCGCTAGAGCTAAAAAAAATTGAGAGTTGTGAACGCTTTGTGCATGCGTTGGTGATTGTGCTCTGCGGATGATTGACATAAACTTTTGAAACGTATTCAAGCCAGAAGTTGGGATTTTTAAATCTGGGGAACTGTGTTCAAAGAGTTTGTTGAAATTACGAAATCAAAAAAAAAAAATTGTCAAGCAGTACTGTCGTTTTTCTACGTTGATGTGAAGCAATGGCTGAGAGAGAGAGAGAGAGAGAGAAATAGATAGTAGTAAAAAGTACACTGAAGTGGTTAGAGAAATAGATTGTTGTATTCCCGATAGTTAATGATAAACATGGTCATATTATATAAAGGTATAAAAACAAATATAAAATGAATATAAATATAGAAATATCATTGTGGTTGAATAAATTTTAAGTGGAAAAAATCATGCATGTAATATATAAAAGTAATAATAATGAAGAATTAAAGTGATTTTTGACAAAAAAATAAATCTTTTGTAATGCTAAAAAATATTATGAAAAATAAAAGTAAATTGATTTTTTTTTTAATAATGTTGGATTAAAAACTTGTGATTATATAATTGAAAGGTAAAAATTAAAAAATAAAATATTTTATACAAAAAAGAATATAATTAAATATTGTTATCAATTTAACATGTAAAATGTTTGATATGTAGAAAAAATTAGAGATTTACACAGGATCAAAAATATCAAAATGTTCAATTTTGGGTAGGTCTTGTTCAAATTCCAATATCTAAATGTTCTAAAAGTTAGGTTTAGATATCGACTGCTAATGTAGTAAAAGGTGCGGAATAAAAGGAATGTAGGACACGGCCCTAATTTACTGGAGGCGTGTTAAGAGGAAGGGTGGCAATGGATTTAGTGGAATTTTGTCTCGAGATGTTGAGTCCATCTGGGGCCTTTGGTAAACATTGGTGTTTTTATGACTATCTGTCTGGGAATTTGTGAAATTCTCGAGGAAATATAAATGGTTGATGTGAAACACGTGTTACATATGGCGATCATTCCGATAGCGGATATTTAGATGACAGCTTTGTGAGCGGGGAGAGAGGACGTTGTATATACATGAAACGGGGTGCGATGGGACTGATGTGTTTTTTTTTTTTTTTAAGGGGGGGGGGGTATGGGGCTTGTCTGCGGCGCACGTGCGTTCTCTAGTCTGGATCTGGTGATTTTAAAGATATCTTTATATTGTGTGAAAGAGAGTAAGTAAGTAAGTAATACAGATCCAAATGGGTTGGTGTAGAGTATATAGATAGAATAGGCTTGTGAATTTAACGGAAAATTTTCTGGTCGCTACTTGAGGTTTGTTTTAAAAAGATCGATGTTAAATAAATCTGGATTTGTGTGTGTGTGAATGCAAAAAGGGCTGTGGGGTTGTAGGCGGTATAATTAGGAATTCTCGATGATATCTGGTGTCAAATGATTGAATTCACTGAGAAATACATCTTGAGACAATCGCTGTGGGTTTTGAACAAATCTGGGTTGTGGAGGTGTGATATACAGAACATTATCTGTGTAATATTTTAAGTTATTGACATGTATGGTGTCACTGTCTCTATTGAGAGGTTGATTGGGGCGATATATTCGAACGATATTGGGTGAGATTATTTCAATTATTGTGTATGGTCCAGTAAAATATAGTGCTAATTTACCTGTGTCGGGATGTCTATATTTTTTGACCAAAACAAGATCATTCACTTCGAAATGTGGTGTTCTGTGCTGCTTTTCAAATGTTTCTTTATCTTTTTTATGCTTATTTTGGGTACGAGATCGTTCTATATCTCTAGCTCTAGTTATTTCGGGGTATGGGTTAAGATGAGTTCTTAGATCTTGGGGGACAACATTGAACATTAAGTAGGTGGGTGGCAAACTTGTGACAGAATGGGGTGTGTTATTATACGTCTGAGTGAGGCGCTTAAATAGTTGAGTCCAGGAAGCTTTTGGATTTTCTAGATAAGCTAGTCTGAGCTTGCCTGTAATGGTGGCACAAAGCGTTTTATTAAACCGTTTGCTTGTGGGTTATTGCTGGTGGTGAGTAGGGGTTGTATACCATGTGTTATTAGAAATTTACGGAATTTTTCTGAGGTAGAAGCGGGCGCTCTGTCAGATAATAGACGTTTTGGAGATACTTGTTGTAGTACAGTTTTGAGGGTTTGAATGTACGTTAGGGTACTGGTGGACTTCGGTGGAAAGGTCCAAGCATATCGCGTTAAATGATCCACTATTACGTTTAGATGTCTTGGAGTGTCCCTATTTCGAAAATCCAGCTATGGTATCTATAGAGATTAAGTCGAATGGTTGTTGAGGTGGTGGAATTTGTCCGAGGGCACCATAGGGTTTACCTTTGGACCTTTTAATGATTTGGCAGGTGTGACGCGACCTGACAAATTTTTCTATAGATTTAGAGAGAGCCTTCCAGTAGTACTGGATAGTAATTATGCGGGTCATCTGAGAGATGCCTGGGTGGTTATATTCTTGGTGAACTTTGTTCATGAGAGTATGTTGCAGGGTTTCGGGAATTATTATTTTAGTTACACCTTTTCGGGTAATGGTATGTAAGCCGTTTGTATCAATGTTGAAGGGGGATGCTGTTGGCTGATGCTGTTTAATAATATCAGCACTGATAAATCCTACAAAGGAGTTTCGTGATAGTAAATCTGCTTCGTTCTGTTGGCTGCCTTTGAGGTAGTGGATTTCGTAATTATAGGTAGATAGTCTCAGGCTCCATATAAAGAGTCGTCCTGACGGATCTTTTATAGTTTTAAGCCATTGTAAAGCTTGGTGATCTGTGTATATGGTAAATTTTATACCGGTGAGGTATATTCGGAATTTGTCTACACTTTCGACGATGGCGAGGGATTCGAGTTCGGAAACGGTGTAGTTTCTCTCATGTGTTCTAAGGGCGCGGCTGAAATATTGTACAGGATGTACTTGTCTGTCTGGATGTACCTGTTTGAGTATGCCTGCGATCCCTTAGGTGGATGCGTCGCAATAAAGGTGGCATGGCAAACCGACTTGATACAAGTGTAGTACAAGTTTACTGGTTAAACTCTCTTTGAGAGTGGTGAAGGCTTGTTGACAGTCTGGGTCCCAATTCCATTTCACATCTTTTTAAAGTAGTTTATTTAAAGGTGCTCGTAAAAGCGGGCATAATCTGGTATAAACTTATTATAAACGTTCACTGCTCCTAAAAATGATTGTAGTGTCTTTTGATTGGTAGGTGGTTTGATGGCATTTATGGTATCAAGGTTGCGCGTCTGTGGTGCATAAGTACCTGCGGTAACAGTGTATCCTAAGAAATCTATAGATGTTTTAAAAAATGAACATTTATTATAATTGAGTTTGATGTTTTCGTGTTGACACACCGTTAGAAATTGTTGTAGGTGTTGTAGATGATCCTCTAAGGTGTCAGAAAAAATAATGAAATCGTCGAAGTAATGGGTAACAAAATTTAGTTTATATTTTTGCATGACCTGGTTTATGGCACGATGGTATATCTGTGGCGAATTTTTAAATCCGTACGGAAGTCTACAAAATTCGCACTGACTATCTAACGTCACGAAAGCTAGTAGATTACGTGAGTAAGATTCTATTTCCACTTGCCAATATGCGGATGCCATATCTACAGAAGAGTAGTATTTGGCTTTCGACAATTTGTCAAGAATGGTTTCTATTAAAGGTAAAGGATGTACGTCTGGAGCGATGATTTCATTAAGTTTTCTGTAATCAATACAGAAACGTTTCGTTTTGTCACGTTTCGTAACAAGAATTATTGGACTGGCGTAAGGGGCAATGATTCCATGTTGGAGCATTTGCTCTATTTGGGTTTGTATTTTCTGTTGGTCGTGTAGTGACACTCTATATGGGCGTAATGCTATTATTTTATCTGTGGTGGTATTGATTTTTATCGGTGGTATGTTAAATTTGGGCACATTGTATTTATTAGTAGAGAACACTTGCGAGAATTCGTTTAGAAGTCGGTGAAGTTCGTGTGGACAATGTTCTAACTGAGGTGCCGCATTACAAGGTATAGATAACTTAATATCATGGGCAGGAGATATAGGGGGTGACACAACAGTGGGGGGAAATATAGGGGCAGGATCCGCCACATGTAAACAAGACTGGTACGAGGGGAAGGTGGTAAAAATAGCTGTTTCCCTCGGTTGATTGGGACATAAATCCTGTTTGCGCTTGGTGAACTTATAGACATTTGTTGGGAGAGCATCATTCTTTTGATAAATTTGGAGATTATTAAAATCTATGATTAATTTTAATATTTTAAGGGTATTAATAGATAAAATACCAAAAAGTAGTGAAGCTTCTATTATAAAAAAAAATTGTTTTTGGGTGAGTTTACCGATTTTAAGTTTAAAAAAATATATATCCAAGGGTATTTACATTAAGGGCTATTGCATTTATAGTTAAACTGTACTGATAGATGATACTTTTATATGGTAATATATTTTCTATGGTTCTTAAAATATCTAAGTTAAGTATGTTTATAGATGCCCCTGTGTCTATTAAAAAGGGCAAATTTACATTTGGTGACAGTTCAGTCCATATTACGAGCTGTTCCACGAAAAAAGGTTTCAGGTTTTCCTACCGTTGAGTTGCTCGCGGGGCTTGTAGAGTCGTCTTGGCTTGCAGCTTGGACTTGGGGAACATGGCTCGGAGATTGGACCTTGGGCCGGGTGTGGGTACCACATTTTGGTACAGTGGTTGTGCGTGGTCTGACGCTGTAGACTGTGCGTGTTCGGCTCTGTGGGAACCATTGTTCACACTGGGAGTGCCAGTGCATAGCATTGCAATACTTTCAAGGCGAGGGTGGGGGTGTAACTTGGTACGTTACACGTGATGACCGCTGGTTGTTGTACCGCAGTGGTGGGTTGTGGTAGGTTGGGTGTGGAGCCTTGTCTACTTGGCGCTGGCACACTGCACTGGTGGCACACTAGGTTATTCTTGACACTAGGTCGAACCATTCTTTAATGGTGTTTGGTTGTACCGTTGTGATTAATCTCTGGTCTGCGACGGGTAGTCCGTCGGTCAGAGACTCTATTAATATGTCGGCGGGTAGGTTTAATTTCATGCCCATTACCGTTTTGTTTCTGTAGTAGTCTTCTAGGGGCATTTGGGGTGTCATCTTGATGGCCTAAAAGCGTGAAAACGACGCTTCTGTCGTTGCTGGGAATAAGTCTACCAGTGTCTGGCGGGTTTCATTATAAAATAACCTATCTAACTGTAGGCTTCGGAAATATTGGAGTGGCTTACCTTGCAGGTAGCAGGGTAACTTGCGTAGGCGGTCCGTGTAGTTCAGCTCAGCTCGGTCTGCTTGGGCATCGAAGTTGTCGAAAAAGCTCTGGGCTTCAAAGGTACCATCCTATGGACTCACGTCTATCTCCCTCGGAAATCGGGCGACCAGCAGCTTACTCAGGGCATCAGCGATCTGTGTCAGCGGGTTTGTGGAGGTACCTTGGGGCGGCGACGTTTCCTCCTCTTCAAATGTCGTCTCTTGTTTGGGGACAGATGGCTCGGTCGTATCGTTGGACTGGTCGGTTTGTTCTTCCATCTTGGCTCTTTCTATCTTTTCTATCTGGACAGTCTTCTTACCTTCTTCGTTGTGGTGTCCTTCGTTTTGGTTATCCTGTCGACTCTCGCTATAGCTCTGATAACCGAGGGTCAAACCAGTAGTAACCGAGAGGGACAGCCAGGGCGTGGAGAGTTTTCCAGTACCTCTCTGCACCTTGGAGGACCTTTAACAGTTCTCACAGAGTACAGGCAGTCGTGGTCGAGGCAGAGTGGAAAGCTTGGGAATGTCCACACACAAAAAACGAAGAGACACAGTTGTAGTAGGAAAGTTCCGTGAACAGATAGGAGTCGAACTAAGAGCAAGATGGAGATAGAAGAGTTCTTACTGTTTACATGGTCGTTGAGGTGGACCTGGGTACAACCGACGAGGGCTCACGCCGATGGTGAAGTTACTATAATTTCGGCTCAAACAGAGGTTTTATATATCTTTGCCGAGGGGGGGGGGGGGAGACATGCAGGAATTTGGACTTTGAACAGGCGCAAAGGGCGTGGGGCGTCTGCGATATGCTGCACCCTTTGACCTTAATGGCAACGACTTGCCAAATTCCTCTTTAGGGTTGTTGGATTTCTATCTCGATCTCTTTCTCAGCTCAGCTCTTAATCTATTACATAGTTTTATTTATTCATCCTCAGTTTGTACAAAGTACATTACATATAGTGATGCAATGACACATGTCAATCATGCATATAATTATTTATAGATGTGTTTCTATATACAACATGACAATCTTGTTATAAGTATTATACAATATAGGGTTGTTGGTTTAAATTACCATATATATATTATCTATTTATTCAAAAACAATCTGCAGCAATGAACAAACAATTGTGTTAATGATATTAATTTCAGCATTCAAGATTGAATACAAGGCTAAGCGACAACGATCTATCAATACAGTTTTGAAGCTCTCTCTCTCCAAGACTAAGTTATCAATTAATCAAGGGATTCTTGAATTCACTCGAATTGCTACAAAATTACCATGCCTATCATACTTCTTCAAACACCAATCTACCACAACTTTGCAATGGTACAAGACTTTGTGAAAAAATGTCATCGAAGCTACAATTTTGCATGGAAATTCAAGGGGTAAAATTTACTGTTGTTACGAATTCCACTGATCCCAATAGATATGCCCTATGAATTAAAGCGCTTGCAGTTTCCTGTGCGAATCGCTTTTGCAATGATCAAATGTGTAGAATAGATTTGGAGAATCCTTAGTTCTCACATGGACAACTGTATGCTTCCAGCTCAAGCCTGGGAAAACCTATACACATTGACGATTATTATGTTTTTTAGTATTTTTATTTGATTATATTAGGTTACTAGCGGATGTGCCCGGCTTCGCCCGGTTTTACCCGAGTGAATGTTTGTCTAACGAACATTTGTTAAAACAATTCTCTATAAACTTATAAAACGTACTCGGCTTCGCCCGGGGTTTTACCCGAGTAAAGGTTTGTATAGCGAACATTTGTTAAAACTATTCTCTAAAAACTTATTTAAAAAAAAAGATATATTTTGATAATTTGAAACTCGTAAATTTGAATCTCTCGATATATTGTTATCATCGTCACAATGGGGGCGCTGCTTGCGAGTTAAATCTACAAATCTGCAAATAACTCTAAGGATATTCAAGATATTCAGGAAATTATTTTTCAAAAACCTTCCCGGTGATATACCTAATAATATCCCAAAATTTCACGGCGATTGGATGTATGGTTTTTGAATCTATAGAGTGCAGACAAACAGACAGACAGACATTCAATTATATATATATATAGATAGATTCACTCTTCATTGTTGGCTTTTTATCTTATATTCATTCTTCATTGTTGGCTTTTATTATTACATTCACTCTTCATTGTTGGCTTTTTATCTTACATTCATTCTTCATTGTTGGCTTTTTATATTACATTCACTCTTCATTGTTGGCTTTTTATCTTACATTCACTCTGTTGGCTTTTTATATTACATTTACTCTTCATTGTTGGCTTTTTATCTTACATTCACTCTTCATTGTTGGCTTTTTATATTATATTTACTCTTCATTGTTGGCTTTTCATCTTACATTCATTCTTCATTGTTGGCTTTTTATATTATATTTACTATTCATTGTTGGCTTTTTATCTTACATTCATTCTTCATTGTTGGCTTTTTATATTACATTTACTATTCATTGTTGGCTTTTTATCTTACATTCACTCTTCATTGTTGGCTTTTTATCTTACATTCATTCTTCATTGTTGGCTTTTTATATTACATTCACTCTTCATTGTTGGCTTTTTATCTTACATTCATTCTTCATTGTTGGCTTTTTATATTACATTCACTCTTCATTGTTGGCTTTTTATCTTACATTCACTCTGTTGGCTTTTTATATTATATTTACTCTTCATTGTTGGATTTTTATCTTACATTCACTTTTCATTGTTGGCTTTTTATATTATATTTACTCTTCATTGTTGGCTTTTTTATCTTACATTCATTCTTCATTGTTGGCTTTTTATATTATATTTACTCTTCATTGTTGGATTTTTATCTTACATTCATTCTTCATTGTTGGCTTTTTATATTACATTTATCCAGTGAAAGTTTGCCTAACGAATATTATATATTATGAAGTATAATAAACAATGTTAAAGATTAGTTTTAATTATTAATCAAGATTGTGTGTGAATATGTGAGAAAGATGTAATATCGTTGTTGTTTTCTTGGCCGACTGTTTTACATATGGTGTTATCTTAAAATTGCTTGTTTTGAATATTTTTTTAGATTGAGTTGAATGAATTGCTGAATTTTTTTTTGTATTTATATATAAATAAAATTAACTCTGTTGATTTTTTTGTATTTAATCGATAAAAGCTACGTTACGCATGTTAATGTTAGGGAAAAATATTTTGATGTTAAGCAAAACCTGCTCCATCTCGTTTTACATAAATGTTGAAAATTTGGTTGAAATTGATGCATTGTAACGAAAGTTTTTAGTGATGTCCTCTTATGAAATTTGCATTTTATTAATATAGATTAGGTATTAAATTAGGTTTTCTGACGCGTTAGCTGGCTACATATAATTGTCTATGTGAGAAGCACGAAATTTCCAATAATATACTCATGGACAAAACTTGAAGAAGTTGTACTTTTTATCATTTTTATTGGGATTCAGATAATAATTCTGAAAGATATTTGATACACAGTGATCTTTAGTAAAGACACGAAATAGCCAAGTGTGAAAAAAAATCATCTCTGTCTTCGTAAAAAAAAAAAAACAGACAACTGGTGATATCACATTATGAAACTTCCTTAAGATTTATCCATGAGTGTATATATTGTTGTGTCTGGACGCAGTCAGTGTTCTCTGTATAGTCAGGATGTACAAAAATGAGAGACATTTGAGTTTGTAAGGGGTATAGCAAAAGAGTTAGCAATTTATTACACATAATACTAAATGGAAGCAGTACAAATAAAGGACTTGCCTATAAACTTCGCTGTCAGAAGGATCCTTGGCGGCGTGGATATCACTGTCCCAAGTCCATCCACTACTTGTAGACTGCTTTTTCACCGCACGCTCGCTCCTGTGTCCACATTCCATAGAGTAATTCACTCAATACAAGCAGCGTATTGTCTTTCTCTGCCAACCTGGCCAACCGCTGCTATTGGCCTCTCCTTTCGGACTGCCCGTCCGCTTCCATTCCCTGGAATCTTCAATTTCTTTTCCTTGGCACCCATCGACGTCACACAAGAACGCTGTCTGTCAGTACTATCCTCCTTCCAGGGGTCACCCCCATTTCAAGTTTTTCCATATCTTTTTCTTCCTCTTCTTAAAATTATAATCCTAATCAACGCTCCACTGCCTTTCTTCCTTTGCTGAATGACCAATGATCTGGACAACGCCCTGCTTTTTCTCTTAGTAGAATTTTGCTAAAGTTTTTTACAAAAAATATATATATTTAAAAATATATATATGTATATATATCTAATGAGAATCAGATTTCAAATTTTCGTCTTAGAAAAAACAATCAAATTCAATTAGTTCCAAAACTTTCCAAGATGTCTCAAAGGTGTAAAACTTTTATGTGTACGAATTAAAATATGTCCTTATATTGATTTAAAAAATGTCATTAATAAAATCCAAAAAGTATATTTTGCAAACGGGATATTACTAATATATTTTTGACGTAAGTAGAGATTTCATATTTTTATTTCGTGGGAATGAATCCTTTAAAATTAAAATGTTACAGTTTTCGGATAATATTCATTGTTTAATTTAATAAATCAAAATTATTTTTATAAAAAAAATATATATATATAGAAATATTTATATATTTTTGTGATTTTTGGACCACAAAATGTATTGTATACAATCTTTGTTTGTGTTGTTTAAAAGTTTTACACATTTTTGTTGTTGTTGAAGTTTTACGGTGATAAATTATTAATGTGAGTAATTAATAAGCATTTAAAGCAAATAATGGACGGAAAATTACGTTTGCAGGAAGTTACCCAGAAACAATTAGATGCGTCTAATAAAAGAATTGAAGAAGCTGAACAAAAAATAAAAGAGTACCATGAATTAATAACAAAGTTAAAAACGCTTCCAGATCAATTAAAGTATGAAAAGATGATACCTATAGGATCTCTAGCCTATATGCCAGGTTTTTTAATTAACACTAATAAGATACAAGTTTATTTAGCAGATGGTTATATAATTGAAACTAGTGCCAAAAACGCATCAGAAGTTGCACAAAGACAAGTTAACAGGTATGACGAACTTATTTCAAAATTACAAATAGAAAAAAAGAAATATGAAGAATGGCTTTTTTATATAAATGAAACATCAAATGACAATCAATATAAAAACATTGAGGAATACATTACAGAAGATGAATATCAGGATATGAAAAAGAAACATAAAGAAAGTGTTAAAAAATATAGGAAAAACTTAGAGAATTCAGAAATTAGTTTTGAAAATCTTGATGAAACAGTCGATGAAACTGAATTAGAAGAATTTAAAGCACAAATTGAAGATAATTCATTTGAAAAGATAAATCTATATATAGAACAAATGAAACAGACACAGGAAAGAGTTAAAGATAAATCTACATTGTGTAAAGAAATACAATCACAGAATACTCCAACAGATGGAAGAAGAGAAGAAGAGATTCCAGATATAGTTGTGAAATCACAGAATAGTCCAACAGATGGAAGAAGAGAAGAAGATATTCCAGATATAGATGTGAAATCACAGAATACTCCAACAGATGGAAGAAGAGAAGAGATTCCAGATATAGATGTGAAATCACAGAATAGTCCAACAGATGGAAGAAGAGAAGAAGAGATTCCAGATATAGATGTGAAATCACAGAGTGAGGAGGAAGCAAAGAAGAAAGTACGATGGCGAGAAGAAGCAGAAGAAGAAATCCCAAAGATCCATTTCAAACATTCCCCTGGTGTAAGCAAAGTGCCAAGATCTACAGAAGAGGGACCAAGTATCCAGAATCCATCCGATATATACACCCATTACCTCAGTTCAAAGTGTAAACCAATTCTTAAAGTCCCCAAGGACTTTGTTCCCAATATCCAGCCATTCACATGTGCCACTGGGAGGTCCATAGCAAAGAACAAGAAGCCAGTAGTCTCCTCTGTGCAAAAATCTTCCGTGATGAAACCAGTAGGCTCGTCTGTGCTGAGACCATTCAGTGGAGAAATCAAAGAAGCCTCATCGCCTCTCAAGACATCAGTGCTTCCAGAGAGACAACAGAAACAATCCATTTTTAAGAAAATGAATAAAAAATGAACACAACTCTTTATATAAAATGATAGACTACCACACCATCTAAAATATAATATAATGGGGCTTATGATTGTAAAACGACATTTGAAAATTATCCCGCATGTGTTTCTTTTGAACTAATAAATCAAAATTTATTTTAAGAAGAAATAACGATTATTTCTAACCTTAGGGATAAAGTATGAAAGGATGGTTTGTGAAGAGTAATGATAAATGGAAACATAAAAGTGTACAGGGATGGGAATCGTTATTTCTCCTTAAAATAAATTTCGATTTTTCGTTCAAAAGAAACACATGCGCAATGATTTTCAAATGTCGTTCTTTGATACCATCTGTTATAAGAAATTAAAGTTATTTTTGACTTGATAAAGCACAATTTGGATTATAGATTATAAACACAAGGTAATAAGACCACATCCAAATAAATAAATAGTGTGTGACGTTTCGGTAACAGCGTTGTTACCATCTTCAGACATCATGATAAGGCACAATTTGGATTATAGATTATAAACACAAGGTAATAAGACCAAATCCAAATAAATAAATAATGTGTGACATTTCGGTAACAGCGTTTTTACCATCTTCAGACAAAAGTACTGAATGAGAAATTTTACCACAGCATGTTTTAAATAGTTTCTGTTATCAAGTGTGTAAACAAGATAACAGATAAGAAGAAAATATTTATCTGAGAAACACAAAATATTATTCTTAATTATTATTTCTCTGATAACTATCTTCTTCTTATCTGTTATCTTGTTTACACACTTGATAACAGTAACTATTTAAAACATGCTGTGGTAAAATTTCTCATTCAGCACTTTTGTCTGAAGATGGTAACAACGCTGTTACCGAAACGTCATACACTATTTATTTATTTGGATTTGGTCTTATTACCTCTTGTTTATTTTTGACTTGTATGATTGTGTGTTTTTTTAAATTAAACAAAGCCCTCCCATTAATTTAACATTGCAATAAGGGGACAGTAGAGAATTGTTTAATGTAAAAAAGAATCTAGCTTCCCCAACCTATCAGATGTAACCAGGGAAATAAGGTCTAAACTAATTCCAACTTTAAAACTAAATACAATTTAACAAAATGGCCTATTGGAATGAAATATTTTGACTTAGAGCGCTATGTCCCCCTAGGGACACTTGCACTTTAAACATAAACAAACATTTTGAAAGAAAAGAAAGAAAAATATTTTAAATATGTACAGAATCAGTATGCAAGTTAGTTAGATGAAAAGATAAAAAATACCAACACAATTGATATATGTACAAAGGATTGGTATGCAAATTTAGTTAAATGAAATCAAATTGTAAAGTATTGTGTGTATTCGAGAAAAGCAATTTACAGATTTAACAAAAAAGTTCTAAGGAATATTTTAGAATGAAAATATGCTAGATATTAGAGAATTATTAAATTTAAAACAATACTAAAAAGTTAATTTCTAAATAAAAGCGTTCCAATAGATTTGTGTACAAAAATATAAAAAGTGGTAAGAAACTGTAACTATTTTAGATGCTTGATTCTTTTTTTAAGTTAAACAACTATCTACTGTCCTTACTGCCATTGTAAATTAGTTCCATTGTTGATAAGGCACAATTTGGATTATAGATTATAAACACAAGGTATTAAGACCAAATCCAAATAAATAAATAGTGTGTGATGTTTCTGTAACAGCATTGTTATCATCTTCAGACATCATGATAAGGCACAATTTGGATTATAGATTATAAACACAAGGTATTAAGACCAAATTCAAATAAATAAATAGTGTGTGATGTTTCTGTAACAGCATTGTTATCATCTTCAGACATCATGATAAGGCACAATTTGGATTATAGATTATAAACACAAGGTATTAAGACCAAATCCAAATAAATAAATAGTGTGTGATGTTTCTGTAACAGCATTGTTATCATCTTCAGACATCATGATAAGGCACAATTTGGATTATAGATTATAAACACAAGGTAATAAGACCAAATCCAAATAAATAAATAGTGTGTGATGTTTCTGTAACAGCATTGTTATCATCTTCAGACATCATGATAAGGCACAATTTGGATTATAGATTAGAAGCACAAGGTAATAAGACCAAATCCAAATAAATAAATAGTGTGTGACGTTTCGGTAACAGCGTTGTTACCAAAACATCACACATTATTTATTTGGATTTGGTCTTATTACCTTGTGTTTAGTTCCATTGTTGTTGAGTGGTTCATTGTCAATCCAATTGTGGCTAGATTGAAGTGTTGATATCTGCATTGAATCAAGTTCCACGCTGTCTGATACTATATGATTTATAACAGGACTATGCCATGATGCTCATTGTTTAGTTAAGAAAACAATATTCCAAAGCCATGTATTCCAGTCTTAGAACCAACTTAAACCTGGGGCCATCATATTGATGGGTAGTTGCTGATATTCCAGCCACTATGGATTTGTTAAATGTGGAATTAATATTTGAAGATCAATTTGAATTTTCCTCTTCTTCTTTCTTATCTCCACTCAATCATATTAGGGTATCAAGCTTTGACAACCATCATGACTGGGTGAAGTAGAATGCCTTTGTCTTTGAGACTGGGAGCACTACTCAGTGGCAGGCCGACTTAGCTCCAAAAGAAATGGCCGCCTCTGACATGAGGAACAGACGCCATGTACAACTGCTCCTAACATGGAGTACAAACACTGCTTATCCTGTCCTGGATTAGGAGCCCTTACAGGGTACTATCAGCCGGGCCAGCTGAACCCAGGTTTTTTAGTGAGCTTGTTACTGCTCCCCCTCCTCCTTTTTCATCTGGGACCGGCAAAGGCGGAGTTAATTTTCCTCATTTATTGCTTGTTACAATGATAGAGAAATGATATAAAAATTTGATATTCTACAACCATGACCCGGGATTGTGCATTTTTTAAAATGATAATACAAGAAAATAAGACCTAATCCAATAATTTAATAGTGTGTGAAGTTTCGGCAACAGCATTATTACCATCATCAGGGGGGGTTCGGTGGAAGGCTGGTTAAACCGTTTGGTTTACGACCACTACGACCCGGGTTCAATCCCCGCATTGGACACTTTTTTCTGTTAAAAAAAAAAAAATGCTCCAATGGCCCCCCGATTCTTGCAAAAGTCCAACCCCACCAGCGAATGCAAGTAACCAAACGGGGCTCTGGCACATTTGTAAGTGCAAAGTCGAACTGCTTTCACATGTGTAGACATGTGGTGCGCTTACAGTAAAAAGCAGTTGCTAACTACCCACCATGATTATCATGGCCTGTACCACGTGAACTAGGGATAAGCAAAAAAAAAAAAAAAAACCATCATCAGACAAAAGAATAAATGTTAAATTATTTGGATTAGGTCTTATTTTCTTGATCTATAATCTAAATTGTGCTTTATCAGTTAATGACAATAATTAATTAGGGTAATAACAAATTTAATAATATAATAACATATCGGATTCTCCGCTAGGAGGCGGTACAAATAGGCAGCACGCAACGTCGCTCTCGGTAAGTGAAATGTCTGACTAAAATATTTTCTCTATTTTTATTAAAATGCAAATTCAATCTATCTGAAATGAAACCTACATATCCAATATATCTTACCATCATAATTTTATGTCTATTAGACAAGAATTCTGAGCCAATATAATAACATATCTTTAAATAAAAAGGCATAAATTGGATCAAAATATCATTTAGTTACCAATATTTCAGTTGGCTGAACGCCAACCTTTATCAAGGTGTTACAACATATTTAATGTGTGTCAACAACAAACTCAGCGTCACATAACATGGCCACATAATGTGGCGCTGAGTTTGTTGTTGACCCACATTAAATATGTTATAACGCCTTGATAAAGGTTGGCGTTCAGCCAACTAAAATATTGGTAAAATAAATGATATTTTGATCCAATATATGCCTTTTTAATTGAAGATTTATTTATGGATTGCTCTATTTTCAAAATAATAACACATCTATATATATATAAAATTGAATGTCTGTCTGTACTCTATAGATTCAAAAACCATACATCCAATCCCCGTGAAATTTTGGGATATTATTAGGTATATCCTCGGGAAGGTTTTTGAAAAATGATTTCTTGAATATCTTGAATATCCTTAGAGTTATTTGCAGATTTGTAGATTTAACTCGAAAGCAGCGCCCCCATTGCGACGATGATAACAAGTTTTTTTATCTATTAATTTTCTTATCACTAAGTTTATTATCTTAAAGATTATTTATCAAAAGTAAGATTTTCTACCTATTAATTGCACACAAGTCAAAGTTAGTTTTATCATTTATCTACAACATATATATTGGGAGAATAGATAAAATGATGATTTTGTAATGTAGAAAATTAGGAAAGACAAAATTCAGGATGACATGGCAATTTATTTGCGACAAGAATAATGATACAATTCCAAGGCAAAGATACTACTATAGTATTTATATAGTATAGATATATATATATGTAATATATTGGTGAATATTACTCTTTGAAGTTGATTGATAATTGTTGAGGTGTTGGTGCAGTCGTTGATGCTGAGTGATCAGGTGTTCACAACAGGGGAAAATAACGAAAAAGACACATGGTTGGTTGGATTGAAATTAAGGCTTGCAATCTAGGGAGGAAAAGGAGTTGAGGAATTTAGCGAAAATGGCTAGCGACTATTCTATTGCATGGTTGAGCGTTTGACTTATCTGAGATTTGGGGAGATGGGATTGGCTCCAAGGTCCAGGTCCTAGCTCGATGGTGTCCAGCCGTTAACTCCAGGTGCTAACTCGATGGTGTCGAGCTCCTAACTCGGTGCGATCCAGCTCTTAACTACTTATTCTGTGTTCTCGATTTAAGAAGAAAACTATTCTGATTGCTAATTGGTTGAACATTCGTGACGTGTAAGCTCGCTATAGGTCCTTGACTAATGAGCTGCCTTCTGGTTGGTCTTTGCTAATTTCTTTGTCCTTTGGACTTGTTCTGACTTGACCAGGAAGTACTAGTTTCTTGAACTCAACTTTTATGAGTTCCGGGATAATAAAACCCTGCTAATGATTGTCCTCTCTAGGCCTTCTCTCTCCAAATTGTTAAGCCTTGTTCTTTATTAAATCTTTTTAAACATACATTTCATACATATTGGGTCGGGTTTGCATCTAGCTATGTACAAATTATTACATATATATATAGTGTATACTATAGTATAGATATTACTATAGTATTTTTCAAGGGACCGGGAAAAATGTTCACTTTATCGAGAGATTCAAATTGACAAGTTTCAAATTATCAAAATATATCTATTATTATTTTTTTAATAAGTTTATAGAGAATTGTTTTAACAAATGTTCGTTAGACAAACCTTTACTCGGGTAAAACCCGGGCGAAAGCGGGTACATCCGCTAGTATTAGTATAAAATAGCACTATTTTTCTCTCTCTCTCTCTCTCTCTCTCTCAAGCATTGTTAATTAAGGAAATAATAGATGCACCCAATATTTTTGGATGACGAATATTTCAGTAGTCACAACTTTGAGTAGTGACACTTTGTTACAAGATATCCGACAGATCAACACTTTCACTGCCTCGATCATACATTAGTGGGAGAACCATTAGTGGAATTTGTACTTTGGTCCAGAAACTGTTGTCACCTCATTGATGTCCTCAACTTTGGTCATATTCTATGTTGTTGTCGTGTCCAATGAAGAGCCTCAGATGTCTCCATGCATCTCTATCACAGCAATGTCCTCTATCTTGGGTGTGTAAAGCTGCTGTATAGAGGTAAACTGTGTTGTTGTTGTCGTTTCCAATGAAGAGCCTCAGATGTCTCCATACATCTCTATCACAGCAATGTCCTCTATCTTGGGTGTGTAAAGCTGCTGTATAGAGGTAAACTGTGTTGTTGTTGTCGTTTCCAATGAAGAGCCTCAGATGTCTCCATACATCTCTATCACAGCAATGTCCTCTATCTTGGGTGTGTAAAGCTGCTGTATAGAGGTAAACTGTGTTGTTGTTGTCGTGTCCAATGAAGAGCCTCAGATGTCTCCATACATCTCTATCACAGCAATGTCCTCTATCTTGGGTGTGTAAAGCTGCTGTATAGACGTAAACTGTGTTGTTGTTGTCATGTCCAATGAGGAGCCTCAGATGTCTCCATACATCTCTATCACAGCAATGTCCTCTATCTTGGGTGTGTAAAGCTGCTGTATAGAGGTAAACTGGGTTGTTGTTGTCGTGTACAATGAAGAGCCTCAGATGTCTCCATACATCTCTATCACAGCAATGTCCTCTATCTTGGGTGTGTAAAGCTGCTGTATAGAGGTAAACTGGGTTGTTGTTGTCGTGTCCAATGAAGAGCCTCAGATGTCTCCATACATCTCTATCACAGCAATGTCCTCTATCTTGGGTGTGTAAAGCTGCTGTATAGAGGTTGTTGTTTTTGTCATGTCCAATGAAGAGCCTCAGATGTCTCCATACATCTCTATCACAGCAATGTCCTCTATCTTGGGTGTGTAAAGCTGCTGTATAGAGGTAACCTGTGTTGTTGTTGTCGTGTCCAATGAAGAGCCTCAGAAGTCTCCATACATATCTATCACAGCAATGTCCACTATCTTGGGTGTGTAAAGCTGCTGTTCTAGGTCTATGTCAATTTTCTGCAAGGCTGCGGCCATTGCTGGGCATGAGAATATGTGAGTAGGTGTTAGTTCCACACCAGGACAGTTGTTGCATGTCCTATAGGTTCCTGTGCCATCTGGATGTACTATCATTCCTTTATAGTGTTTTATTCTTGTTATAGTTTTTGTCAGTTTTCTCTCAGAGTTTATTTCACATATTTGATCTTTTCTTATTTTTTGTTTAATTATAAGATAATTATCTTGTATTTTGCCAAAGCATCAGCGTCAAATACTGACATTTGTTCTTTCCTTTGGCTCAACTTTCTGGCTTCCTTTGCCAATTCATCTGCTATCTCATTACCCCTGATCCCAATTCTCCATGCCAAGATATTGGATTCATTGAAAATTTTATAGCGTCATTGACCAGCTGAGTATAAATATTTGTCTGTTTCACAATAATCTCTACGATATCTATTGTGGAAACATCCTAAAATGATGATGTCACAATTTGGATTATAGTGTCAAATTATATTGACAAATATTTGCACTTTTATCCTATCTCAGATTTTAGTGGGAAGGGTTTTGTTATTGTTTGATATTGAACCAATCTCTCCCGCCTTCTCATTGGACGAATGTGGCCATGTCTGTATATAAAAGGGGGCTATGGTATTGCTAGTGAGGAGAGTGTGGTGGATTATTGTGTGGAGACACTTAAAGTGTTCTCTGCGTGCTTTATCCGTGTCTGGTGATCTCCTCACATACCTGTGTGACTCCGGTCCGATCCCTACCAACGCTACAATAAAGATAAGTAGTTTTTTTTTTACTTTTGAGTGTACGCTTTTTGTGTGCTTAGTTACTATTACTTTAGGCCCTAGTTTATTGCATTTTGTGTTAACCCGTACAAATAACTTTTGACAATAGATTAGAACTGCAAGATAATAAGACCAAATCTAAATAAATAGTGTGTGAGGTTTCCCTAACAATAATACAACTCACAAATAGTATCAAGGAGATTTCATACTTTGTGTGTTGATGGAAGGCCAGTAAAATGGCTCTGTTCTAATTGATGTCACCGCTTTACCAGAAGTGTACTTTTCTGGGAACCAGGTTCAGTTCATGTCAAGTCAAGGGATGTAACATTTGTTATGAACATTCTGGCTTATTTGGTAATATTATAATTCAATAATAATACTGTGATGGGTTAACCCTCATTGCGGGTCAGTTGAGCTTTGGAATTACATGTTAAATTGCAAATTCCATTGGTCTCAGACGAAAACTCCTTGACACAATTTTTTTTTAATAATACAACTCATTCAGTCATTTGTCTGATGATTATAACAACGCTGTTACAGAAACCTCACACACTATTTATTTGGATTTGGTCTTATTACCCTGGGTTTATAATATAATGCATTAGTGCACCATCTGTTATAAAAAATTGAAACTATTTTAGACTCATCATTGCAGTAAAGACAGTAGAAAATTTCTTAATTTTAAAAAGAATCATACGCCTCTAAAATAGTCTCAATTTTTGTACATTTTGTTAAGAAATATATACGTATATATTTTGTTGTTGTTTCTTATCCCCTTGTGTAAAGATTACATGAATTCCATGAGTTCATGCTCCTCGAGCTGTACGTATATATTTTAGAATACGAAGTGGCCAAATGATAGGTAAATGTTAAATAATATTTTATATTTTTGAAAATCGCAGTTGTATAAGACTAGAAGATTATAATTCAAGAAAATAAGATCTAATCCAAATAATTTATTAGTGTGTAACATTTCGGCAACAGCATTTTATTCTTTTGTCTGATGATGGTGACAATGCTGTTGCCGAAATGTCACACACTAATAAATTATTGGAATTAGGTCTTATTTTTTTGTATTATAATCCAAATTGTGCTTTATCAAGACTAGAAGATCATACTTGCTCACATCCAAGAACATCTTGGATTACATAGGGTGATCCATAATTTCCAGGAATGCTAAATATTTAAAGAAATACTAAAGTATAATAAAGTTTTATTTAAAATTTCTCAAAATAATCACCGTCACTATCTATACACTTGTTCCATCTTTTTTTCCAGATATCAAAACACCTCTGAAAATCCTCATCTTTCAGGCTTCTCAAAATATTCTTCGTATTCTCCTTTATTTCAGGTATTGTGTCAAATCGATGTCCTTTTAAGACTTTTTTAATTTTAGGGTAAAGGAAAAAGTCGTTGGGAGCAAGGTCAGGAGAATAGGGTGGCTGGGGTAGTAAAGCAATTCCATGTTTAGTCAAATAGAGTGTACAGTGACGGCCGTATGTGGCTGTGCGTTTTCATGATGCAAGAGCCAATTTTTCTGATGCCATTTTCGGGTCGTTTCTGATGCACAGCCTCCCTTAAATGTTTCAATACATCAATATAGTAATGTTGATTAATAATCTGACCCTCGGGCACGAATTCATAATGTACCAATCCCTTTACATCAAAGAAAGTGATAAGAAGACACTTAAGCTTCGATTTGATCATCCCTTGCTTTCTCGAATCTTGGTTCTCCAAGCTCTAGCCACTGGCTTGATTGCCTCTTAGTCTCGGATCATATATCCACACGCCCATGTTTCATTTCTCGTGATAACATTTTTGAGTCAATGGGGATCAGAATTAAACATTTCGACCATGTTTTTGCACGTTTCTTTTACGATGCTCTTTCTGCTCATTCGTTAAGAGATGTGGGACAAATTTAGCCGGGGATCGTTTAAGATGCAGATCATTCTTTATGATGGTTTGGCATGTTCCAAAAGAGATATCCAAGTCTTCTGATAGCTCATTGATAGTTATTCTTGGGTTTTCTTTGATCGATGACTTGATTTTGAGTGCATTTTTGGGGCTTCTTATCGATAAAGTTCTGCCAGTGTGTAGATCATCCTTGACGCTTGTTCGACCAGCTTTAAATCGTGCAAACCATTCAAATGTCCTCGATTGTGATAGGGTATCTTCTTTAAAAGCCTGCTTCAATATTTGAAATGATTCGGAAGCTGTTTTCCCTAATTTAAAGCAAAACTATGCAGACTCGCTGCTTTTCAATACAGTCCATACTGAAGTTAGAAAATGTTCTGATATACTCGAGCTTATAAATTCGAAAAAACGTGAGCGCGTGCATCTGTGTGATTGATTTTTTTTTCTACGTGTTAATAAATGTTTTATCTATAAGGTCCTTATAAAATTATTTCATTATTTTGAATATTTTACGTGATCCAATCTCATTCCTGGAAATTATTGATCACACGTTGTATAAATCAAACCTTTCCCAGACTTATTCAGAAGTATCACACTGCAACATATTGGAGCTAAGTTTACTTAGTTGAATACAGTCGAACCTCTTTAATTCAACACCCCAAGGGATCAGAGCTTTCGGTTGAATTAAAGGAAGTGTTGAATTAAGGTTATATGATTAGGTAATCATCTAACTCGCTAAAATAATATTTTTTTTAAATAGCTTTGTAATATAAATTAATGATATTAATTGAAACCATTGTGTGTTTTTATATTAATTTCATGATTAACTTTTAGTATCAGTGACAAAATGGCATTAATACATATTTTAGAAACATAAATAATTGTAACAAATAAATTTATTGGCAATGTGTTTCTTTTCAGTGATATAATCAAATATTAACTCTACAGACATTAAAATATTAAATATAATATATTAAATAATATTTTATTCTAATTGAAAAATATAGCAGTTGAAAGGAAATAAATATGGTAAATATATAAAAAGAAAATTTTAAAATATTATTTTAAAATAATCATGAAGAGATCTTTTAAAAAATTCCTTTATAGATATCTGTTTTTGCACTGAAATCCTATTCAGGATGTATTCCAGATGGCATTTTGAAAAAACATGCATGCCTTTCTTCCTCTGAAATGTCTTTTAATAAATAAATTTTAATGTATTAAAGGCATCCACTGCTGCTGCAGGTGTTATTGATTTTGTGTTTAAATCTTTTATAATAACACAGAAATGGAATCTATATTAATAAAATGCAAATTTCATAAGTGTTGTTCGCTAAAAACTTTCGTTACAATGCATCAATTTCAACCAAATTTTCAACATTTATGTAAAACGAGATGGAGCAGGTTTTGCTTAACATCAAAATATATTTCCTAACATTAACATGCGTAACTTCGGTGTTATCGATTAAATACAAAAAAATCAACAGAGTTAATTTTATTTATATATAAATAAAAAAAAAAAAAATTCAACAGAGTTAATTTTTTTACATACTAGCTAATAATCTCAATCTAAAAAAATATTCAAAACAAGCAATTTTAAGATAACACCATATGTAAAACAGTCGGCCAAGAAAACAACAACGATATTACATCTTTCTCACATATTCACACACAATCTTGATTAATAATTAAAACTAATCTTTAACATTGTTTATTATACTTCATAATATATAATATTCGTTAGGCAAACTTTCACTCGGATAAAACCCGGGCGAAGCCGGGTACACATCCGCTAGTATTGAAATAAAATGTTATCAAAATCATTGTTGAATCATTTTATAAAGTTTTATTTATTTAAAAAGAAATTATTTATAAATTTAAAAATAGCTAAAATATTTCAATGTTAAAAATAAAAATAAAAATTATTATTAGTTAGCGCATGATGCCGAAATTCCCGCGTAAAAAAAACAACAACAATAACATCCGCGAAATTGCGCAACAGCACTGCAAAGTGAAACTTAAACAAACCAGAAACCAAAAGTGCGCAGGCGCGATCGTATAGGCGCCCGCCGATGCCGTAAAACCGTTTAGCGGTAGAGTTGCATGTAAAATAACATTCAACTGTCGAAATTCGAATTTTAAAATGGTCGAACTATCGGAACTGTCGTAATATCGATACTGTCGAATTACGGTTTGTTATTTGATAGGCCGGAGGTCGGGACATCGGAACATGGTCGAATTATCGCCGAGTGTCGAATTGGGGTGTGTCGAATTAACGAGGTTATACTGTATATGTTTGTATATTAAAATTTGTAGCAAATAAATTTACTGGAAATGTGTTTATTTTTCAATAATATCAACAAATATTATCTCTACAGACCTTACTGTAATGATATAAGTTATTGAATGAGAGAGGGCTTGGCTTATCAATGGTGAACCCTCTCAGCTGTAACAAATAAATTTACTGGAAATGTGTTTATTTTTCAATAATATCATCAAATATTATCTCTACAGACCTTACTGTAATGATATAAGTTATTGAATGAGAGGGTTCACTACTGATAAGCCAATCCCTCTCATTCAATAACTTATATCATTGCAGTAAGGTCTGTAGAGATAATATTTGATGATATTATTGAGAAGAAACACATTTCCAGTAAATTTATTTGTTACAAATTTTATTGATTGATGACAATTGAATTTATAAATGTAATATATTTGTATAAAGTTGTTTTCTAGGCCACTTAGTTATATGAACTTCTGTCATAAATATGAGAGAAAATTTCCACTTTTCAGTTCATGTCAAGTCTAGAAAGTCAAGGGATGTAACATTTGTTATTAACATTCTGGCTTCTTTGGTAATATTATGATTCAATAATAATACTTAACTCTGACACTTGATTAAAACTTTGCAAAAAAAATCCCTCATTTTATGTATTGCTATTCTATGGCACTTCTACTATTTATTATTGATGTAATAACATGATATGATGATGAATAACAAAATCTACCCCACTTGCCCAAAATGTAGCTTGGCACCTGCAGCTCCAATACACATTTTGGCTTGCATTAGATGCACTAAACAGGACCTTTGGGAGAGGCCGCTGTTCATCATAAAACAGCTCGAGGAGCATGAACTCATGGAATTCGTGTAATCTTTACACAAGGGGATAAGAAACAAAAACAACAATTATTGATGTACTTTCAATATGAAGGGAATTGCACTCGGGGGAATTCTCGGGTGAAGCCGGGTCATTCGTCTTGTAGATTATAAACACAAGGTAAGACCTAATCCAAATAAATAAATAGTGTGTGACATTTCAGTAACAGCATTGTTATTATCATTAGACAAAAGACAATGAGTTGTAACATTGTTACCAAAATGTCACACACTTTTTATTTATTTGGTCTTATTACCTTGTAGTTCATATTCAAACCATGTCCAGTCTTAAAGCCACCATTTTTATCATCATCAACTTACAAATGTGTGCAAACTGAAGAATCTCTGTACAAAACTGTGGTTGACATTCTCTACAATCCCTTGTTGTGGCCAACATTAGACACTTGCCGCTAATACTTGCTCCTAAGTAATATTTGATCCATTACAATAAGAACATAGTTTTCATTAATCTTAAAATCTCATCTAAAAGTCAAATTATACCTTATTATGTTTATAGATTACTAGACGTATGACCCGGCTTCGCCCGAGAATTCCCCCGATTGCAATTTCCTTCATACTGAAAGTACATCAATAATAAATACTGTATTAGAAGTGCCATAGAATAGCAATACAGAAGTAACACATAAACTACAGGAAAAAAGTGTGTGTGATGGCAAAAATTGTATTATATTAGTGTTTAGGTATTTGATTTAATTATAATAGTTGATTTAATAATATATATTTATATTATATATAATATAAATGATTTTAAAAATTGTAAAAAAAAAATGCATCGGCCGGGAATCGAACCCGGGCCGCCCGCGTGGCAGGCGAGCATTCTACCACTGAACCACCGATGCTTATAAAAAATGGCCATATTTGGGTATTCATTCCATTCCGGATTACTCCGCGTAAAAAAAAAGTTCTTCAAATGAAAAAAAGAAATAGCCAAAATTACTAACCAAAATGTAGCCGAAAATTTTCCTCAGGTTTATAAAAAGCGACATGCAAAATTTGGTACTAATTGGTTCAGTAGTTTTTGAGTTTATCGCGAAACAGACAGACATTGACTTTTATATATATAGAGATAATAAAAGAAAATAAGACCTAAGACCTTCTTTTATTATAATCTATAATCCAAATTGTGCTTTATCATTTTTGATAGACTTCAATGGACCTAAGAAGTTATTCTTCCTATGAGCTGAAGAAAATGAATTCCAAAGTGAATATCAATGTTGATGCTAAGCCATCACTTGAAGACCTTATTATGTTGTTAGCAATGTAGTATAAAAACTGTTTATTTTCAAAGCTACATGGTATAAAAAAGTTGTAAATAAACACATCAATTTAAAGCATAAAATGGCCTTGGATATTTAAATTTTTGTCTTCATTAAATTTAATTTGAATTAGAATCAAAAGGTAACAAGACCAAATCTAAATTATTGAAATGAAGTAAAGATCTATCCTGGAATATACAAGTTTCAATTTTTATTTACTCAAACTTTCAAGATTATCAGTCCTTCAACAAGAGTAACATAATGTAATTATCCCTAGTACACGTGGTACAGGCCATGATAATCATGGTGGGTAGAAGTAGGCTACTGCTTTTACTGTAAGTGCACCACATGTCTACACATGTGAAAAGCATTTCGACTATTACACTTACAAATGTGGGCCTTTGCCGGTCCCAAGCCCAGATGAAAAAAAAGGAGGGGGAGCAGTAACAAGCTCACTAAAAAACCTGGGCTCAGCTGGCCCGGCTGATAGTACCCTGTAAGGGCTCCAGGGATACAGGATGAGCAGCGTTTGTACTCCATGTTAGGAGTGGCTGCACATGGCGTCTGTTCCTCATGTCAGAGATGGCCATTTCTTTTGGAGCTTAGTCAGCCTGCTACTGAATAGTGCTCCCAGTCTTAATGACAAAGGCATTCTACTTCACCCAGATATAATTGAGTAGAGATAAGAAAGAAGAAGAAGAAGAAAGAAGACAAAGCCCATTTGGTTACTTGCGCTTGCTGGTGGGGTTGGACTTTTACTAGAATCGGGGGCCATTGGAGCATTTTTTTAATTAGAAAAAAGTGTCCAATGCGGGATTCGATCCCAGGTCATAGCGGTCAAAACCAAAGGTTTGGACCATCCATCCACCGACCCACCCATCAAATACCTGGATCTGTGAAATAAAAGAAAACATTTTTTTTATATAAAGAGGGAGCAATCCCTCGAAGTATTTTGAGAAAAAAACTATTTTTTTTTTACATTGTGTTGGACAGTTGCACAAACTCATTGCCAAAGTAGTTGTACAAGGGTAAGGTGAAAAGTCCTTGGCCTGACCTAGAGATGGCGTTCCAATCAGCAAATATTACGTTTCCTCCCTGTGTGTGTCATTAATTTATAGAACAAGCTTCTACACTCAATAGTTTGTGTAAACGAATCTTTACAGTACACATCTTGTATGTGTTTTGATAAATTGGATAAACTTAAATATACTGTAGTTATTAAATTCTTTGTTTTGGATGGATTAACCCCTAAAAAAAATTCATTCAAAGTTGACAAAAGTTCACAGGAACTCTGGCTCTTCAATTTTAACTGTTAAAAAGTGGGCAGCTGAATTTAAACATGGTCGTACGTCGCTCGAAGATGACCCATGTGAAGGATAGTCATAAACTGAAACCATGCTGGAAACTATCAAAAAGGTGACAATGTTGGATGTCAGGTGAGTGTGTGAGATAGCTGAGGCAGAGTTGAAGGTGCGAAAAATCTTGCATGAAGAATTAGGGATACAAAAGCTCTGTGCAAGGTGGGTGCCACATTTGCTGAATGCAGATTAAAAGCAAATGTGCAAATGACATTCGCAGCAATGTTTGGACTGATTCAAGAGGGATTCAACCAATTTTGTGTGGTGATTTATCACCATGGATGAGACATGGGTCCACCACTACACATCAGAAACCAAACAGCAGTTGAAGCAGTGGGTAGAAGCCGGTGGTTCAGTGTCAAAGAAAACAAAGTCAATCGCATCTGCCAGAAAAGTCATGGCTAGATGATTTTTGGGATGACAAAAAGATCCTGTTAATTGATTACCTTGAAAAATGAAGAACTATCACAGGTGAATATTACTGAAACCTTCTTGACCAGCTGGATGTCAAAATTTGCTAGAAGAGACCTGGCATTAGGAAGAAAAATATCATCTTTCACCAGGACAACACAGCTGCTTACAAAAGTGTGTTGACAATGGGAAAACTGGAAGGTTTGAGATACGATTTGCTCGGCCATCCCACCTATAATCCTGATTTGTCACCCTTGACTTCCATCTCTACCCACACCTCAAGAAATTTGTTTCTGAAAAACGCTTTGCGAAAAGTTGAAGAAGCTGAGAGAGGTGTAGATGAATATTTTAACAACCTTCCAGACTCTCATTTCCAGGAAGGAATACTGATATTGGAGGAACTCTGGACCTAGTGTGAAGTCAAGGGAGATTATGTAGAAAAATTGATTATTTTTTAAACTGAAAATCAGTCTTTCATTGTCAGGCTGAGAACTTACCCTCATAAATACATTTTACAATGCAGCCCTGACCATTGGAAAGAGGATTATCAGACAAAGTCTTCTTTCTTATCTCCACTCAATCTTATTAAGGTATCAAGCTTGTAAAGTTTGAGACTTTTGATGGTGTCTGCCGGGGAAGAGTAGAGCTCATCAATAGATGAGTAAATACAGTCAATAATGTGTTTTGGGGTTGCAGGTTGAGAATTTCACTTAGTACATAGTGGGAAAACCTTGCAAACATTCTGGAAAGTTATTGTCCGTAGATAACCAGACATATAGTCTTCTTCTTTCTTATCTCCACTCAATCATATTAGGGTATCAAGCTTGTAAAGCATGACCAGACTTAAGTCTGGAAATCAAAGACTGTTGTTCTCTTTGGGGGACAGAACCAGTGCTTGTCTCTCCTGCTCTGTACCAGTCATGTGGAGCATTAGCTTGAAGTCTTAAAAACATTGATGAGAGGGTAAATTATTTGAGTTGAAATTAAATGTAATATAAAGTTAAATGAAAAAATAATAGAAAAAAAAAAATCAGGTGTTAATATTAAAAATAAAAAAGGCATATCCTTACCAGGATCACATGTGCTTTTCAGAAGGCAGAGCACCATCTGGTGGAACAGAAATCAACTAAACATTGATTTAGCCTGTTCCCTGATATTTGGCCAACCTAATTTCTTGATAAATCAAGAAAAAAAAAAAATTGTTCTATTATTTTTTTTTTTTATGTGTTAAGCATATTTACGCAAGTTTGGCCTTAAATACCCATTTCTTGGTTTCTCAAGAAGCCTCTGGAACTAAAAATATTTTTGGTCGCAGTGCCTACTCCTCGCTGACGAGGACTAACAGCGTGAAACACGTTCGTGGATGGCTTTTCTTGATTTATCAAGAAATTGGGTTGGCCAAATATCAGGGAACAGGTTAAATCAATGTTTAGTTGATTTCTGTTCCACTAGATGGCGCTCTGCCATCTGAAAAGCACATGTGCTCCTGGTCAGGAAATGTTTTATTTTTATTTTTAATAAAGTTAAATGTGAGAAAACCAATCTGAAGCCAAATAAACAGTTGGTGTAGATCTATTCAGCAAGAAGTAGACAGGAGAGATGATGGTCTAAAGTTTAATCTCCAGGATGTGTCTACTGCGAGGGAAGACAGGTGGCGAAGGTCTGGGCCACCAGGAGGGGGAACACCAGCGTGGCCTCGGCATATACCTGCAACCAAGGTCATATGGTGGCTTTTCCCAAATGTCTTGTAGAGATATACACCTATCCCCCGATTTACACGGTAGATACGTTCCTGAGAAAAACGTGTAAATGGGGGGATAGGTGTACACAGAAATAAAAATAAAATGCATTGACAGGTTAAAATATGTAGTCAGCACATAAGCTCGGGATTCCTCGTGAGATGTGTACACAGCGCATGTGTTCAATCACAGTAGCATTTAGTATAGTGCGATAAAAAAAAAAAAAAAAAAAAAACTTATTTGGAAAACCGTGTAAAAGCGAAAACGTGTAAAACAAGTACCGTGTAAATCGGGGGATAGGTGTATATGAAAAACAATAGAAAAAAAAAAAAAAGATAAAGTGGGTCAGGTGTTGATATTAAAAATAAAGAGAGCATATCCTGACCACGAGCACATGGCTTTGTGGATGGCTTTTCTTGATTTATCAAGAAATTGGGTTGGCCAAATATCACGGAGCAAGTTAAATAAACGTTTAGTTTATTTTTGCTCCACTAGATGGTGCTCTGCCATCTAATAAGAACATGTGCTCGTGGTCAGGAGATGCCTTCTTTATTTTTAGAGATATATATATACAGTAGAACCTCCATGAGAGGACATCTCTCTATAAAGGACAGTTTTCATTTGTAAAATTATTATTTTTACTATTTAGTAACTCTTTGGGGGTCGGTGGAAGACTGGTTAAACCATTTGGTTTTCGACCACTAGGACCCGGGTTCGATTCCCGCATTGGACACTTTTTTCTTAAAAAAAAAAAAAAATGCTCCAATGGCCCCCGATTCTTGCAAAAGTCCAACCCCACCAGCGAGTGCAAGTAACCAAACGGACTCTGGCATTTATAAGTGCAAAGTCGAACTGCTTTTCACATGTGTAGACATGTAGTGCGCTTACAGTAAAAAGCAGTCGCTAACTACCCACCATGATTATCATGGTCTGTACCACGTGTATTAGGGATAAGCAAAAAAAAAAAAAAAGTAACTCTTTGGTAAGAGGACACCTCTCCCTAGAGGACACTTTGGCTTTGCAATTAGGTGTCCTTTAAAAGGGAGGTTTTACTGTATATGATTTAAAAAAGGTAAATATAAAAATTTTAGAATATATTGTTGCACCAGGTTGTGGTCTGGAAAGTTCATCAACCTTTATTTTCTACTCAGATAAATCCAGTAACTTTCCGATCTCCAAATTTCAACCATCCTACAAGCTTTGATAAGTCAATAACAAGGCAACTATAGTTTTAGGTAGCACCAATGATATATTTTTATTTATCATATCAAATAGATATATCTTTAATTAAAAAGGCATATATTGGAACAAAATATCATTTATTTTACCAATATTTCAGTTGGCTGAACGCCAACCTTTATTAAGGTGTTATAACATATTTAATGTGTGTCAACAACAAACTAAGCGCCACATAACATCAACATGAACGTTCAGTCAACTGAAATATTGGTAAAATAAATTATATTTTGATCCAATTTATGCCTTTTTAAAAAATATTTATTTATGGATTGCTCTAAGAGATATTTATAACTCAGGTTCCTGGAGCACAGAATGCCAACTAACCATTCAAAGTAAAAGACTTGTGTAGTTACAGTGTTTCACAATACCAATACAGTAGAACCTCCCTGTAAAGGATAACACCTAATTGCAGAGTCAAAGTGTCCTTTAAGGAAAGGTGTCCTCTTGCCGGAGAGTTGCTAAATTGCAAAAATGGTAATTTTGTAAATGAAAAATACAAGGTAATAAGACCAAATACAAATAAATAAATAGTGTGTGATGTTTCGGTAACAGCGTTGTTACCATCTTCAGACAAAAGTACTGAAAATGGTAACAATGCTGTTACCGAAACATCACACACTATTTATTTATTTGGATTTGGTCTTATTACCTTGTGTTTATAATCTATAATCCAAATTGTGCCTTATCACGTAAATGAGAAATGTCCTTTGTAGAGAGGTGTCCGCTAAAGGGAGGTTCTACTGTATTAAAAGTATTAAGATAGAAGTGGGATATATTGCAATGGTAGCTGTATACATTTGATAATAAGTAGCTACATGACCTAAATGACAGAGTCAAAGACGAGTACATCCCTGAAGAACTTACCTTGACCGGTGATGCATCCATCCGGATCTTCCCCCAGGAGACGGCTTCATCTGGCCGGGCTCCAGAGTCACTTCCATCAAACTCATTGGCTGTGTTGATGAAGACAGAGTAGTCTGCTCCGTTCCTCTGGACACATGACCTGGCTTTCACTGGGCCTCTTCTTCTTTATTATCTCCACTCAATCATATTAGGGTATCAAGCTTCTCAACCTGCAACCCCAAAACACATTATTGACTGTATTGACTCATCCATTGATGAGCTCTACTCTTCCCTGGCAGACACCATCAAAAGTCTCAAGCTGTAAAAGCTTCATAACTTGATATGATTGAGTGGAGATAAGAAAGAAGAAGAGGATATCAAGCTTGTAGAGTTTGTTGATGGTGTCTGCTGGGGATGAGTAGAGCTCATCAATGGATGAGTCAATACAGTCAATAATATGTTTTGGGGTTGCAGGTTGACACTTAGTACATAGTGGGAAAACCTTACAACCATTCTGGAAAAACATTGTCCGTAGATGATCAGACTTAAGTCTGGAAAAACTGGACCTCAATGACCTGAATCAGCTGGTGAATCATCGTCAACCTCCTTCTTGGCTATTAGGGAAACCTCCAGAAACATAACAATGATAGGACAGAGATAGCCTTGTTACTTAGTGGGCTGAGATCATCCAGATTCAATTAAACTGAAATCTCATGGCCACCTCACACCAATCATGTTTACATCTATCAATATCTTCAGAGAGTCCTTCGTTTTGATATACAGCATTGATATATGGAAATAGGTAAAATTAAGAAAATTAAGTTGTCCTCTTACCAGAGAGTTACTAATAGTAAAAATGTATTTTTTTCTTATCCCTAGTACACATGGTGCACCACATGTTTACACATGTGAAAAGCAGTTCGACTTTGCATTTACAAATGTGCCAGAGCTCTGTTTGGTTACTTGTACTCGCTGTTGGGGTTGGACTTTTGCAAGAATCAGGGGCCATTGGAGCATTTTTTTTTTTTATCAGAAAAAAAAGTGCCTAATTCGGGAAACTAACCTGGGTCTTAGTGGTTGAAAACCAACAGTTTAGACCATTCTTCTACTAACTCCAACCTTCTTCTTGGCCACTAAAGGCACCTTCTGAAACATACCAATGATATGACAGAGATAGCCTTGGTACTTAGTGGGCTGAGATAAGGTTCATCCAGATTCAATTCAACAGCAATCTCATGACCCCCTCACACCAATCATGTTTACATCTGGGGGTCGGTGGAAGGATCGTCTAAACCATTGGTTTTTGACCGCTATGACCCGGGATCGAATCCCGCATTGGTTACTTTTTTCTAACTAAAAAAATAAAAAAGTGCTCCAATGGTCCCCGATTCTTGCTAAGTCCAACCCCACCAGCGAGTGCAAGTAACCAAACGGGGCTCTGGCACATTTGTAAGTGCAAAAGTCAAACTTCTTTTCATACATGTAGACATGTGATGGACTTACAGTAAAAGCAGTCGCTTACTTCTACCCACCATGATTATCATGACCTGTACCACGTGTACTAGGGATAATAATAATATGGTGCATTTTTGTTAATGTTGTATGTATGTATATGTGTCATCCATGTTGTATGTATGAGACATCCCTGTTCATGTTGCATGCATGATGTCGTGTTATATATGCAGCATATATGTTCATATAAAATAAAAGGATTTAAAAGCGCGAATGTTTCTTTTATACATAATACAAACTTCTACTGCCCTTACTGCGATGAAAAAATATATTGGGAGGGCTTGGCTCATCAGTGGTGAACCTTCCCAGCGGTTTCACCAATTTAATCCACCAGACCGCTTCTCAGAGCTCTAATACTGTATTGGATGATTCTGCTTATATACGCAGCACTGAAGGATGGAATCTCAGAAATGGTTTTCAAAAAAACTATGGACATAACCTTATAGGACAGTAGAATTACATTCAAACCGCTGGGAGGGTTCACCACTGATGAGCCAAGAGACCTCCCAATATATTTTTTCATCGCAGTAAGGACAGTAGAAGTTTGTATTATGTATAAAAGAAACATTCGTGCTTTAATCCTTTTATTTTATATGTATAGATGGCGCGTTGTTCCTTTGTGATAATATATGTTCATGTTCAATCTATTTGACATTTCTGTTCATGTTGAATGCATGATGTCCATTTTATATATACGGCATACATGATGTCCATGTTATCTAAGTGTGACATTGCATGTAAGTGTCATCCATGTAAACCATTAGAGAATGGGGAAGGACAGAGAAGAGAGGGAACCTACCATGAGGTTGGCATTACAGATGTGATGTTTGATCACTCCCCCGCCAAGGATGATCATCCCGGATTTGATGGCCTTCACTGCCATGGTGTTAATCCTCCGGATATCTGCAGTCCAGACCAGAGGTTAGCATTCCCTGATACTGATCCCTTTACTGATAAGGCACAATTTGGATTATAATTATAAACACAAGGTTGTTGTTTCTTATCACTTTGTGTAAAGATTACACCAATTCCATGAGTTCATGATCCTTGAGCAGAATGGGGTGTAGGGGTGCAGCTTTCATTGATCATGGCACCATAATCCAGGCACACTTTGGTGAAAGTCTGACTTTGCCTGTAGTTTGAGACCGGTACACAAGGTAATAAGACCAAATTCAAATTAATAGTGTGTGACGTTTCTGTGTAACAGCGTTGTTACAATCTTCAGATAAAGGTACTGAATGAGAAATTTTACTACAGCATGTTTTAAATAGTTACTGTTATCAAGATATACTTTTAATTATATCTAAAAAAAATGGAGTTTTTCCACTTCTAATTCTAAGAATAATATTTTAGGGTTCTTAGAAAACTATCTTCTTCTTTCACCCCTCTCCATCAAAATGGGAAAAGGAAGAAACAAAAAGAACGATACCACTGTAACTCAAGTTCCACCTGAACCAGTTCAAAATGCTTCACTCCCAGCAGAACCTCCCATAAGGACTGAACCTGAAGTAACCACCACGGGTTCCTGTAGTGGCAGCTTCAAACCCACTTCCCCTTCCTACCTCCCAACGTATAACCCTGAAACCTACAAGCCTATGTACGCCTCTACCTACTACAATAGTGCCCCATCGCCAAACTACTATGGCTCCTCACCAAATTACAACACCGCTCTCTACCAAGAACCTGAAGGACTCCAAATTACACCGGAGACAATTGAGGCTTTTGACAACGACACTGGGGCCCGATACAACAGCTTCTCCCATCCTGACTTGCACGCCGCCATCAACAGGCTTCTCCAGAATCGCCGTGCCTGCATCCTGGGACTTTCTAAGGAACTGAAAGCCATGACTGCCGAACGCAACCAACTCTTGGAGAAGCTTACATCCCTCGAGGCCTCTACTGCCCGCCCTCCAACCATCACTGCTTCCACCCAAACCCCCAAACCAATACTCCCAAGGGCAACCCTCTCTACACAAACCATCCCCAAAACAGCGGCACCCAAACCAACCACCAAGCCTCCTACCAATCCCAAACCCTCGTCCTCCACCAACAAGAAGACTCAGGACCACCTGCGAGCTTCCGCAGCCCATGTAGTCATTGAAGCAACCGACCCTAATACCAACCCAATGGAAATCCTCAAGACCATCCGCGCCACCCACAAAATCCCCGAAAACACAGTCTGGGCTTCACTTAGGACCTGGGGAAAATTAGTCCTTCACTCCGCCAACCCAGAGGTTATACCCGACCTCAGCTCCGCCCTGTCCAAAAAACTTGCCGACAACCTAAAGATCCGTGAAACTCGGGAACTCCTCCCCAGGGTCTGCATCTTCAGAGTCGACAGTGAAACATCTGACCCTTCAATCATAGAATCCGTCAAGGCAATCCCCGCCATCGCAGCCATCCAAGGTTACAAGACCATCAGAGTGGCTCACCGTTCAGCACCAAGATCTGGAACAAGCACCATGTTTTTGGAACTTGACCCGGCCTCCTTCAAAGCTCTAGGCCAAAAAGGAAGACTCATCTTAGAAGGCGTCATCCACCACTTCGAAGAGTCCATCCGAATCAGAAGATGCTGCGGCTTCGGACACAACTCAAACAGATGCACCTCTGCTGAACCCATCTGCTACCATTGTAGCGAAACTGGACACGAAGGCAACTCCTGCCCCACCAAATCCTCCCCTGGCACAGCAAGATGCACCCACTGCCACCCCAAAGGAATCACAGCCAACCACGAAGCCCGCTCCTCTACCTGTCCCACTGCTAGACTTCTTGCATTGAAGTTCTAGAACTGCAAATCTCAACTACCATACTCCAAAGAACAAATCCCTGGGCGAAAAATCTGGCCTAACAAACGACTACACAGAGCTACACCGGCTCCACTTCACCGACGCCTTGGCGTCCACCTACGCGGCTTGAGTTTTGGATAGTGTGCCCGGGAAAGTCTCCACTGAGACTTGGGCAGGCGATGGATCCATATTACAGACTGGAGAGAGATATATAAGAAAGAAGACCATTTCCAATATGGACAACTTCCCTCCCATGATATATGGTAACCAGATCTATAACTGTCAGAACTTGAAGTGAGACATCGTTTGTTCCCTGATCTAAATATTGCAATATTGCATCTGGTTGATTAATAAAATGTAAAAAGATACTCTGTTTATGGGCAACAACTGGGTGGTTTGAATGACTGTCACAAATGAGAACAGGAATGTTGGGTGACCTTGTGCAATGTCCACAATGAGGCCAGGATTGCGGTATGAGTGGAAGTAGATCATGTCCCCCAGAGATCCGTCTGTCAGAGCCGGGCAGAAGATTGGGATTTGGTTCTGGCACATACACACATCACATTTTAAAATCTCTGTCTGTAATATAATATTCTAAATTAAACTGTAATAAAACCAAGGGAATCCTTCATATCTTAAAAAACATATAGAAAAAGTCACCAGCAAATCCCATCACACAATATGTTACTATTGATTGAAGGGGTCGGTGGAAGGATGGTCTAAACCGTTGGTTTTCTACCGCTACGACCCGGGATCAAATCCCGCATTAGGCACTTTTATTTCTGATTAAAAAAAAAAAAAAAAAAATGCTCCAATGGTCCCCAATTCTTGCAAAAGTCCAATCTTACCAGTGAGTACAAGTAACAAAATGAGGCTCTGACACATTTGTGAGTGTAGATATGTGGTGCACTTACAGTAAAAGCAGTCGCCAACTTCTACCCACCATGATTATCATGGCCTGTTCCACGTGTACTTGAAATAAACAAAAAAAAACAAACAATAAAGCACAATTTGGATTATAGATTATAAACACAAGGTAATAAGACCAAATCCAAATAAATAAATAGTGTGTGACGTTTCGGTGACAGCGTTGTTACCGAAACGTCACACACTATTTATTTATTTGGATTTGGTCTTATTACCTTGTGTTTATATTATATTGTTAACATTGGGGTTGCACAATTATTTAAATATTGATAAAAGGCATCTCCTGATCGATGGGTATTTGACCAATTCTGGAATAATTAAAAATCAAAGATTAGTTGATTCTGACAGATTTGATAAGCCATCAGCAACTTTTAGTTACATGATCAGAAGATGCCTTTCTTTGCCTTGTCTAGGGTTCAAGAGGAGCTATAAGCAGCTCCCATGTCAGGCAGACTCTCACACATGTGTGATGGATCAACTTATGTTCCCCACTCAATGAGATCTGAATTTGAGGTTCAAGGAAACTGATCTCACATGTATGCGAGATAGGAAACAATAACGACAGTTGAGGCTGCAGAGGAATGAAGTTGTCCCTTACCTTGGCGGCCCAGTAGCAGATGGAGTCCTCATTGTTGATTTCCTCCCCCAGTCTGGTGATCAGCTTGGAGGGAGACCACACCGTTCCCTGCACTTACATCACACCTCACCACACCAGTATACTATACCGTTTAATACACCACTCTACACCACAACAATTCCATATAGAGGTCGAGGGAAGGATGGTCTAAACTGTTGGTTTACGACCACTCCGACCCGGGTTCGATTCCCGAATTGGGCAAAAATTCTCCAATGGCCCCCGATTCTTGCAAAAGTCCAACCTCACCAGCGAGTGCAAGTAACCGAACAGGGCTCTGGCACATTTGTAAATGCAAAGTCGAACTGATTTTCACATGTGTAGACATGTGGTGCACTTACACTAAAAGCAGTCTCCTTCTTCTATCCACCATGATTATCTTGGCCTGTACCATGTGTACTAGGGATAAGCAAAAAAAAACAACAATTCCATTCCCAGCGCCACTCCACAGTACTCATGCTTCATGACTAAATCCTGTTAGATCTCTAGAAAACTTGGCCTTTTCTGGTCCCAAACCCGGATGAAAAAGGAGGAGGGAGAGCAGTAACAAGCTCAATAAAAAACCTGGGCTCAGCTGGCCCGGCTGATAGTAAGTACCTTGTAAGGGTTCCAGGGATACAAGATGTGCAGCATCTGTACTCCATGTTAGGAGAGGCTGCACATGGGGTCTGTTCCTCATGTCAGAGGCAGCCCTTTATTTTGGAGCTAAGCCGGCCTGCCACTGAGTAGTGCTTCCCGTCTAAATGAAAAAGGCATTCTACTTCACCCAGTCCTCTAGAATCCCAAATATGTAAACAAAAACTGACATACTTCTGACACATAATGAGAGTAAATGGTTTAGAAATACATTGTTGTTGGGAAAAATTGAAGGAAGACCTGCACTGAGGTGGCTAGACACAGTAAAGAAAGCTACCAGAAGGTCACTAGATAAACGTGAATGATGGTAGAAGAGATCAAATTGGAGAAGAGTTGTCCATATAGTCACCAAAACTTGATGCTCACAACAACAAATAGCTGTAAAGATAGAGGCTGCCTGGCCGGCATTCATAGTTCTTCAAATTAAAGATACTTTGGCCAGAGTAAATCTTTTATTATCTCGACGTTTCAACAAAAATCTTTTGTCCTCGTCAGGACAAACAAAAATTAAAAAACATTTGGCGAAGAGTTAAAAATTATATAATAATGATAATTGTTGGATCCTGTGATATAATTTTGGAAGTCGGATTTTTCTTTAAATTAAATTTTGTATTAAGCAATTTTTTAATTTTTATTCTTATATGTAAATAATTGTAAATCCTTTAAAATTTCAATTTTTGTATATTGTTGATGATTCAGTAAGATATGAAAATTTCTATCAGGCAAAAGAAAGACTCAATTGGGGGGAGAAGTCCGACCACACCTCCCTGCGGTCCCCCCTGGACCCTTGGAATATTCGACCAAATTCTGGTTCGTTTCCAAGGTGACTAACGTGGCAACGGCACCCATTTTCCAATGAAGAGCAAGATAGTGGATATTGCTGCTGCTGTGATGGAGATGCATGGAGACATCTAAGACTCTTCTTTGGACACGACAACAACAACAACAAAGACTCAATTTAGATAACTAATGTTGTAGCTACTCCTAACTCTAAAACTCAAATAAATCAAATAATTCAAGACAAGTGGTAAAATGCTTCTTTATATCATTTACTGAACATTCAAGCCACAACAGTATGGTCCCTCGAGCCGGATTCTTTAAAAAATTAAGGTAAGCCATTTGAAAACTTAAAATTATTAAAATAAAGTCATGCCTAAATCAGAAGTTAAAATTCGGCATAAATTCAACTTTATTATTCAGGAAATAAAGGATCTGGAATCAAGGAATAAATCTATTGTAGAATCCAAAAATATACATAGATAAAAGCTATTCCAACAAGAAGTTAATGAAAGGAAAATTAGCCTAAATCAAATTGTCAACACATTATTAGAATCAGAGTTAGATGAGACACAATATGAGGATTATTCAAAAGCCAAAGATGATATTTTTAATATGTTGGTGTTTATTGAAGAAGCTTTATCTTTGATTGAAACCAAAGAAAATACTCATAGTGATAAACAACTGCCCGAATCCAATGTCAATTTACCTAAGATAAATTTACCCATTTTCAATGGTGATTCAGCCAATTGGCTTAGTTTTAGAGAAATATTTAACTCCACCATTAATTCAAATCAAACACTAACTGAAATACAAAAATTTCAATATCTAAATGCATCAGTTAAGGGTCCTGCGGAAAAGTTGATTCGGGGTTTTCCCATTTCTGACAGAAACTACCAGCAAGCATGGGATACCTTATGCAATAGATTTAATAACAGAAGAGAATTGGCTTTTTCACAAATCAACAAAATATTCTCCATAAGGCCATTAAAATCTATTACAACTGGTTCTCTCTATGAAATCCTTGATGTTTGCAATGAAGGCATTAGATATCTCTCAGTGCTAGGACTTGAGAAAAACACATTAACAGATCTAATCCTGATCAATTTTTTTGAAAAAAGAATTGGTGAAGCCCTCAGGAAAGAATGGGAATTAACCCTTCAAAATGAAGAATATCCAACATTTGAAAACTTTGTGAATTTTTTAGAAAAACATGCTAGAAGCCTGCAAGGTATGAGAATTCCTTTGTTCCAGGAACAAAAAACCTCTAGCAAAAATATGATGGCTCACGGCCTTTATGTCAACAAAGGTCAAAATTGTATTTTATGTCATCAAATTCATAAACTAAATGACTGCCATAGATTCATAAATCTTTCCTTGCCTAAAAAATGGGAATTAGTTAAAAAACATAAACTTTGTCAAAATTGCCTTAGAGCAAATCATGAGATATCCAAATGTCTCATCACATCAAGATGTAAAAACTGCAAGCAGAACCATCATACTCTTCTGCATGAATACAACTCTGAACCATCCATTCCACAACCATCAACCTCTCAAGAGATGTTGATTTCAACAAATACCATCTGTAATGTGATGCCTTTGGAAACGGAAACAAATATTCTACTGTCAACAGCCCTTATTAAAGTCAAGGTGAAGGATGGCTCATTTGTGCTATGTAGAGCATTAGTGGACAATGGGTCCCAAATATGCCTAATTTCAGAACAATGTTGCCACAAGTTGGGACTTGAAAAAATGAAAAATTCTTATACACTAAAAGGTGTAGGTGACATTGTTGTCAACAGGACAACATCGCAGGTTGAAATAGAGTTCACCCCACATCATAATGATCAATTATTTTCTGCCAGAGCATTTGTGGTTGGGAGGGTAACTGCAGACCTTCCAAACTTCCAAATTTAGTCAGCAGACTTTCCTCATTTAGAAAATTTGCTCTTGGCAGACCCAGAATTCTATGTCACCAAGCCCATAGACCTAATTTTGGGTGCAGATACCTTTGTAGAAATCATTCTAGGTCATAAAACAGATTTAAAGCACCATCCTATAGCACTTAATACCAAGTTAGGTTGGCTTGTTTCTGGGAGAATCCATTCAAATATTAAGTCGAATACTTCGGTAATCAATCACTGTACCACTGAACTTGATTCCAGCATAAGAAAATTCTGGGAACTTGAAGATGTCCCAATTTCTAAGGCCCAGTTGGGTACAAAGAATGCCTGTGAGATATTATTCAAGTCAAACCTCAAAAGAGACATTGAGGGCAGATATTCAGTCAATCTCCCTTTTAAATCAACACCCAATTTAGGTGATTCAAGATCTCAAGCATTGAGAAGGTTTTTTAATTTGGAAAAAAGGCTACAGGCTAATCCAAGTCTCAAATCTCAATACATCAACTTTATGAGGGAGTACATGGAGCTGAATCATATGGAGTTGATACCACTCAAGGAGTTGAAAAACCTTCCAACCAATGTTTTTATTTACCACATCATGGAGTCCTAAGAGAACAGAGCACAACAACTAAAATCAGAGTTGTGTTTGATGCTTCATCCAGAAGTACAAACAATCTTTCTTTAAATGATTTTCTACATGTGGGTCCAAAGCTCCGGCAGAATCTATTCAACATTTTACTCAGATTCAGAACATTTCCTATTGCAATCACAGCAGACATAGAGAAAATGTTCAGACAAATTAGGCTGAATTCAGATGATAGATATTATCATAGAATTTTGTGGAGAGAAAATCCAGAAGATCCACTACTGGAATATAGACTGTTAACAGTTACTTATGGCACTGCAAGCGCCCCTTTTCTGGCAATCAGAACTATTCAACAATTGGCTGAGGATGAGAGTTCTAAATTCCCTTCTGCTTCATCAATAGTCTTTAGGGATTTCTATGTTGATGACCTTATTTCAGGTGCATATTCAATTCAAGAAGCTAAGTCTTTGGTTGCGGAATTATCATCCTTATTGAACAAGGGTGGATTCAAACTTAGAAAATGGTCCTCTAATAACAAAGAGGTTCTTTCCTCTCTTTCACAGGAAATAATCAATGACACTAACTCAAAATTGCTTGAAGAAGATTCTTCAATCAAACTTCTAGGACTAGCCTGGAACAAAATTCAAGATACCTTCAATGTTCAAGTCACTCCACTGAATTTTGAAGTAACAACTAAAAGACATCTTCTGTCTGCTATAGCCAAAATTTATGATCCACTTGGTCTCCTTTCCCCCACGACTGTTCTGCTGAAAATTATGATACAACAGCTTTGGAAGAGGAAAACTTCATGGGATGAACCAATTGAATCAGATATAAAGTCAAATTGGAATAAATTCCAAACTCAACTATCGTGCCTAAAGGAAATCAAAATACCAAGATACCTGAACAGCTCATCTTCTGAAATAGAAGAATTACAACTACATGGATTTTGTGATGCATCCCTTAATGCTTATTCAGCAGTTTTTTACTTGAAAACTAGATTCATAAATCAAAAGATCAAAATTATTCTGATAACCTCAAAAACTAAGGTTGCACCATTAAAGACCATTACAATTCCAAGACTTGAACTAAGTGCAGCATTGCTTTTGGCTCAACTGAATCAAGTCATTCTTGAATCATTTCCTTTTCAACCTGACAAAACCTTTTTGTGGACTGATTCACAAATCTGCATAGATTAGATGAGATCAGATGCCAGCAGATGGAAAGCCTTTGTTTCGAACAGAGTGTCGTCAATTCAAAATTTGACTCAAATCACTGATTGGTTCCATGTATCCAGTCAAGATAATCCAGCTGATTGCGCATCCAGAGGAATCATGCCTCAAGACTTGGTCAATCATAGAATTTGGTGGCGGGGTCCTATTTGGCTTCAAGAAAATAATGTTCGATATATTCCTTCTTCACCAACCCAAGTAAACCTCAATATCATTCAAGAAGAAGTCGGTGAAGGTCAAGTGTTGGATCAAACAACCTTAATTCAAAATTCAGAAACTATGTTAAATCTAGAATTCATTGAAAGGTATTCCACAATGACCAAATTGATCCGAATAACAGCTTGGTGTTGGAGATTCTACTACAATTGCCTCCTCTTTGATCCAATTCGTCAGAAAGGACCTTTGACAACAAGAGAATTAACAAAGGCAATTCAAGTCTTAGTCAAATCAATCCAGCAAGTTGAATTCTGCACGGAAATAAAATTACTGAAGTCAAACAAGCAACTACCTCTGTCCAACAAGCTAACTTCTCTAAATCCCTTTTTAGACACTCAAGGACTTCTAAGAGTTGGAGGTAGACTCAAGTATTCCTATTTAAATGAAAATCAAAAATACCCTCTCTTACTACCGAAGAATCACATCACCAATCTTATAATCGATGATATTCACAGGAAATACCTACATGCAGGACCTCAACTTGTATTGTCAATACTCAGAAAAAATTATTGGATTTTGGTAGCAAGAGATGCAGTCAAAAAAATCATTAAAAAATGTCTGATTTGTTTAAAATTTAAATCTACTACCATTCATCAAATCATGGGAAATCTACCTCCGGAAAGAATCATCCCATCAAGGCCATTCTCAAAGACTGGCATTGATCTTACAGGACCATTCTTAATAAAGAGAAGCCTGGGCAGATCTAAAACAATAAGCAAATCTTACATTGTACTATTCATTTGCTTTACTACTAAGGCCATTCATTTAGAATTGACAACAAGTTTATCAACTGATTCATTCATGGCCTCGTTGAGAAGATTCATGGCCAGAAGAGGGAAGCCCTCTGACATTTACTCAGATAATGCTACCAATTTTAAAGGAGCATCCAATTTTTTCCGCACTCAGTTTCAATTATTGAACTCTCAATCAGTGCAAAGATTGGTTACAGAGGAATTAATCACTTGGCATTTCATCCCCCCAGGTGGACCTCACTTTGGTGGCCTTTGGGAAGCCGGAATCAAAAGTGTGAAATCACACTTGGTCCGAACCTTTAAATCAACAATCCTGAATTATGAAGAAATGAACACTTTGATTATTCAGATAGAATCTTGCCTAAATTCAAGACCACTGGCCCCTCTAAGTAGTGATCCCAATGATTATGAGGCCTTGACACCAGCTCATTTCTTAATAGGATCTTCGTTTTCAGAAATTCCAACCTCAAACTCTGAAGTCTTAAACTTACAAACAAGATGGAAGCTGATTCAAAAACTAAAAAACTCATTCTGGTCAAGATGGTCCAAGGAATATCTGAGCAACCTCCAAGGCCGTGGTAAATGGCGAATCAAACAAGACAATATCCAAATAGGTCAACTAGTTTACCTCAAAGAGGCTCAATTATCTCCACTTCACTGGCCTTTGGCTAGGATTCAGGAGATATTTCCAGGAGAGGACAAGAATGTCAGGGTAGTCCAGATAAAGACTTCAAAAGGAGTCTTCAAGAGACCCATTACAAAGCTGATTCCATTACCTTTCAAACAATGAAAATTGTAATCTTAGCTACATAGTCGGAATCAATTAGTCCAGCATCTATACTATTGGAACTCTTTTTTTTATTTTTATTTTCTGGTCATCTCTTCCAAGCCGGGGGAGTATGTTGGATCCTGTGATATAATTTTGGAAGTCGGATTTTTCTTTAAATTAAATTTTGTATTAAGCAATTTTTTAATTTTTATTCTTATATGTAAATAATTGTAAATCCTTTAAAATTTCAATTTTTGTATATTGTTGATGATTCAGTAAGATATGTAAATTTCTATCAGGAAAAAAGACTCAATTTAGATAACTAATGTTGTAGCTACTCCTAACTCTAAAACTCAAATAAATCAAATAATTCAAGACAAGTGGTAAAATGCTTCTTTATATCATTTACGGAACATTCAAGCCATAACAATAATAATTAAAAAGGCATATATTGGATCAAAATATCATTTATTTTACCGATATATATATATAATATTAATGTGTTATAGCACCTTGATAAAGGTTGGCGTTCAGCCAACTGAAACATTGGTAAAATAAATGATATTTTGATCCAATATATGTCTTTTTAATTAAAGATTTATCTATGGATTGCTCTATTTTCAAAATAATGATATATATAATAATTTTTAATGCTTTACCAAATGTTTTAATTTTTGTTCGCTCCTGGCGAAGACAAAATATTTTTGTCGAAACATTGAGATAATAAAAAGATTTACTCTGGCTGAAGTATCTTTATTTTAGGAACAAATAGTTGGTAGATAACTAAATATTTTCCAAGTTTCTGTAGATGCTATATTTGTTGGAAAAGGAATACGGAGTATAGGAATGTTTTGTTGAAGTTTTAACCACTGTTATTTTGTATGCTATAGGATTATGATCACTGGAAGGGATGTATGAAGGTTTGGAACTATTCTTATAATAAACATTTTGTTACGTAGAAAGAAAAGCACATTCCAGAATGGAGAGAGAATGTTCTAGAATGTTTAAGAATAATGTAGAAAAGCGGAAGACAACTGATTGGACAATCCAAAGCGATTGCGAAATGGCTCAGCGCTGGCGGCTTTCTGATTGGCTAACCACCCATGACCATTCTGGAAAGGTCTACTCCGGGATATATAGGGATGAGAAACTCATGCCAAGGAGGTAGAAGAACGAAGCTACGTGGTGGACTCCAAGCAAGCTGCTGTCTCAAGAGGTCGGACTGCTGCTTACCGCCGATGCCGGTATACTTTCTGTAAGATTCTAGAAGGTTCTACGAACTTCTGTCTCCTGTTCTGCTCCTGCTTTCCCTCACTGTGCTGCAGTTGGTGAGTTTGTAACTGCTGTGTTCTTTATTGTTGTTTCATTTTTACACTCTTCTGTAATTATTTTATCGTTTAGGCTTAAATAAAGTCCTAAAGATCCTTTGTACCCACGGAAGTTATTCTTTGTCAACCAACAACGCAACAATATTTTCAGTTTTATAATTGTGTCCCATGCAATATCTGCAAATAGGAAGAGGCAACACCAGTCCATCTACTCTCATGTATGGGAGCCACAACTTGTACCATAACTAATCCTAAACAAGATACACATAGTCTCCATGACATTGTGTAATGACACATGGGATAATTACAAAACATGATTGTGTTTAAATAGGGGTTCAGTAAAACCTCCCTGTAAAGGACACCTAATTACAGAGCCAAAGTGTCCTTTAGGGAGATGTGTTCTCTTACTGGAGAGTTGCTAAATTGTAAAAATGGTAATACAGTACAACTACCTCCCTGTAATGGACACCTAATTACAGAGCCAAAGTGTCCTTTAGGGAGAGGTATTCTCTTACCAGAGAGTTGCTAAATAGTAAAAATGGTAATTTTGCAAATAAAAACTGTCCTTTGTGGAGAGGTGTTCTCTAGCGTGAGTGTCCTCTCATGGAGGTCCTAATGTACCAGAAAGAGCTACAAGAGTCTTACCTGTGACTTCTGCTCCTCGAGCATCTTGTCCAAGACTGGGAGGAGCCACTCCTCAAACTTGCAGTAGTTGTCATTTGGCACCAGGAGGTTGCCAATGCGGTTGAGGCCTTGCTTCCTGCGGACACCATAGACAAGCTGTCTCTCTCTCAAGTAATACATATTCCTGACTCTTGAGAAAAGAGCACATATGACATAGGGTACAATTTGGATTATAAACCCAAGGTAATAAACATTGCTACTACTGTAGAACCTATTTCTCTAAAGGGCAACACATAGTTTTCGAGCCAAAGTGAGATGTGATCCCTTACAAGAGGATACCAGAATTGGTAAAAATGACAAAATCAAAAATTATTTTGAAAACTGTCCTTTGTAGAGATATTTTTGCTGATAGAAGCTCTATTAAACTTATTTGAATATCTACAGAATGATAAAGCACAATTTGGATTATAGATTATAATACAAGAAAATAAGACCTAATCCAAATAATTTAATAGCGTGTGACGTTTCGGCAACAGCATTGTCACTATCATCAGACAAAAGAATAAATGAGTAAAAATATGACAGCAAGTTCTTAAATAGTACTGTTATCAAGTGTTTTAGTGTTAGTTTCAAGTGTTTCAAAACACTTGATAACAGTACTATTTAAGAGCTTGCTATGATATTTTTTCTCATTTATTCTTTTGTCTGATGATGGTAACAATGCTGTTGCCGAAACGTCACACACTATTTATTTATTTGGATTTGGTCTAATCACCTTGTATTAAACTTATTAGAATATCTACAGAATGAAATGAATAGAACATGGAATAAGAACTTGCCAAGTTTCCATTAAACCCTATTAAAGAACAAGACCCACTGGTAATATAGCACCAATCTCTGCGTTAGTGGCATTGTACATAGTTGTTTATATATTCTGGCGAGGAAATATTTTATTATTTAATTTAATATTATTCAATGAGAATATTCAACAGATTATAAAAATATATATTACTCTGTATCTTGAAACAAGGTAATAAGACCAAATCCAAATAAATAAATAGTGTATGACGTTTCGGTAACAGCGTTGTTATCATCTTCATCTTACCGAAACGTCACATACTATTTATTTATTTGGTCTAGTCGAACTGCTTTTCACATGTGTAGACATGTGGTGCGCTTAGAGTAAAAAAAAAAAAAAAAGCAGTCGCTAACTACCCACCATGATTATCATGGCCTGTACCACGTGTACTAGGGATAAGCAAAAAAAAAAAAAATTTATTTGGTCTTATTACCTTGTTTTATAATCTATAATCCAAATTGTGCCTTATCTACTCTGTATTTGTAAAATCATCTTAAAAATATTTCTTTGCTTCCTTGTTCAAGATTCCCTAGCTGTAGATAGTTGGGGGTTGATTTGTTAATATTTGTCGAATGGTCGTGGTGACGTCATCAATAAATACTTTCACATCTCCAGATATACAAAGCCTTGATTACTACGCTACAATATATATTTAATTATTGTTTTAAAATAATAGTGCAGACTGTGTGCATGTGTTATTTCTTATATCCCCTTGTGTAAAGATTACAAAAATTCCAATGGAATGGGGTGTAGGGGTGCAGCTTTCATTGATCATGGCACCATGGCACACTTTGCCTGTAATTTGAGGCTGTTCCTAACGTGGAAGCCTTTGCTGCCCAACACACATATGAGTACAGATGTGCTATCTACTTGTATTGATATGTAAGTAAAACCTTACATGGGCTGTACCATTGGGATAAATGTGTGAGCATGCCACACATGGAATGGGGTGTAGGGGTGAAGCTTTTGTTGATCATGGTACCATGGCACACTTTGGTGAAAGTCTGACTTTGCCTGTAGTTTGAGGCCATCCTAACATGGAAGCAGACACCTTTGCTGCCGACTCTAACATGAGTACAGACCTCCGTATCCCTGGAGAGGGACCCTTGCTGAGGTCTATCAACCTGGTCAGTTGAACTCAGGATTTTAAAGAGGTTTTTCTCCTCTTCTAACAATGCTGCTGTTGGTCCACGACTGCTTATTCGTCAGAGTTACTCTGCTTGTTTCACAGCTGGCCTTCTTATCTGAAGGTCGTTTTCCTATCTGCCACTTGGGGACGCGCCCTATAGCAGTCAGCTCTGCAAAGGAACTTTTTAATTTTGCATGTATTGACAAGATGCAAATTATATTAGGTTGATTGTGAGAAAAAAATGATGAACAAGTGGAGGTACCCACCGGAGCTCACTGCCTTTGAGGGAAAAGTCCCCCAGGAGGGTGGGTGCCAGGCACTTGATGAGGTCCTCCTCCACCCCTCCAGCTGTGGTTACCAGACAGTCCACCTGCCCCCATCACTGTGGTCAAAACTTTTCTGGTCCCAAGCCCAGATGGAAAAAGGAGGAGGGGGAGAAGTAACAAGCTCACTAAAAAAACCTGGGCTCAGCTGGCCTGGCTGATAGTACCCTGTAAGGGCTCCTAATCCAGGGATACAGGATGAGTCTGTAGTCCATGTTAGGAGCGGCTGCACATGGCATCTGTTCCTCATGTCAGAGGCGGCAATTTCTTTTGGAGCTAAGTCAGCCTGCCACTGAGTAGTGCTCCCAGTCTTAATGATAAAGGAAGACGTATTCTACTTCATCCAGTCATGATGGTTGTCTAAAACCACATCATTGACTGTATTGACTCATCCATTGATGAGCTCTACTCATCCCCAGCAGACAACAAGCTTTACAAGCTTGATACCCTGATATGATTGAGTGGAGATAAGAAAGAAGATTTGTGGTTAATAGAGTTGTTAAAATATTTGTACATTCCATTTTATAAGTTTATCTGGCATTGCTTATGTTGTTCCATTTTTGTTGTAATGTACCTACCCACACCTTTAAAAAATATGTGTTTTTGCCAATATGTTCAACAAAACATTTATACCTGAATAAACTGCTTATTCTTAAAAAAAAGAAATAAACCTTCGACCATATTGTAGTTTCTCAGTAGGTGAGATTATGGACAATGGCTTTCCTGGAAAATAAAATATAACTACGAATAGGGAAAAATTAGATTTTGGACAAAAAGTTTCTTTTATATTTTGAGGTGTTGCAAGTTTTCAAGCAAATTTTGCTTTAAACGGGCAAATATGATTGTATATGACAACAAAATGAACTTTATACAAAAATAAATGAAATGTATTTGCCCGTTGAAAAGCAAAATTTGCTCGAAAGCTTGTAACACCTTAAAATAAAACTTTTTGACCAAATACACATTTTTCGCTATTCAAATAATTCCTGGATAACTATTGCTTGCATGAAATAACTAAGAATCAACAAAAATTTTTGAAGTGACACATTGCTTTATAGAACTGAGTGAATTATTCTGTAGGGTCATACCTGTGCCACAATGGAGAGAATTATTTATAGGACAATAACACCCCATCTATATATCTTCTTTCTTATCTCCACTCAATCACACTAAGGTATCAAACTTGTAAAACTTGTTGATGGTGTCTGCCGGGGAAGAGTAGAGCTCATCAATAGATGAGTCAATACAGTATTGGGTAAAGTAAAATACGTCTGCCTTTGTCATTAAGACTGGGAGCACTACTCAGTGGCAGGCCGACTTAGCTCCAAAATAAATGGCCACCTCTGACATGAGGAACAGACGCCATGTGCAGCCGCTCCTAACATGGAGTATAGACTCATACAGTATCCCTGGAGCCCTTACAGGGTACTATCAGCCGGGCCAGCTGAGCCCAGGTTTTTTAGTGAACTTGTTACTGCTCCCCCTCCTCCTTTTTCATCCGGGCTTGGGACCTGCAAAGGTGGAGTTCCATCTATATATAATAAATGAAAGCATTAAATCACAAATGTTTCTTTCACAAATAAATCAAACTTCTACTGCCCTTACTGCGATAAAAAATATATTGGAAGGGCTTGGTTCATCAGTGGTGAACCCTCCCAGCTGTTTCTCCAATTTAATCTACCAGACCGCTTTTTAGAGCTCTAATACTGTATTGGATCATTCTGCTTATATATGTTACACTGAAGTGTGGAATCTTAGAAATGGTATTCAAGCAAACTATGAACATAAGCTTTTAGGACAGTAGAATTACATTCAAATATTTGTATCGAGGAATGCTCTTCCACAAACAATAAGGACAGGGCCAGTTAGGCATTAATCAATTATAAGGCAACAATGCCCCATCTGTATGATAAGGCACAATTTGGATTATAGATTATAAACACAAGGTAATAAGACCAAATCTAAATAAATAGTGTGTGACATTTCGGTAACAGCGTTGTTACCATCTTAGGACAAAAGTGCTTAACTTCACGCACTATTTATTTATTTCGATTTGATCATATTACCCCTGCGACCACTTTTGTCCTAAGATGGTAACAACGCTGTTACAGAAACGTCATACACTATTTATTTATTTGGTCTTATTACCTTGTGAGCACTTTTGTCCTCAGATGGTAACAACGCTGTTACTGAAATGTCACACACTATTTATTTATTTAGATTTGGTCTTATTACCTTGCAAGCACTTTTGTCCTAAGATGGTAACAACGCTGTTTCCAAAACGTCATACACTATTTATTTATTTGGATTTGGTCTTATTACCTTGCGAGCACTTTTGTCCTAAGATGTTAACAACACTGTTACCGAAACGTCACACACTATTTATTTATTTGGATTTGGTCTTATTACCTTGTGCCCCATCTATATATAAAAAGTGAAAAATTAAAGCACAAATGTTTTGTTTCACACAAACAAACAAACAAACTTCTAGAGAGAGAATTTACCATTCGGTGTTGCACCAAGAACCGGATGGTCTCCCTCACACCGGAAGACACCAGGTTGGAGGTGTAGCCTAGGAAGATGGTGCAACCAGTACGGCGTTTGATGAATGGGTCGGTTTCATGGTCGTCTGCTTTGTCCTGTGGGACAGGGACCTGGCGGCTCTCCAGCTGGAAGACACAGTGGGGGGTTAACTGAGGGCTGAAGTTGATCATGTACAAGCTCTGCCTGAACCCTCGCATACAAGGATACATAACTTTCCAGCTGGGATACACAGTGTCAGCTAGAGCTGAAGTTTATTCAAATCAAACTCCGCCTTTGCCGGTCCCAAGCCCGGATGAAAAAGGAGGAGGGGGAGCAGTAACAAGCTCACTATAAAACCTGGCTGATAGTACCCTGTAAGGGCTCCTGACCAGGGATACAGGACCAGCGTCTGTACTCCATGTTAGGAGCGGCTGCACATGGCGTCTGTTCCTCATGTCAGAGGCGGCCATTTCTTTTGTAGCTAAGTCGGCCTGCCACTGAGTAGTGCTCCCAGTCTTAATGACAAAGGCAGATGCATTCTACTTCACCCAGTCATGATGATTGTCAAGCTTTACAAGCTTGATACCTTAATATGATTGAGTGGAGATAAGAAAGAAGAAGAAGACATTTTAGAGCAATAAATTATGCAAGAAATAAAGATTATTTACACAAATATGATTGAATACTTGTTTTGAAGAATTGATTTTAGCTCAATTTGGGTTAGGTTAGGTTATAGAGTAGTGTCCCCTGGGATACACTGGGCAAATTCCCAGCTGGCTAAGGAGCTTCTGGTAGGATCAACAGACAGTTGGCTGGATGAGAAAAACCAACAACCATATGTGTGGAAGAATCTTGGAGGAGGAAACCTCTATAAGAAACCTGGGCTCAGCTGACAGTATCCAGTAAGGCCCCTACCCAGGGTTACAGGTCACATGCAGCGTTTGCTCTAAAATAGGTGGCTGCAAAGGCATCTGCTTCATGTGAGGAGCGGCCTCAAATCAGAGAAAAAGTCATACTGCTACTGAAAGTGCCCCAACTCTTCGAGAGCAACAGCACCCCACTCCCCATCATGCAGAACATGCAGGTTAAATAATAGAAGACACAGGTGTCATCAGCATTCAATTTGAACAATGGTCAACAGTTTATCTACATCCAGAGGTAGCTTTTTGAAGGCATGTTAATAAACTTACCATGTTTTTAACTTGTTGTACAGCCAATCCATAGTTTGTTGCTTGGAATCCTGTGGTTAGGTATGAATTCAATAACTTATTATAATCAACACCTTCGTTTAAATCATATCCTTTAACTTCAATTGAGTTTTCAGTTTTTGCTGTTGTCTTTATCAGGACCGCGTCAACTAAATTTTGAGGGATTTCTGCTTTTTGAACATTTTGATCCATAATTTAAAAACAATTCTTTATATACAACAAATGTCGATAAAATATATAACGAGATATTCAAACCTTTAATAAATTTTGGTTTAATTTAACACGCGATTAAAATATATAACAAAACTAAAAAAATTAAATATCACCAGGTTGAAAAGACGTCAGTTTCTAAACATTGAGCACATGTAAACATTGCCTGTAGCCAAATCAAATGTGAAAACTGAAACCCTACAGAGTATTTACTTATTATGTTTTTAATTTTTCAAATATCAAAATAATATAATTTAAAAATATCCCAAAGATATATTATATACTTATTGTGTTTAATTTCAAAAAGAGCAATGTTTTGTATCTCTATAATATTTCTTTATATTCAAAAGTACTATTTTACAAAATCAATTTCTCGTTCACATTTATGTACTACAATTATTTTTTTGTGAGCACTATACATTCAGATATACTATAGTAATGATATTTATTGAATCTTTAATTTCAAAAATGTAAAATAAAAGTAAAATCAATAGCATTTAAAAATCATTAAATATTGATACCAAAATGAGTCATCTTTTGCATGTACAATGAGGGTTGTTATTGACCAAGTTCTTGGTTATTTTTCTTTCGCTTTTTTTTCTTTATAGTGGCATATGCTAGTTAATTAAAGCCATTATTTTTTTTGTTGTTTCAAAATATTGTTCACAATAATCCAGTCTATATGCATTCGTTAGATGTATAAGCGTGCGTTAAGCACATTTCATGCAGAAAAGTTCCAATAAAGAACTATTTCAGCAAAGTCCAGTATCCCAAATTCGTTCTGAGAAACCAACACAGCATGCATCAAGAAGAATGGCAATTATGAGCGAAATAGAAGATCAAGAAAGGAAAATCGTAAATGAATTTTGTCATTTACTTGAAAAATCGAAACAATTATTTAATGGATTAAGGTAAGTTAATGAACTCCATTTTTAAATCTCCCAAATTAATTAACCACATATAAATTTAGGTATAGAATATTACAATTCAAATCTTTATTATTTTGTACCAAAATCTATTTAGTATATTTATTTTAATTTGGTTTTGGTCTATTTCACAGAAAATTATTATTCTTTTAAAACTGTCATGTTGTTTAGTAATCACTTTTGTTTTAAAATTTAACTCAATTTTGTCTCAATATGTTCTGCATTACTAAATTTTATATTAAAAATAATTATATTTTAACATATTATTTGAAGGCTATTTGTAATTAAATATAACTAATTTTTAAAATAGATTTATATATTGTCATGTAGAGAAATGAAGAAAGAAAAACTAGGAGGACAAAGCAATTTATTTGTAACTATTGTACTAATGTTTGGGATATACTAAACCAATCCAATACAATAATAGAGCGGTCTAGAGATCAATTTGGCGAAACCGCTGGGAGGGTTCACTACTGATGAGCCAAGCCCTCTCATTCATTCAATAATCATTACAATAAGGTCTGTAGAGATATTATTTGATGATATTATTTAAAAGAAACACATTGCCAGTAAATTTATTTGTTACAAATTTCAATGATAGATGGCAATTAAATTTATAAATAAAAAACAATTTATAATCAAAACATTTACTAACTTATTTATATGATGAAAAAAGGGCATCTCCTTATCGTGCAACTGAAAGTTGCTGATGGCTTGCGCCATCTATCGGAATAAATATCAACTATTCTCGTTGATTTTTAATTATTCCAGAATTGGCCAAATACCCATTCTTGATTAATCAAGAATCATCGCCATCCGATAGATGGCGCAAGCCATCAGCAACTTTCAGTTGCACGATAAAGAGATGCCCTTTTTTCATAATTTATGCATCTTATCCCAGTACAATATCACATTTTAAAAATAAGGCTTATTTTGGATTGTAATAAGATTATTTATTAATCCGATATTTCGATGGACCAATCTTCCATCTTTTACGAGGTATTTTGCAGTGCAGCAGGTCTAGACGTCTAGTGGCTCACCTGGGGCACGCGACCTGCTGCGTGCTCCACTGCAAAATACCTCGTAAAAGATGGAAGATTGGTCCATCGAAATATCGGATTAATAAATAATCTTATTACAATCCAAAATAAGCCTTATTTATAAAATATACATATACTATGGATTGCTCTATATTCAGAATATTACATTTGGACTATTTTTTCACTTATTTATATGAGTTATTAGAAGTGAAAGAACAAGTGTAACAAATATTTAAAATAATTATATTTGTGAATACATTAGCTTAATAAAGAGAGACAACCTGAAAGCTTGCCTTTTCAAATAAAATAAAACATATCACTCTCTGATGATAAAAACACATTAAATCTTTATTACTCCCATCACTGATGATAAATCACAATTTGGAATTTAGAATATAAACACAAGGTAATAAGACCAAATCCAAATAGTGTGTGACGTTTCAGTAACAGTGTTGTTACCATCTTCAGACAAAAGTACTGAATGATAAATTTTACCACAGCATGTTTTAAATAGTTACTGTTATCAAGTGTGTAAACACTTTTGTTCTTCTTCTTATCTGTTTACACACTTGATAACAGTAACTATTTAAAACATGCTGTGGTAAAATTTCTCATTCAGTACTTTTGTCTGAAGATGGTAACAACACTGTTACTGAAACATCACACACTATTTATTTATTTGGATTTGGTCTTATTACCTTGTTTTATAATCTATAATCCAAATTGTGTCTTATTATTTAAATTATATATTAGGGTACACAGAAAAATGTTGACATTAGCAGTGTATATTGTAAAGAAATCATTGAACAGGCTTTAATTCAACATTTACTTTGTTGTTGTCGTGTCCAATGAAGAGCCTCAGATGTCCCCATGATAGACATGTATGCGGACATCTGAGGCTCTTCATTGGACACGACAACTGTTACAACTACTAGAGTAGTCAACTTTATTTTTATGTAAATATATTTAAAAAATAAGGCTTATTTTGAATTGTAATAAGATTATTTATTAATCCAATATTTCGATGGACCAATCGTCCATCTTTTACGAGGGTTTTTGTTATCTTATTACAATCCAAAATAAACCTTATTTTTTAAAATATATATATATATATTATGGATTGCCCTATATTCAGAATGTAAATATATTTGTAACTCTCTCTCTCTCTTAAAAACTAAGAGAAAAAAGTATGTAAATTTCTTTTAACACAAAGCAACAACGTGCCATCTATACATATAAAATGAAAGGATATAAAAGCACGAATGTTTCTTTTATACATAATACAAACTTCTACTGTCCTTACTGCAATGAAAAAATTATATTGGGAGGGCTTGGCTCATCAGTGGTGAACCCTCCCAGCGGTTTCGCCAATTTAATCCACCAGACCGCTTCTCAGAGCTCCAATACTGTATTGGATCATTCTGGTTATATACGCAGCACTGAAGGATGGAGTCTCAGAAATGGTTTTCAAGAAAACTATGGACATAAGCTTATGTAAATTTCTTTTAATGTATAAATTGACCGTGTTTTTCAATAAAAAACAATGGTTGCCTGTAAAGTCGGTTTTACGGGCGAAGATTTTACGTGACAACGGTAGAATATTTATTGATATGAATATAATTAAATTGCACAATAGGAACAAGGAATTGAATGAAAATAAGAATTGCACAAATTTTAACTATAGAAATATATTTTGTTTACTAAAACATTGTACATGTAAACTTAAACTTAACTAATTCCTATTTGAGTGTTTAAGGAAGTGTTTCTGCTGTAATGTGTCTTGCGAAAGTCAAGTCGATAGTTGTTCCTTTTAACGTAGTTGACTTAGAAACGTTTGATATGCAATCAAGATTATACGTATTTTTCATGAAATTAAGAAACGAGTTGTCAGGCTTTACGTTTTTGTTAAAATCACCACACAGAAGAATCGGTATACTAGAATCAACTTGCACGAACGGTGGCACGTACTGGCTGTTGTGAATGTACGGACTGAGTCCTTGCCATAGTAACATTCCAATATCCTGCATACTAGCTCCTGGATGAATATATACAGCACCGAGTATAAACTTGAAGCTAGTATTAGCGGCGAAGCAAGTAACTTCAGTCATGCACATGTCACCCTTGGTTTTAATGACACGAGTTACGTCTGTAATCGCAACTTGGAACACTTCCGCCGTAGATGTCGATGATAATTTACGATAGATCGCCACTCCACCAGCCGCGTTGGTATTTGAAAATCAAAACACTTATTCAGATCGAAGGTTCAAATTTTTGCTAAATAAATTTGAAATTAAATAAAATTTGTAATTGTAAATGATGAAGTTGAAAATTAAAACATTCACTTAAATTAGATGTTAAAATTCTTGCTCAACACAGTTTAAATAAAGTTTTCTTATATCTGCCACTTTTTCTTAATATTTGTAATTTTAAAGAATCAATTCGAAAATCAAAACATTTATTCAGATCGAAGGTTCAAATTTTTGCTAAATAAATTTGAAACTTTAAAATTTGTAAAATAATAATTAAATAATTAATTAATTTTAAACTAATAATTTACACCACACGTGTGAACTTGTATTATGACGCTTTCTTGTTTTTCCAACGCCAAGAACGTTCGAGAAAGACAAAGACAGAGACAAGCATGCGCCGATTCAATGCGCCTAATTCTCTTGCGCTGCGCACGCAGCACTCTCGTTCGGTGACTCATCGTAACGTTACCGGGCGTTACACTTTTTCATAAGTGACTCCCAGCCGCAACCTAATTTAAGACGTTGTCACGTCAAAAAAAAAAGAGTTTTGGATAAGTTTTTGGATAGTTGATAGTCGTCCTTAGAGCCTCTTCCTTGGAATTACCGAGCTGGTCAAGTAGCTGGACTAAACACTAGGTTGTCTCTCAAGGTAAAGAGAGACAGCATCTATATTGAGAACCCTCAACAACAACAAAATAAATGTTGAATTAAAGCCAGTTCAATGATTTCTTTACAATATTCACTGTTAGTGTCAACATTTTTCTGTATACCCTAATGTATAATCAAAATAATATTTTATAAAATACTGTTGTAATATGTAGTGAAACCTTTATGAGAGGACAATTGTGCTAGTGGACACCTCTCTATAAAGGACAGTTTCCATTGACAAAATTACCATTTTTGCAATTTAGCAACTCTCCAGTAAGAGGACATCTCTCCCTAAAGGACACTTTGGCTCTGTAATTAGGTGTCCTTTACAGGGAGGTAGTCCTACTGTATTATAATTAATAATATGAATTTAATACCTTATTGGGACTTTTTTTTCTTTCAGAATGTTTCATGATTACCTTCAACCCTTTGAGTGCTGGTATCATTTTTTTTGTAGCTTAGTCTTATTTTTTTTTCATTTTTTATTTAATTAATGACTTGACACATTGATAAAGCACAATTTGGATTATAGATTATAGATACAAGAAATTAAGATCTAATCCAAATAAATTAATAGTGTGTGACATTTTGGTAACAGCGTTGTTACCATCTTCAGACAAAAGAATAAATGAGACAAAATATCACAGCATGTTCTTAAATAGTACTGTTATCAAGGTATCACACTACCAAATTTTAATTAGGTGCATTCATGTTTACAAAAGTTCATCTTCTTACATTACTCATATTCTGACCAAAACTCCTATGCTGACAGACTACCTTGAATTATCACTAATTAGATACAAAATAAAGAATTCTCTGACAGACCAAACACTAAATAAGCCCCTTTCAAATGAATTGAATAAATTATATATCAATACAAAATTTAGATTTTATCTTTCTCAAACTAATGCAACGTTCAAGAATTTTTTCCGAGAGATGTACCAAGCTTCATTACTCCTGATAAATACACTACTTTGTTCCTCACAGGCAAAGGACCCAAGTTTTCTCTTTGACTTGAGAGTTATAAATGATCCAACATGTGAATGCTGTCTAGATGTTGAAACACCAGAGTGTTGGCTTGCCCTCTGACTAACCAAATTGTACTTGCTTACTTTGACATAATGCCATCTTTCTGTATATATTCAATCTTATGAAAACTTTGGCAAGTTTAGAGCTATTTGTACACAGATTTATAAATCACTACTAATTCATTGTGTAAATAATTAAAGATATTCACCTATCCCCTGATTTACACGGTAGATATGTTCCTGAGAAAAACGTGTAAATCGAAAATTAAAAATTTTCAAGTCAAAACCGTGTAAATCGAAAAGCTTGCAGAAAATGCATAATTTTGCTATTTAACAGTTGTGATTTTTTTCAATATTTTTAGGTGTACACAGAAATAAAAATAAAATGCATTGACAGGTTAAAATATGTAATATATTACGGAAACACTTTTTTTAAAATATAAATACAATACATACATAAACAGAAGAACAAAAAATAAAACCAAAGGTGTTTTATTATCCTCCATCACTGTCAGAAATTACTCTCATTCTTTTTTTCGGAATCGAAGGTTCGAATTCACTTTCATCACTCGAAGTTATTTGTGCCGATTTGATGTTTGAAGCAGAAATATTTACATTATGAGAGATAGTAATAAAATCAGTTATTAACAATTGCTCTTCGAATTTTTTGTAAGATCTTTATAAACTTCTTCATATTGAGCCAAGCAGCGATTTATGTCATGTTGGAATCGTGAAGCCCTTTCAACGTTTGTGTCATTTTGCATAAAATGATTACCCAGCTTTCTTCCCAATGCGAGTCCTTCGCGGATGACTTTAGCAGTGAATGTTACTGGTACTAATTCCTCTTCATCAGATTTGTCAGACTCACTTTCGCAAACTAAGTTAACTAAATCATCCTCACTTAGTTCTTTATCAGCCATTAACTCTGCGATGTCACCATCAGTAAAATCATCAAAACCTTCTCCGCCCAATGAATGCGCCATCTGTACTATCTGCGAATATTCATTTAACTTTGAAATGGAATGTTCATTTTGACTACCTTTGGCCACAATATTCTCCAACAGCTATTGAGCGTTGTTTGCCTAATCGCAGTGTATGATAAGGCGATATGCTTCACACAGTCTAACATTGTAAAATTTTTCCAAGCACTGTTAAAGATTCATTGTTCTCCATTTGTTCCAAAATATATGTAAAGGCTCGTTTTATTTACAAAGCTTTAAAAGTAGAAATTATGCCTTGGTCCAATGGTTGTAATAATAAAGTTGTATTTTTTGGTAAAAATTTTACTTTAACGTTCTCATATTCTAGATCTTGTGGGTGACCCGGCGCATTGCCAATTAACAAAAGCACTTTAAAAGGCAATCCCTTTGAACTTAAATATTTTTTGGCATCTGGGATAAAACATTGATGAAACCATTCAGTAAACATTGCAGCAGTAACCCACGCTTTCTTATTAGCCCTCCAATAAACGGGAAGATTATTGATGTTTACTCCTTTAAAGGCACGGGGCATTTTTGATTTGTTAATCACTAATGGTTTCATAATATAATCTCCTGAAGCATTGCTACAGAAAATAATTGTTATGCGATCTTTTGCTGCTTTATGACCACTAGCCGATTTATAAAATTTTGAGACATAAGTCCTTTCAGGCATTTTTTTCCAGAATAACCCTGACTCATCAGCATTGAAAACCTGATCAGGGATGTATGAATTGTCGTTAATAATTTCTGCAAAATTTGCTGGATATTCTTGGGCTGCATCTACGTCGCCAGAAGCCAGTTCACCTTTAATTTTAAGCTGTGTAAAGAATGTCTTATTTTAAATCTTTCAAACCAGCCATGACTTGCCAAAAAATTTGGCTTCTTTTCAGTTGAAGAAGAAGATGGCAATTGCTCTACAATTTTTTCGTAAATTTGTAATGCTTTATTTGTTATAGAGCCCGTATCAATGGGTACTCTTTTTTTTTTGTGTTTGATCTTCTATCCAAAGCATTAACGCTTGCTCCATTTTTTCCATTGCAATATTTCTGGTGTATGATGTTGTGCCCATACTCGTTGTATTGCCAGCTGCAACACTCTTTCTAATTGTGTTTTCATTTGTTCTAATAGTTCTTATTGTAGCTTCGTTCATGCTCTATGATTTTGCAACATCTACTACTCTATCTCCCTTTCGTAAGCGATCCAAAATTTTGATTTTAGTTTCTAAAGAAATAACTTTTCTTTTAACTTCTTTCTTCATTATAAGCCTTTACTTTTTTTTTTAAATTTATGTTAATTTGGCTGTGATTAAAGTAAAATTCAGAGGGAAAAAATGTGGGAAATTTTGGAGGGAAGATTAAAAACTTTTATTTAAAAAAATATATTTTATATTATAATTTTTATTCAAATTAAAATGTTTTAATTTTTTTATTTTAATAAAACCTATTTGGTAAATTGCCATCATTTCTCTCCAGAATTTCCCGCATTTTTTCCCGCGATAAAAATTGCGATAAAAACAAAACAAAAAAAACTTATTTGGAAAACCGTGTAAAAGCGAAAACATGTAAAACAAGTACCGTGTAAATCGGGGGATAGGTGTAAATGTAAATAATTCTAATATAGCACAATAGTCTGATAGACTTCGTGCTTCTGTAATAATAAAATAAAAAAATAAAAAAAGGTATCATTATTTAAGAACATGCTGTGATATTTTTTCTCATTTATTTTTTAGTCTGATGATGGTAACAATGCTGTTACTGAAATGTCACACACTATTAATTTGTTTGAGCGCTGCTCAGTTTGAACTGGAAAGCTTCTTTTCCGCTTGCTAGTGGAAGGTTTACTTTTATAAACCTTTAAAAGTCCATTAATGTCTCCTTGTCTAATTTTTTTTAAATTAACTACAAGAAAATAAGACCTATTCCAGATAAATTAATAATGTGTAACATTTTGGTAACAGCATTGTTACTGAAACGTCACACATTATTTGGATTAGGTCTTATTTTCTTGTAGTTATAATCCACAGTTAAACCTGTCTATAGCACCCCCTCTCTAAATAGTGCCTTCCTCTCAATAGCGCCCGATTTTAAACATTAAAATGTAAGCATTTTACATTAAAAGTGACCTGTCTATAGCACCCTATAGAGTGAGTCCCAAGAGGGGGCGCTATAGACAGGTTTAACTGTATAATCCAAATTGTGCTTTATCATCTTTTTAACTAAAAAAATGAGGGAAAATGTTACCAGAGTCTATCTCAAGACAACCCAGATAGCAAACTAAGGTAAACAAAGGTAAAATTTCCCATGCTGAGCAGGTGGAAAAAGGTCAGCAATGTCATATTTTAATTGGGTGAGTTGTGTAGACTGCTGCACTGAAAGGATTCAATTTCTAATGCGGGGGGGGTCGGTGGAAGGCTGGTTAAACTGTTTGGTTTTCGACCACTACGACCCGGGTTCAATTCCCGCATTGGACACTTTTTTCTGATTAAAAAAAATGTTCCAATGGCCCCCGATTCTTGCAAAAGTCCAACCCCACCAGCGAGTGCAAGTAACCAGACGGGGCTCTGGCACATTTGTAAATGCAAAGTTTAACTGCTTTTCACATGTGTAGACATGTGATGCACTTACAGTAAAAGCAGTCGCCAATTTCTACCCACCATGATTATCATGGCCTGTACCACGTGTACTTGGAATAAGCAAAAAAAAATAAAAAAATTATAGTGTGGAATAAATTCACTTCCCAACCTTACAGACTAAATCTTTAAAGTGAGTATCGTTGCCTCCCGTACCCAAAGGGTTAAGTGATGGATAAAATTGCATTAATACAATAATGAAAAAAGGAAAAATACAAATATTTTAAAAATCTAAGTGAATAAATGCAATGAGAATAAAAGCAAATAAATTTAGAAAATAAAGAAAGGGCTAAAAAGGAAAAGGCTCAGATACCTATTGTTTACATAGGTGTTAGTGGCGCTAAAGTTGGCCTACTATGGCTAACTATGGCCGTTGTGCCAAAGTATGGTATTTTCAGCAATAAATTTGTATTTAAACAAGAATTATCTAATATGTCGAAAAATTTTATTTTTAAAATCAGTTGAATTATCGATGGTGTCGAATTATCATTTGTCGAATTCACATTTGTTATTTGATAGGCTGCAGGTTGGGACATGAGAACATGGTCGAATTATCGCAAGTGTCGAATTAATGAGGTTATACTGTGTGTAAATTGGTTATTGGTTCAATTGTATAGCCTATATTTTAAACTGTATCTATGCATCTACTCTTATTAACTTTATAATTTTTTATTGAATTTTGTTAGAAAGAGTTAAAGTGACCTCTTTGAACTTTCCTTTTATATAGATATATGTGACTGATCTGCTCGAGTAAATGTTCGCTGAAATATTATACAGAGACATTACAATAATGACATTTTTGGTATATTTCACATATCTTCCAATAATAAGATCCTACCCTTCTATTAAAATGTACACTCTCCTATTTTCTACCACCCCCATATTTTGTATATATGCTATATCATTATTAATATAACCTGTACACCCTTATTTGTATTTAAACTCAAAATGGTGACGTCAAAATAAAAATAGCCAAAGAGTGGTCAGCTGGAGGCAGAGGGGAAGGAAATAGCTGACGCCCAGATGAGGCTCCCCTCCAGGGCTTTTTATAGATGACCCCTGTCAACAGGACAGTTTTAGCAAGGGGGTCAGGGCAGTGTGTGCTACCGTGTGTCCATCGGCCTCTGTCTCTCTCTCCATGTCTCGGTGTTAGGAATCCAGTTTTATGTCATGGACTCTACCTCTGTCCCGTGAGCTGTCTCCGATCCCTCTCTGTGCTAACATCTAGCCCTGCCTCTGCTTCTTGTTGTCCGCGTGTGGGAAGAACATCGCCTCACATACACGACTGCCAGTTTATCCATGCGTCGACAGGATCATTTGCAACAATATTACATATATTTTCTAAAAAAATATTATTTTAATGATTTAATATTTTAGCAATGGCTGCAGCCCAGCAGAAAATTGACATGGACCTAGAACAGCAGCTTCACACACCCAAGATAGAGGACATTGCTGTGATAGACATGCATGGGGACATCTGAGGCTTTTTATTGGACACGACAATCGACTAATCGTTGATTAGCAAATGAAAACATTAAGACATGAATGTTTCTTTTTCACATAAATCAAACTTCTACTGTCCTTACTTCGATCAAAGAATATTAGGAGTGGTGAACTCTCCTCTTAGTGGTTTGGCCAATTTAATCTAGCAAACCACCTCTTTAGAGCTCTAATTCTGTATTGGATCAAGAGGCAGTCTGGTAGATTAAATTGCCGAAACCACTGAGAGGGTTCACCACTCCCAATATTTTTTCATCTACTCCCCAGTCATATCTTATGTAGGTTGGTGTTTGTGTGACAGGGACCTCCCCCAGTACGGCCACAAGCAATGGCAGGCCTACTTCGGCCGGACCTTTGACGTCTACACCAAGCTGTGGAAGTTCCAGCAGCAGCACAGGTAGGTCCTCTGGACTCGGTGGGGATGGCAGGACCCAACCAGCTTGTTGTAGGCAAGTCCTGGACAACAAGTATGGACTCAAGCGGTGGCAGATTGGAGAGATAGCTTCCAAAATTGGACAGCTCTACTACCATTACTAGTAAGTTGACATATCACAGCATTGTGGTGTCAGGGGAGTCTTGCCTCACCACTACACTCATGGACAAAACAATTTATTTAAATTTGAGTCAAAAGACGATCCATCAATTAAGTTTATATAAGGGGGTCGGTGGAAGGCTGGTTAAACCGTTTGGTTTTCGACCACTAGGACCCAGGTTCGATATATTTTTTATGTTTCATCTTCCTTGCTACACAAATAAATCAAAATAACACACAATAGGGAAACTTAACAATATGGTAATATAAGACCAAATCTAAATAAATTTATAGTTTGTGATGTTTCAGTAACAGCATTGTTACCATCATCAGACAAAAGTGTCTGACTGAAGGCTATAGGCTAATTCCAGAGACAATACTTTTGTTTGATGATGGTAACAACACTGTTATCAAAACATCACAAACTATTTATTTATTTGGAATTATTTTCTTATCACCTTGTAGTTGTAATCTATAATCCAAATTGTACCTTATCATATAGGGAGATCTTTATAACTCATCAACTATGTAGTAACATCTTGCTATGTAATGATTCCTCAGTGATGGCTTTACATCCTCCTCAATGATCAATGGTCCCAACAAGTGCATCAGGAGAAGTCCATTGTAGTCTGTTACTTTGAGGATGGTATAACCATGCTGTTACCCAAACATTTCTTTAGTCTTAATTCAAATTGCACCTACCCCCACCTAAAATTGATATAGACCCAGAACAGCAGCTTTACACACCCAAGATAGAGAACATTGCTGTAATAGAGATGTATGGAGACATCTGAGGCTCTTCATTGGACACGACAACAACAACACAGTTTACCTCTATGCAGCAGCTTTACACACCCAAGATAAAGAACATTGCTGTGATAGAGATGTATGGAGACATCTGAGGCTCTTCATTGGACACGACAACAACAACAACAACCCACCATTATAATATTGATGGTGTTTCTCTCACCAAGTGGTATGTTGGCAGCCTGCGCACCAGTGAGACCAACTACCTCAATGAGACGTACTCCTTCTACTCAGCCATCCGGGGCCGTGGCTACTACAGCAAAGCCAGCAAGGAGGAGAGGTAGGAGGCTCTCCACTCTCTTGATACAATGGAACCTCATTACTACAACAGCTACTTGCCTAGCTTAAGGTCTCAAGTGTTATAGATTATACCTACAAGGTAATAAGACCTAATACAAATAAATTCATTTATTCTCTTGTCTGATGATGGTAACAATTATGTTACTCAGGGGTCGGTTGGAAGGATGGTCTACACTCTTTCTTTCTGTTGATTTTTGACCACTATGACCTAGGTTATATTCCCATATTGGACACTTTTTTTCTGATTTAAAAAAAAAAATGCTCCAATGGCCCCCGATTCTTGCAAAAGTCTAACCCCACCAGCAAGTGCAAGTAACCAAAAAGGCTCTGGCATATTTGTAAGTGCAAAGTCGAACTGCTTTTTCACATGTGTAGATATGTGGTGCACTTACAGTAAAAGTAGTCGCTAACTACCCACCATGATTATCATGGCCTGTACCACATGTTCTAGAGATAATAAAAAAAAAAATTATCACCCTAAGAAAAATGTATTTCCCCAAAGCTCTCCAAGTTTAGCAAAGAGGACAGTTACACACCCCATGTTGGGTGCAATACTCTGTAGCTTCCAACCTATCACAATATATATATATATTTTTTTTTTATTATCCCAAGTACACATGTACAGCATGTACACCTAAGTACAGCATCTGAAACAAATCTAAAATCACTGGAAAGGATACAACTAACGCCCTAACGATATTGTACTTTACGAGGCAGACAATATGCCCTTAAAGGATAGAAGAAGCTACAATCTGCCAAAATATATAAACAAAATCAATAGTTATGGAAACAAACACAGAACCTCCAATTACATACTTAATTGGGAATCCAATCTAAGACTCAAAAAAGAAGGCCCTCTCCACCTGGCCAAAAGAAATGGACTTTTAAAATATAAAGTAGAAAAAAATTATTTAGCAGAAAAAATTTCTCCATGCGAACCACTACAAAATGTTATTTTTAATGCCTCTTTAAATGAACCCACCAACAAACAATGCCAAAATCCAGAATACTTAAAACAATTATCATTAGAAATAATTAATAACATTCCTAAAAATGCAATAACTATTTATACCGATGGTAGCAGAGATGAGCTAGGACACACTGGCAGTGGCTGTCTCATCAAAACCACAAATGGCATTGAGAAAATGAACAGAAGAAACCCAGATTTTTGCTCAGTCTTCAGATCAGAACTTATAGCCATCTATGAAGCCTTAAAATCCATCAGAAATACTAATTATCAAGATATCTGGATTCTTACTGATAGTAGAAGTGCCATACAACACTTGAGTCACACAGGGGAACTCAGAGACAAAGTAAGCAGGAACATAATTGGCTATCTCCAAAAACTCTCAAAAACCTCAAAAATTCACCTTCAATGGATACCCTCACATGTTGGAATTGAAGGCAATGAAGCTGCTGATGTGCTAGCGAAAAAAGGCACAAAAGAACCCTTGCCACAGAAAAATAAACTTTACTTTTAAAGAAATAGAGACAGTAGCCAAAACAAAAATAAACAAGAACTGGAGGATCCCACCTAAGCACAGTTGGTACAGTGGAGTGAACCCAGGAGGAGCTCTGAACATCAGAAATAGACAGCATCAAACAACACTAACAAGATTTAGAACAGGCCATCTCAAGCCATTGAAGATAGAAAATAATAACAAAATCTACCCCACTTGCCCAAAATGTAGCTTGGCATCTGCAGCTCCAGAACACATTTTGGCTTGCATTAGATGCACTAAACAGGACCTTTGGGAGAGGCCGCTGCTCATCATAAAACAGCTCGAGGAGCATGAACTCATGGAATTCGTGTAATCTTTACACAAGGGGATAAGAAACAACAACAACAACAACACATGATACAGACCATAATAATCATGGTTGGGAGAAGTAGGAGACTGCTTTTACTGTAAGTGCACCACATGTCTACACATATGAAAATCATTTTGACTTTGCACTTACAAATGTGCTTAAGCTTCGTTTGGTTACTTGCACTCACTGGTGGGGTTGGACTTTTGCAAGAATTGGGGGCCATTGGAACATTTTTGAATGAATCGAACCCGGGTTGTAGCCGTCGAAAACCAATGGTTTAGATCATCCTTCCACCAACCCCCTACAATATCTTGGTGATACATGGATTAATTGTGTGTCCAGATCTGACCTGATGGTGAAGAAGCTCCGCTACTACGCCCGCTTCATCGTGGTCTGCCTTCTATTGAAGAAGATGAAGCTGGTTCGGGATCTGGTCCGGGTGGGTGGTGCCCTCTAATACTCTTTAGAATCCTTTTAATTCTTAACAGAGGTATGAAGATTCTCTTAAAATAATTACAAGGTAATAAACAGGACCTTTGGGAGAGGCCGCTGCTTATCGTAAAACAGCTCAAGGAGTATGAACTCATGGAATTCGTGTAATCTTTACACAAGGGGATAAGAAACAACAACACAAGGTAATAAGACCAAATACAAATAAATAAATAGTGTGTCACTATTTATTAGGATTTTTTCTTATTACCTTGTGTTTATAATCTATAATCAAAATTGTTCCTTATCTTAAAATAATTGTTAAAGTATAAACCCAATATATTAATCACAATATTTACAATAGCATAAAGCCAATATCAAAGTGAAGCAATGCAATTAGAAAACCTAAGAACAGGTTAAGATATCAAAATTTAACATCTCTACCTATACAAGCCAAAAGAGATGGCTATAAATTTGATACAATCAACACCTTTTTTTTGCTGCAATCATACATATTGCATTCACTTTTAGAAGTATTATATATTTAGCTAGTTCAAGCTAGGCTTGAAACATCCCAATAAACAAGTTCTTGTTGCAGCAAAACACTAGTATTTTATACCATGAACTATGGTGATATTGAAGGCCAGCAAAATGGCTGGTATGACAGGTTCAAAACAATATGCAATTGAGTCTTAAGAATACGTGGAGAGAAGTGGAATAAAAAAAAAAACACAGCCACATCAACCTATAGTTTAACTCCTGACGTTTCAGTGACTTCCTGTCTTCAGGGGAATGAAGAACTAGAACTCCGCCTTTGCCGGTCCCAAGCCCGGATGAAAAAGGAGGAGGGGGAGCAGTAACAAGCTCGCTAAAAAACATGGGCTCAGCTGGCCCGGCTGATAGTACCCTGTAAGGGCTCCTAATCCAGGGATACAGGATGAGCAGCATTTGTACTCCATGTTAGGAGCGGCTGCACATGGCGTCTGTTCCTCATGTCAGAGGCGGCCATTTCTTTTGGAGCTAAGTCGGCCTGCCACTGAGTAGTGCTCCCAGTCTTAATGACAAAGGCATTCTACTTCACCCAGTGTGGAGATAAGAAAAAGAAGAAGAAGAACTAGGATTCAAAGTAATCATTCCCATGAAGAGAGTGAAAGGAAGTCACTGAAAAGTCAGGAGTTAAACTATAGGTTGATGTGGTTGTGTTTTTGTCTGAATCTACTTTCAACCAACAAAAGATCTTCAAACAAAAACAACTAGTCACTTTATTTGAAAGGCAATGTGCTTGAAGCATCAATCAACAAAGTATTACAGATTTCTATTCATGATGAAATTGTGAAAAACTTTTAAAATTACAAAATATTTTCTCACAATGAGTTTCTTTTTATTTTAAATCGCAAGCTTTCAAGCGATAATCGCTCTTCAACGGGCTTAATAAAATATCGACTATATCTTACATAATACCTGCGCGCGTACGAGGTGTGTTCAAAAAGTATCGCGACTTTTGTGTTTTTTCAAAAATTATTTATTTATTCATGAATACCTATTTTGTCCCCTCCAAAGTAATCCCCATGAGATATTATACACTTGTGCCAACGGTTTTTCCAATCTTCGAAGCACTTCAAAAAATCATATTTTAAAAATCTTTTTCAGCTTCTCCTTCAAAGCCGTCTTTATCTCGTCAAGCGTAGCGTAACGTTGTCCTTTCATGGGCCTCTTCAGTTTAGGGAACAAGAAAAAGTCACAGGGGGCCAGATCTGGGGAATACGGTGGCTGCGGCATCATTAGTGTGTTGTTTTTGGCCAAAAAGTCGCGCACAAGCAACGATGTGTGAGCAGGGGCGTTATCGTGGTGCAAAAGCAAATTTTTGTTCTTCCACAAATCCGGGCGTTTCTGGCGGATTGCTTCGCGAAAATTGCGCATAACTTGCAGGTAATATTCCTTATTGACCGTTCTACCCTGTGGCAAGAACTCATGATGCACCACGCCCCTGCAATCGAAGAAAACTGTCAGCAAAACTTTCACATTCGACCGAACTTGGCGCGCTTTTTTCGGTCTTGTTTCGTGCGGCAGCTTCCATTGAGATGATTGAGCTTTGGTTTCCACGTCATAACCATAAACCCACGCTTCATTACCAGTTATGACCCTCTGGAGCAAATTTGGGTCGTTGCGGACAGAGTCCAACATCTCATTAGCAAAGTTCATGCGATGCTGTTTTTGGTCGCAATTGTGCAATTTTGGTACGAATTTCGCGGCGACCCGTCTCATGCCCAAATCATTGATAAAAATTGAATGGCACAAGCCAATCAATATGTTTAGGTCCTCAGCAACTTCTCTAATGGTGATTCGACGATTGGCCAATATCATTTTCTCCACTTCATTAATTTTTTCGTCTGTTGTTGAAGTGCTCGGGCGTCCGGCACGCTCTTCGTCGTTCACATCTTCTCGGCCTTCTGAGAACATTTTGTACCACCGATAAACGTTGCTTCGGTCCAAGGTAGCTTCTCCGTATGCCACAGTCAACATTCGGAATGCATCCGCGCACTTAATTTCGTTTTTCACACAAAATTTGATACAGGTTCTTTGATCCATTTTTTTTTTAATAGGTAAAAATCGAAGACGATCCAAAACACCTGCAAGCAAAGCAGCTGTCAACAATTAAGTGAACATTCAAAATGGCCGAGCTTGTCGGCATAAGTGAGAGACATGAGTACCAACATAAAGCCACAAAAAGATCGAAATTCGAATATACGTAACCCGCAAAAATTCAAAAGTCGCGATACCTTTTGAACACACCTCGCATGTATTTGTAAATATTTCTTGTAAGATATAGTCGATGTTTTTATTAAGCCCGTTGAAGAGCGATTATCACTTGAAAGCCAGCATTTTGTAATAAAAAGAAACTCTTTGTGAGGAAATATTTTGTAATTTTAAAAGTATTACAGACTTTTCAAGTGGACCTTGTATTATGGAGTGCCAATTGTGTTGAGACAGAGGCGAGGATGAAGGTCTCAGAGGGTTTATTATGGGGAGTGATTCTTCTTGGTGGGCCATGGTAACTAGGGGCCGATCCAATGGAATGGTTGGGTTGCATCAGACCACATGTAAGTTGTCTGTAGCACGGCATGTTATATAATTTTCTGTCAAGGTGTATTCTGATCAAGAGGCAAAGAATAACCAGCTTATTATCTCTAACATGTTGTCCTGAAAACTGTGGTCATTGGTCAAAATACCCTTCATCTCTGTAATGCAGTTTCTCTCTCTGACCAGAATAAATAATGATAAAAGATGGTTGCAGGAGTTGGCCCGGCAGATTGATGACTACACTGCCACCTATGAACCTGAGGATCAGCTGGAATGGTCCCTGGTGCTTGGTGAAATCAAGTCCTTCATTGAGGTGAGGGAGTCTCCTACGTACACACTCCTGTTTCTTTAATTCAACACCCCATAATTACATATCAGTTGACTGGTGTGAAGATCATTACCCTCGGACTCATGGAATTTGTGTCATCTTTCCACAAAGGGATAAGTAAAAACAACAGATAATTATCACACACACACAAATAATTATAAAATACTCTTGTATAATACAGTATAACCCTGCTAACACAAACCTGGGATATAGCGAACCTTTCCTTATAATGAATGTAAGGTAATCCCTAATTCCAATACATCAAAAATACTTTTGTTATAATGAACTTTTCAATTTTTACTGCATTGATAGAAAAATTAGATGAGAGGGCTCATGAGTGGCGAACCCTCCTTTCAAATTGCCAAAATCTCTTAGATTGTGGTAAGCCCTCTCATCTCTATTTTTTCTTCTATTATTCAGAAAGTTATGTACTCTGCCTTTGCCGGTCCCAAGCCTGGATGAATAAGGAGATGGGGGGGCAGTAACAAACTCACTAAAAAACCTGGGCTTAGCTGGCCCGACTGATAGTACCCTGTAAGGTCTCCTAATCCAGGGATACAGGATGAGCAGCGTTTGTACTCCATGTTAGGAGCAGCTGCACATGGCGTCTATACCTCATGTCAGAGGCGGCCATTTCTTTTGGAGCTAAGTCAGCCTGCCACTGAGTAGTGCTCCCAGTCTTGATGACAAAGGCAATTCTACTTCACCCAATCATGATGGTTGTCAAACAGACACCATCAAGGGTCGCAACTTGATACCCTAATATGATTGAGTGGAGATAAGAAAGAAGAAGAAGGAAGTTATGTAAAAGTAAACATTAGTGAAAAGAAAAAAAAAAAGAGTATCAAAAGTGATTAGGCACAATTTTAATTATAGATTAAAAATGGGGGTTGGTGGAAGGATGGTCTAAACTTCTGGTTTTTGACTGCTACGACCGGGATCGAATCCTGCATTGGGCACTTTTTTCTTATTAAAAGAAATGCTCCAATGGCCCCAGATTCTTGCAAAAGTCCAACCCTACCAGAAAATGCAAGTAACCAAACAGGGCTCTGACACATTCGTAAGTGCAAAGGGTCGAACTGCTTTTCACATGTGTAGACATGTGGTGCACTTACAGTAAAAGCAGTCACCGTGATTATCATGGCCTGTACCACGTGTATTAGGGATAATTTAAAAAATATATATATATAAAACTACAAGGTAATAAGACCAAATCTAAATAAATAAATAATATATGACGTTTTGGTAGCAGCATTGTTACTGAAATGTCACACACTTTTTAATTATTTAGATTTGTCTTATTTACCTTGTAGTAGTGCCAAACATGTTTATAAAATGTATAGTTAAACCTGAGCGCCCCCTCTATATAAGTCTCTCTCTCTATAGCGCCTGATTTTAAATACGTAGTACAATACGATTAACATTAAAAGTCACCTGTCTATAGCACCCCCTCTCTATAGCACCCTATTTTGGCGAGTCCTAAGAGGGGGCACTATAGACAGGTTTAACTGTATTAAGCATTTTTATGACTCAGTCCTAACTAGACATTGGATTGTCTTGCTAGCTACAACTCTCAAAGGGCCATAGTATTGTCATGGGAAACTTGGCATGAGATCAGTTTCTTCTATTGTAAATATTTTGTTTCTCTTTCCTCAAGTCTGTTTCAGAGAGTGCGTTTGAGATGTCATAAGGTTATCTTGATCTATTGGTGGCCCGTCCTGACATTTCTGTACCCCTGTAGGGAGAATTCTCGTACTGTGTGAGTGTTCCCTCTCAACCTACTGAGACATACTGTAATCCTAAGTTCCTGGAGCAGACAGAGTGATGGGTGCAGGCGGACAACCTGGTGAATGTACTGGACGTGGATTCCACTCCACTGGTGCTGTCCCACCGTCTCTCCCCACACACCATGCCCCCGCTGGAGAAGGTGGCGGCCAGCCCCCTGCTGCTGCAGGAGATTCTCATTGTGGGCAACTGCTGTGACCAGGTACAGCTTGGATGTGTCGAGGAATATACACCTTCTGTAATATACCCCACCTCTACAGTAATGGGTGTTATTCTCCTGGTGCACTTCACTTCCAACACCAAATTCAGCCTGACCAATTGTTGGAAATAGCTTTCTAGAAATAGAAATGGTTCTTGGAATGGTGGGGATATGGAAAATTGTTCAAATTACAGTAGAACCTCCCTGTAAAGGACACCTAATTACAGAGCCAAAGTATCCTTTAGAGAGAGGTGTCCTCTAACTGGAGAGTTGCTAAATAGTAAAAATGATAATTTTGTAAATGAAAACTGTCCTTTGTAGAGAGGTGTCCGCTCAAGGAAGGTTCTACTGTATTATTTGGTGGGGGGTATGAAGACTATAACAGTGAGAAAGTCAAACAACTGTCTGTAGTGTCCCTAAGAACATCTACCATGAGGAGGAGCTAGCTGTTCCATGAGACCAATCCAGTGGATGTGCAGGTGAAGTTCAGTGAGCTGACCCTGGACATGTTCCGCATGCTCCAGAGTCTGGAGAGAGAGCCGCAGGATGAACTCTCCCAGATGTATGATGCCTCCCCTGCTCCAGGCTGCCGCATACCTTTTGTAAGTTGGACAACCATCTAAATGGCATTGTTGGCTTCACAAGATTACACTAGCTGTGTGTGTTGGGAACTAACAACATCTAGGGTGTCAAAAGGATAGATAGGAAGACAGAAAAGATTTAAAGGAAGACTTTCAATCAGAAATAAATGCAAGTTTATATACTTGAGGGTAATCGGTAAGTTGACCCTATTGGATAGACACACCTGGAAGAATGAAGAAAAAAAAGTAAGGACTGGCTTGATCTTCTTCTTTCTTATCTCCACTCAATCATATCAAGGTATCAGGCTTGTAAAGCTTGACAACCATCATGATTGGGTGAATTAAAATGTGTCTGCCTTTGTCATTAAGACTGGAAGCACTACTCAGTGGCAGGCCAACTTAGCTCCAAAAGAAATGGCCACCTCTGACATGAGGAACAGACGCCATGTGCAGCTGCTCCTAACATGGAGTACAGAAGCTGCTCATCCTGTATCCCTGGATTAGGAGCCCTTACAGGGTACTATCAGCCGGGCCAGCTGAGCCCATGTTTGTTAGTGAGCTTGTTACTGCTCCCCCTCCTCCTTTTTCATCTGGGCTTGGGACTGGCACATTTGATGTGACTGGTTTGATGATCTAATAGAGTGGTATGGAATTGGAAGAATCAAAAAGTAACCTCAACGAAAACCTTCCCAGGGATATACCTAATAATTTCCCAAATTTTCTTGGCAATTGGATGTATGGTTTTTGAATCTATCGAGTACAGACAGACACACATTCATTTTTATATATAAGAAGATTGATAGACTTGGATGAGGCCGGCCATTTAACTGAGAACAGTAATATAATTGGTTTGTAGATTTTGATACTTTAACACGGAGGAATGCTGTGAGCAGTCAGAGAATGGAGGGGACCAGAGGCCGTCAAAAAGAGAGAACCCCCACAAGTACCTGCTGTACAAGCCCACATTCAGCCAGCTCTCAGTGTTCCTGGCTTCTGGCTTCAAGGAGCTGCCACCCAATGGTGTATTGCTGTTGTACCTCTCGGCTGACGGCAGCTTCGGGAACGTCCACCATCCAGACGACAGTGAGTGGAGATCCTCAGCTCAGTGTGCCCTGCTGTGCTCACGTTGCTGTGTCTACAAGCTGTCGGATACGACTACGGCGGAGTGGCCACCAACAACAAGAAAGATTCAACCTCAGATGTCTCCAACAAGTGCAGCATACAGCTGAAGGATCTTCACTGGTAACTCACACTGAGCTACATGCATGCTACTTATTGTAGACAATGGATTCAGGGTGCAGCATACAGCTGAAGGATCTTCACTGGTAACTCACACTGAGCTACATGCATGCTACTTATTGTAGACAATGGATTCAGGGTGCAGCATACAGCTGAAGGATCTTCACTGGTAACTCACACTGAGCTACATGCATGCTACTTATTGTAGACAATGGATTCAGGGTGCAGCATACAGCTGAAGGATCTTCACTGGTAACTCACACTGAGCCACATGCATGCTACATATTGTAGACAATGGATTCAGGGTGCAGCATACAGCTGAAGGATCTTCACTGGTAACTCACACTGAGCTACATGCATGCTACATATTGTAGACAATGGATTCAGGGTACAGCATACAGCTGAAGGATCTTCACTGGTAACTCACACTGAGCTACATGCATGCTACATATTGTAGACAATGGATTCAGGGTGCAGCATACAGCTGAAGGATCTTCACTGGTAACTCACACTGAGCTACATGCATGCTACATATTGTAGACAATGGATTCAGGGTACAGCATACAGCTGAAGGATCTTCACTGGTAACTCACACTGAGCTACATGCATGCTACATATTGTAGGCAATGGATTCAGGGTGCAGCATACAGCTGAAGGATCTTCACTGGTAACTCACACTGAGCTACATGCATGCTACATATTGTAGACAATGGATTCAGGGTACAGCATACAGCTGAAGGATCTTCACTGGTAACTCACACTGAGCTACATGCATGCTACATATTGTAGACAATGGATTCAGGGTGCAGCATACAGCTGAAGGATCTTCACTGGTAACTCACACTGAGCTACATGCATGCTACATATTGTAGACAATGGATTCAGGCCTAAGGTCACTTCACAAGCTAAAATGATTATTTGACTGATTCCATAATCCATACAAGTACAGAATTCTCAATTTTATCCCATTTTAGAGCATATTCATGGTTTTCCATCCTTTCTTTTAAAGTTCTCTTCGTCCTACATAGCCCGCTAGTCACACTTTTAACATTTCACTTCATAAATTAAACCTCTTTTTGGTAAATGGGTGTTCTTATATGTTGATGTATTGAGAAATGGGGTTACATGGTTTCTATGTAATTTTTTTCATAATTTTTTTAATATATTAGTAAAATTTATGGCAAATTTTGGTTTAAAAATGGTAATGTGATGAATTTGGATTCCTGGTTTTTACACACACACATACACACTAGATTTTGAATTAAAGTATTATTATCATATTTCCTCTTCATGTCTTCTATTATTCTGTATATAAATTTGATGGGAAAATCTTCATTTATTAGTTTTTTTTTTATGTTGTTAATTTCTAATGAGTGTTAGAGTTCAACTTTTATTTTATATAGATGAATTAAAGAGGTTAAACTGTATAAACAAGACATGTTCAAACTCAAGGAGCATGTATTCATGGAATTTGTGTAATCTATGCACAAGGGGATAAGAAGCAACAACAGACTATGTTCAATTATATAGGAGGCTTCCCAATGCCAAAGAGTCCTTGCACTACTAGACCAAAGCTATATACAGGCTGTTTACCAAAACCTGCTCTCAAATATGTCTCTAAAGTGGAGCCTGTGCAGTCTCTACCCTGGAGACTTGTACCCCTACACCCGCAAGCCCCTGTTCCTCATAGTGGACAGTGACAACAGCTCCGCCTTCCTGCACATGCCCAGCTACTTCGGGCAGCCCTTGGTGGTGCTCATGGCCCCTGAGGATCTTCCTGCAGCTTTCCACGGTATTCCTTCCCTGTAGTCTGATATTGGGGTGAGACCCCTCTACAACTGGAGTGTGTAGTCCAAACTGAACCAACACACAACTCTTCCATTAGAATGTCTTTGACAATATGCAACACCATGTGAGGAACTGTCTTCAAGTTAAGGGGATACAGCATTTATTAATGACTCCCCACAGCATCGGTGGTTCAGTGGTAGAATGCTCGCCTGCCACGCGGGAGGCCTGGGTTTGATTCCTGGCCAATGCAATTTTTTTTTCTCTTGGAAGAGCTGACTGCTATAGGGCGCATCCCCATGTGGCGGATAAGGGAACGACCTTCAGATATGAAGGCCAGCTGCAACACAAGCAGAATAACTCTGACGAATAAGCAGTCACGGACCAACAGCAGCATTGTTAGACGAGAAGAAAGACCTCTTTAAAAATCCTGACTTCAACTGACCTGGTTGATAGACCTCAGCAAGGGTCCCTCCCAGGGATACGGAGGAGCTGCGTCTGTACTCATGTTAGAGTCGGCAGCAAAGGCGTCTGCTTCCATGTTAGGAACGGCCTCAAACTACAGGCAAAGTCAGACTTTCACCAAAGTGTGCCTGGATCATGGTGCCATGATCAACGAAAGCTGTACCCCTACACCCCATTCCATGAGATCATGAACTCATGGAATTCGTGTAATCTTTACACAAGGGTATCAACACTCCCCATTTGCTTGATTCAGCAGCCACACAGTGCTGTCAATTACTCTGGTATAATGGTGGGCAATAGCTCTCACTATTCATCACTGTCCTCAGAACAGAGTAAAGTGCATTTTGAAGACTTTAACTTGGTAGTTAAAAAACACCATTGGGGGTTGTTAAAAGGATAGTCTTAACTGTTGGTTTTTGACTGCAATCACCCGGGTTCGATACCCACATTGGACTATTTTTTCTGCTTAAAAAAAAAATGCTCCAATGGCCCCCGATTCTTGCAAAAGTCCAACCCCACCAGCGAGTGCAAGTGACCAAACGGGGCTCTGGCACATTTGTAAGTGCAAAGTCGAACTGCTTTTCACATGCGTAGACATGTGGTGCACCTACAGTAAAAGCAGTCGCCTACTTCTACCCACCATGATTATCATGGCCTGTACCACGTGTACTAGGGATAAGCAAAAAAAAAAACACCATTTCTCTTGTTAGGAAGAGTGGGTGGAGGAGGTCTTCTCCAGAAGGCTTACTAGCTCTTTGTCCTCTCTCTCTCTTTAGAACCCAATAAAAGTCAATTTAGCAGCTCACTGCTAGTTTGCTTTCCCTTGGGGCATGAACTCATTCGTGTAATCTTTACACAAGGGGACAAGAAACAACAACACCTTTTAAAACAGATTGAGAAGTATAAAATAAGAATATAAACAGTAGCAATGCCTTTCTTTATTCCCACAAAGTACAAGCTCTCAGATCTGTTGTGTTGTGCCCGTTGTTTTGTCAATAATCCATTCTGAGTCGTCGGAGCTCCCTTGGTACCGGTTTTATTTATAACCAGTGCCGGAACATAAGGAGAACATCACACATCACCAGAAGCGGAGATACTCCCCCGATTGCAGCCAAAACCGAAACCAAAACCGCCGGGTTCCAGTCTCAGCCGGTTCCTGCCGCCAGGTGCGAAGTGGCGTGAGGATTCTCGCCTGAACCCTCAACAAGATCTTTACAATCCTTCTACAGAGGCATAGCATAGTAGAAGGAATATAAAGATCTGAAAACTTGTACTTTGCCTGAATAAAGAACCATATTGCTACTGTTTATATTCTTGTTTTATACTTTATAGAAATTTTATCTTCTCTTCTTTTTTCTTATCTCCACTCAATCATATCAGGGTATCAAGCTTGTACTCCATGTTAGGAGAGGCTGTACATGGCATCTGTTCCTCATGTCAGAGGCCGCCATTTCTTTTGGAGCTAAGTCAGTGGCCTGCCACTGAGTAGTGCTCTCAGTCTTAATGACAAAGGCAGACGCATTCTACTTCACCCAGTGTGGAGATAAGAAAGAAGAAGAATAAGAGGGTATCAAGCGACAACCATAATGATTGGATGAAGTAGAATACGTCTGCCTTTGTCATTAAGACTGGGAGCACTACTCAGTAGCAGGCCGACTTAGCTCGAAAAGAAATGGCCGCCTCTGACATGAGGAACAGACACCATGTGCAGCCGCTCCTAACATGGAATACAGATGCTACTCATCCTGTATCCCTGGAATCCTTACAGGGTACTATCAGCCGAGCCAGCTAAGTCCAGGTTTTTTAGCGAGCTTGTTACTGCTCTCCCTCCTTCTTTTTCATCCGGGCTTAGGACTGGCGGAGTTATTTTCTCTTCTAACAGATTGAGAATGACACTGGGGTGTGACGGCAGACCAACAACACAAGGGCAACCTCTTCACCCTCTTCCTCCACAGCCCCCTGATGGCGGTGTGTTTCCTATGTAACATCGTGGACATCCCCATCACCCTGTATGAGAAGGCTCAGGCCCATGTGGACCGCTTCCTGGTGGAGGCATCCGTGGTGCTCACTCGCTCCCGTACCATCGGTAACTTCTGTTTGCCACATATCTTGTTCACTAAACTCATAGAGATTACTTAAGTAAATTAAATTTAATTGCCATCTATCGTTGAAATTTTACACAAATAAATTTACTGGCAATGTGTTTCCTTTCAATAATATCATCAAATATTATCTCTATAGACCTTACTGCAGTGAGTTATTGAATGAGAGGGCTTGGCTCATCAGTAGTGAACCCTCTCAGCGGTTTCACCAAATTAATCTCTAGACCGCTCTACTATTGTATTGGATTCAAAATTACCTATTAATGTTATTTTGAATCCAATACAATAGTAGAGCGGACTAGAGATTAATTTGGTGAAACCGCTGAGAGGGTTCACTACTGATGAGCCAAGCCCTCTCATTCAATAACTCATATCATTGCAGTAACGTCTGTAGAGATAATATTTGATGATATTTAAAAGAAACGCATTGCCAGTAAATTTATTTGTGTAAAAAGATTACTTAAGTAATAAAAAAAAAGACATCTCCTTATCGTGCAACTGAAAGTTGCTGATGGCTTGCGCCATCTATCGGAATAAATATCAACTATTCTCGTTGATTTTTAATTATTCCACAATTGGCCAAATACCCACTCTTGATTAATCAAGAAAAGCTAGGGGGTCGTAGGAAGGATGATCTAAACCGTTGGTTTTCGACCGCTACGACCCAGGTTCGATTCCCGCATTGGGCACTTTTTTATTAAAAAAAAAAAAAAATGCTCAAATGGCCCCTGATTCTTGCAAAAGTCCAACCCCACCAGCGAGTTCAAGTAACCAAACGGGGCTCTGGCACATTTGTAAGTGCAAAGTCAAACTGCTTTTCACATGTGTAGACATGTGGTGCACTTACAGTTAAAAGCAGTCAATTTTACCCACCATGATTATCATGGCCTGTACCACATGTACTAGGGATAATAAAAATAGTTTAAATTTTTCATAAAAGATGGTGCGCTAAAGTATCATATTGATTGGTTTGTTTCAGACCCAGCCTACTTTCAGTTCTATGGAGATGATTTCCTAAGACTACTCATACTTCGCTTCATATTCTGCCATGTAACACTGAAGCTGCACAAGTTGTTCCGGGTAAGCACTACTGTACACCTGACTGTATACATACACAAACAATAATTGTTATGTGAAAGAGGAAAAATAAAAATCAGATAAGAAGTTTCTTTTAATTTTGAATTTGTAAGCTTTCGAGCAAATATATTGCTCTTAAACGGGCTAATACTCTATGTACACACACACAATCTCTAATATTTTTCCTCTTTCAAATAATTTCTGTATAACTATTGCTCACATAATAATTGTTATGTGAAAAAAATAGTACAAATGTGACATTGTTTTTGGATAAGGTTCATAAATTAAGAAAAACATATCCCCTTATCGTGTAACTGAAAGTTGCTGATGGCTTGCACCATCTATCAGAATAAATATCAACTAATCGTTGATTTTTAATTATTCATTAAAAATCAATGATTTTTAAGTTGATATTTTTTCCGATAGATGACGCAAGCCATCAGCAACTTTCAGTTACACGATAAAAAAGATGCCTTTTTCTTAATAATTGTTATGTTTTCCCCAATTTTTGCACCAAGAATTTTAATCTGAATATATATATTTTTTAAATTTATATCACAAGGTAATAAGACCACAAATCCAAATAAATAGTGTGTGACGTTTTGGTAACAACGCTGTTACCGAAACATCACACACTATTTATTTGGATTTGGTCTTATTACCTTGTGTAAAATAATGAGAGGGCCTAGGTCATTAGTGGTGAAACTGCTGGGAGGGTCCACCACAGATGTCCTAGGACCTTTCCTTATTTTATCATTGCAGTAAGGGCAGTAGGAAATTGTTTTATTTCACAAAGAATCATAATCATCAGAAATAGTTTAAATTTATTTTACCTCTCAATGTGGCTTCAACATGTTGGAAAGAGGAGAGAAGCTAACACAGATGCCTAGAACTGGTTGTGTTCTACACCTCTGACTCCTCAACTTGTCAAAACTCTTCAAATATTTCTCTTTTTCTTCTTCTTTCTTATCTCCACTCAATCATATTAAGGTATCAAGATTGTAAAGCTTGAGACTTGACAACCATCATGACTGGGTGAAGTAGAAAGCATCTGCCTTTGTCATTAAGACTGGAAGCACTACTCAGTGGCAGGCCGACTTAGCTCCAAAAGAAATGGCCGCCTCTGACATGAGGAACAGATGCCATGTGCAGCTCCTCCTAACATGGAGTATAAACGCTGCTCATCCTGTATCCCTGGATTAGGAGCCCTTACAGGGTACTATCAGCCGGGCCAGCTGAGCCCAGGTTTTTTAGCGAGCTTGTCACTGCTCCCCCTTCTCCTTTTTCATCCAGGCTTGGGACCGGCAAAGGTGGAGTTACTCAATTATATGAAGGTATCAAGCTTGTAGAGTTTGTTGATGGTGTCTGCCAGGGAAGAGTAGAGCTCATCAATGGATGAGTCAATACAGTCAATAATGTGGTTTGGGGTTGCAGGTTGACACTTAGTACATAGTGGGAAAACCTTGCAAATATTTATTATAACAGATGGTGTGCTAATGTATCATATTGACTTCAACTGTTGAAAGTGGCAATTCTGGGATATTTCTACGATACAATACTCTTGTGATTTGCATATTGTTGTAGTATTGTCTATTGTAAAACGACACTTTAAAACTATCCCGCATGTATTTCTTTTCAACGAAAAATCAAAATTTATTTCAAGGAGAAATAACGATTATTTCCAACCTTTGGGATGAGGACATGGCATCTGCCCGGTAAGCAGAATACTGTGGGTTCGATTCCCATCCCTGGACACTTTATTTTTCAGTTTATCATTACTCTTCACAAATCACCCTTTCATACCTCACCCCAAAGGTTGGAAATAATCGTTATTTCTCCTTGAAATAAATTTTGATTTTTCGTTGAAAAGAAACACATGCGGGATAAATTTTAAAATGTCGTTTTACAATCACAAGCCGCATTATATTGTACTATAGTATTGTCTATGTTACATCTGTGTCTATGTATCACAGCTTTGTTGGATTGTTGGTTGGCTAGTGGTTATTGGATAGTGCAGGCCGCTGATAGGTGAGAGCTGCTAGACTGTATATAATTTTATCTAGTTTCTTTAATCTCTTGTCCTTCCTTATTGTTTATAAATACCTTTATGTAATAAAGGATCTTTGTAATTATCATCCGTTCTTTCTATTCTACGAATATATAATTTTTTCCCAACTTCAACAGCCAGTGCAACCATTTGTCTCACTCCATCATGTTGTTTCTTATCCCCCTGTGTAAAGATTACACAAATTCCATGGGTTTATTCTCCTCGAGCTGTTTTATGATAAGCCCAGGCCTCTCCCAAAAGTTCTGTTTAGTGCATCTAATATATACGAATACAGGATATGGAGGAGCTGCGTCTGTACTCATGTTAAGAGTCGGCAGCAAAGGCTTCCATGTTAGGAACGGCCTCAAACTACAGGCAAAGTCAGACTTTCACCAAAGTGTGCCATGGTGCTATGATCAATGAAAGCTGCATCCCTACATCACATTCACTCCATCATACATGTTGTTTCTTATCCCCTTGTGTAAAGATTACACAAATTCCATGAGTTCATGCTCCTCGAGCTGTTTTATGATAAGCAGCGGCCTTTCCCAAAGGTCCTGTTTAGTGCATCTAATGCAAGCCAAAATGTGTTCTGGGGCTGCAGGTGCCAAGCTACGTTTTGGGCAAGTGGGGTAGATTTTGTTATTATTTTCTATCTTCAATGGCTTGAGATGGCCTGTTCTTTAATCATCATACATCATCATAGATCATAAATCATCATACACTAGGCGAATGACCCGGCTTCGCCCGAGAAATCCCTTGGGTGCAATTTCCTTCATACTAAAAGTATATCAATAATAAATATTAGAAGTGCCATAGAATAGCAATACAGAAGTAACACATAAACTACAGGAAAAAAGTGTGTGTGATGGCAAAAATTGTATTATATTAGTGTTTAGGTATTTGATTTAATTAATATAGTTGATATAATAGTATATATTTATATTATATTTTTTATAAATGAGTTTTAAAAATTGTAAAAAAAAAAAAAAAAAAATGCATCGGCCGGGAACCGAACCCGGGCCGCCCGCGTGGCAGGCGAGCATTCTACCACTGTACCACGGATGCTTTAAAAAAATGGCCATATTTAGGTATTCATTCCATTCCGGATTAGTCCGCGTAAAAAAAAGTTCTTCAAATTAAAAAAAAGAAATAGTCAAAACTACTAATCAAAATGCAGCCGAAAACTTTCCTCAGGTTTATAAAAAGCGACATGCAAAATTTGGTACCAATTGGTTCAGTAGTTTTTGAGTTTATCACGAAACAGACAGACAGACAGAAATTGACTTTTATATACGAGGGTTGTCCGTTAAATAAGTTCCACAGAGGTTTTTCATACAGAAAAACAGGTTTATTTGCGCTGAACTATACATTTTCGAAAATATCAGACTTTTTTTCATTTTTCTACATATTCCCCGTTTCGTTCGACGCATTTTTGCATTCGGTAACCCACTTATGGAACCCAGAGTCAAAGAACTCTGCCGCCTGGCCGCGTAGTAAGCCTAAAACCGCTTCTTCCAACTCGTCATCGTCCTGGAATTGGGTTCCACCCAGGTTTTTCTTCAACTCGGGGAGGAAATGGAAGTCACTAGAAGCTAGGTTCGGGCTGTAGGGTGGGTGTGACACCAATTCCCATCCAAATTCTTCGAAGAAGGCAGTGGTTTTATGGGCGGTGTGCGGCCGAGCGTTGTCGTGGTGAAACCGCACCCCTTTGGTTAACATCCCTCTCCTCTCGTTCTGAATCGCGCGTCGAAGTTGTTTTAAGATCTCACAGTACCGGTCGGAATTCATTGTTGTACTCCGACGCATAAAGTCGCACAACAATAGGCCCTTTCGGTCCCAAAAGACGGAGCCATAAGTTTCCCGGCAGAAAGTGTTTGTTTAAACTTTAGAGGTTTCGGAGAAGAAGTGTGCTTCCACTGCTTGGATTGCTCCTTTGTCTCCGGTGTGGTGTAGTGTACCCAGGTCTCATCACCAGTAACGATCGAATCCAATAATTCCTCTCCGTCAGTTTCGTGGCAATCGAGAAATTTCTGGGCCGCTTCAACCCGCTGCCGTTTATGGTCTTCAGTCAGCATTTTCGGAACCAATATTGCGCAGACCTTTGAATACCCTAAATGTTCACGCAAAATCTTGTCGATGGTGGTTTTACTGATATCAGGAACCAAATGGCAGAGCTTCTGCACAGTAACCCGTCGATCTTCAAGCATTGCCGCTTCGACTTTGGCAATGATTTCGTACGAATCCGATGGCCGTCCAGCACGCGGTTCATCGTGGACGTCTGTTCGGCTGTTTTTAAATTCTCTGACCCATCTGCGCACCATCCCGGAACTCATACACCCTTCTCCATACACTTGACAGAGTTCAGTATGAATGTCCTTCGCCGAATTCTTCTTTGCGGCTAAAAAGCGAATTACTGACCGTGAATCGCAGCTGGCGGGAGACACGAGGGGAAGCTCCATCACTAACGGCTGCTCAGCCAAGACTAAGCTTACCAGCGATGTATCCTTGGTGGGAAATTGGAGTGGGGAGAACAAGCTACGAACCCGTGCAGTCGGCTCGAGCCTAAAAGCGATCCTCATGACAGTGGTGCCCCGTGGAACTTATTTAACGGACAACCCTCGTATATAGATATTATCATAGAGATCACCAACATGTAGACCATGGTGTGTGCAGTCCCCCAACTTCCTGCCCCGCTCCCATCCCTCCATCCCAGAAGAGGAGATCCTCCACCACCCCGGATTGAAGCGAGTGATCGTAGACCTAGCCACCACCCTAGACGTCCGCTCCCTCTTCCTCTCCACAGAGGATGTGGTGACAGAGGAGGATTGACAAACAGCCATGTTTATGCTTGCCTAAAGTAGCAGTGTTGTACATAGGCTCGTTGTTGACACCCGCCGCTGTGTGGACCGACCACCCACATGTTATGTAGGTCTCGATCCCCCCATTCCTCTCCTTTCTTTTTCTTTATCGTTGGGACCATCTTTCTCTAAACTTTTTGATAACTCTCCTCTCTTTCACAATATATTTACTTTTTCTAAAACAACAACTAAAGTTATCAACTGCCATTTCATTTTTTTTTTTTTTTTGCATTTAGTGTTTTCCTTTTTTTTTTTTAAAGGGAGATTTAGGTTTGATTATTTTTTCCCTATTCTGTTCTTTCCTCCCCGCTGTATTCTCCGGTGTGGAAATCCCCCTGCTCGTCCATTGTCAATGTCTTTAGCTCCTGAACTAGCTTTGTTGATGTATAGAAGCTATTTTTCTTGCATGCTTGCATGGAACTCTATTGGGCCTTACCCAGATGTTTGGAGCATCTTTGTCTCATTCTTTTAGCGGACATTCACTGTTGTGTCTACTTACATGGGGAGTGTCTTGAATCTCCTAGAGGCTGTAGTATATTTGCATGTTTTTGTTCCTGTGTGTGGAATTGTTTCTTCTAAAAATGCCTCAATCTCTCTAAATGGAATTTTACAGTAGTGTTAGTAGCTAAACGTTGGAAGTGAGCTCATCAACCTCCTCAGGACTAACCTACCCTCTCTCTGACATCCCATATGTTTCTTTAATTCATCTCTATGACCACTTTTTTTACTCTCTCTTTAACCTTTTTTTGTTATTTCCTTTAAACCCCATTATAATTCTCTATTACAAGCAACTTTTTTATTACCTTTTAAATATGAACCTTCGAATACAGGTGTCACAAATTAAGAAAATAAATTATAATATATTTACAATAATTTTAAATAATGTTGTTAATTTTAAAAAGTTGATTTAAGGCAATAATTGTGAATTATCACAGTATTGTTTCCTATTTTTTTTGGGTGAAGTTTAAATGCTTTTTTAGGTTTATGTTGTTGTTTCTTATCCCCTTGTGTAAAGCTTACACGAATTCCATGAGTACATGCTCCTCGAGCTGTTTTATGATAAGCAGTGGCCTCTCCCAAAGGTCCTGTTTACTGCATCTAATTTTATGTTTATTCTTATACAAAGTGGTTTGTAAAAAATAACACATTGGTTATGTGAATGAAGGAAATAATGGAATTCATCACCGTGCTGATACAGCAGCGTGAAGAAGCCATAAAACCCACTTTGTGCAATATAATTACTTTGTGAAAATTTCTCTTTTCAAGTTTTCTCTCTCTTTCTTTTCTTTTGAATTATGTGACCTTAAATATAAATACAGTAGAACCTCCCTGTAAAGGACACCTAATTACAGAGACAAAGTGCCCTTTAGGGAGAGGTGTCCTCTTACCTGAGAGTTGCTAAATAGTAAAAAAATTAATTTTGCAAATGAAAACTGTCTTTTGTATAGGTGTTCTCTAGCGCGAGTGTCCTCTCATGGAGGTTCTACTGTATATATTTTGATTGTGTATGAGCAAATTTGATAACATAAGCATATATATATATATTATCTTTGCAATATTTCTATTCTAGTCACAGAATGTTGTTTTAATTTTATATAAAATTTTAATATATATATATAAATGAGCAATTTTTTTTTAACCTTTTAAATGTTTAGTATACATTTGACTGCTATATGTTTTAAATTTGGGCAATTGTGGGCTATGTTGATGAAAATGATATAACACTTTTAACAAGTTTTTTTTTTTTTTCTTTTTAAAATATGGGGTGTGTCATACACAGTAGAACCTCCCTGTAAAGGACAACACCTAAAGAAACTCATGCGGTGAAACTTCAAGTGTTGTTTTACAATCACAAGCCGCAGTGTATTATATTATATTATAAGTTACTTTATGTATTATTTATGAACGAAAAATACATCCAGGGTAGCCTAGTGGACATGGCATCTGCCCGGTAAGCGGAACATTGTGGGTTTGATTCCCATCCCTGGACACTTTTATTTTTCCGTTCATCATTACTCTTTATAATTCACCCTTTCATACCTCATCCAAAAAGGTTAGAAATAGTCAATATTTCACCTTGAAATAAATTTTGATTTTTCATTGAAAAGAAACTCATGCGGTGTAACTTCAAGTGTTGTTTTACAACACCTAATTGCAGAGCCAAAGTGTCCTCTTACTGGAGAGTTTCTAAATAGTAAAAATGGTAATTTTGCAAATGAAAACTGTCCTTTGTGGAGAGATGTCTTCTAGCGGGAGTGTCCTCTTATGGAGGTTCTACTGTATATACAGTATGACCCCACTATAGAGAACCAATAATGGGACTGAACCTGTGGTTCACTATAGCCATGGTTTGTTATATAGCTATAGTTTACTGTATTATAAAATAAACATGGAAATTATTACAGGTTTGGCATAAGGGAAGGTTGGCTATGTGTATCCCAGATTTGTTTTAGCCATGTTTTACCGTAATTTTCACCATGGGCTCTTGATGATTTGTATGAATATGTCCAAGTGTTGGTTGTGTGGGAATGGATGAAATTTAGGATTATAATTTTATATTCCCTTGTTTTAGAAAGTATTTCTTCTATGGCTTTAAGTTTGTTTGTAATTTTTTTTTTAAAAGAAAGTCTGCATTTTCAAACATTTCTATTTTAGGAATTTTAAAAGACAGAATTAATTGTCTTAAGAATAGAGCAACAAGTTGAATAATCGAGGTGACAAAATTCATCTCTTGAATTCATTCTGATATCATGAGCAAAGTGAAGTTGTACCTGATCATGAAACTTTTTTTTTTTGCTTATCCCTAGTACATGTGGTACAGGCCATGATAATCATGGTGGGTAGAAGTAGGAGAATGCTTTTACTGTAAGTGCACCACATGTCTCCACATTTGAAAAGCAGTTTGACTTTGCACTTACAAATGTACCAGAGCCCGTTTGGTTACTTGCACTCACTGGTGGGGTCATGAAACTTACTATAACTATATATGCAGTTGCTGCATGGAGACTTCTCCATCTTCTCAGAGCAAAGTGAGAGATTGAGGAACAACCCCAACTTTAACAAATGCATCACTCCATATATAATGGTTTGGGGTATGGCCAGTTGCCATACATTCTATGGAAGGAGCTCTGAAACTGGCTGAATTTAGCTGGTGAAGTGGGGTAGGGCCTATCATTATCAGGCCAGAATATATCTTGTTGTTGATAAGGCACAATTTGGATTATAAAGACAAGGCAATAAGACCTAATCCAAATAAATAGTGTGTGACGTTTCAGCGTTGTTACCATCTTCAGACAAAAGTACTAAATGATACATGATACATTCAGTACTTTTGTCTGAAGATGGTAACAATGCTGTTACCGAAACGTCACACACTATTTATTTATTTATTTGGATTTGGTCTTACTACCTTGTGTATATCTTGTTGTTTCTTATCCCCTTGTGATACAAATTCCAAGAGTCCATAATCTTATGGAATGGGGTGTAGGGATGCAGCTTTTGTTGATCAGGGCACCATGGCACACTTTGTTCTGACTTTGCCTGTAATTTAAGGCTATCTCTAACAATATAGAAGCCTTTGCTGCTGACTTTTTTTTTTTTTTACGCTCTGTTCTTATAACCCCATAGATGAATCTTATAAAAAAGTTTATATAAAAGGGCGTACCTGGATCTGTAAAGAAAAAAAAAAAATTCTTTTTCTCAAAATATTTCGAGAGATTGCTCCCTCTTTATCACTTTATTTCACAGTGCAATAAATTGATAAAGAGGGAGCAATCTTTCGAAATATTTTATTGAGAAAAAATTGTTTTTTTTTTCTTTACAGATCCAGGTATGCCCTTTTATATAAACTTAATTGATGGATCGCCTTTTGACTCAAATTATAAAAAAAGTGTTTTTTTATCCAATGAAATGTGCAAATATTGTATAATGGGGGTTTAATGTGCAAATGACTTTTGGCAAACTAGGAGAGGATCATATAATTGGAAGGGTTTGAAGATATAAGAGAAATCCTCCCTGGAATGATAGATGTTCAGAAGAGGTTGATGTTGTGAGATTGTGTGAGAGGATAAATCCCCACCCCCCAAATATAACAATTGTTTCACCTTTACTTGGCTGTTTTACACTTATTTTTCTTGCTGCGCCCAACATTTTCTTTGTTGTTGTTTCTTATCCCCTTGTGTAAAGATTACACGAATTCCATGAGTTCATGCTCCTTGAGCTGTTTTATTTTATTTATTTTTTTTTGCTTATTTCTAGTACATGTGGTACAGGCCATGATAATCATGGTGGGTAGAAGTAGGCGACTGCTTTTTTACTGTAAGTGCACCACATGTCTACACATGTGAAAAGCAGGAGTTGTTTTATGATAAGCAGTGGCCTCTTCCAAAGGAACATTTTCTTTTCAAGGATATTTCAAATCAGAAAGAGTGTCCAGGGAGCAGACTTGCTCTATTCCAACAAAATATAAGAGTTGACCTTCTCTTGATAGGTCTCTCCACAGATGTGGTAGCACCTAGCTTCCAATTGTTGACACATTCCCAATCTTTGTTTTTCATATATATTTTCACATCAAATAAAGTAGAAATAAGGCTGAGGGTGGAAGCTCAATTGTAAAGAAAGGATATTTTCCCCTCAACAAACACTTCTCTATCTACTTTCTGTTTATAACAGCTCCTTATGGCATAAAGGACAGAATTGAGAGTCTTGTTTAAAATATTACATTTTACTCTTTCAATAAGGCACAATTTGGATTATAGATTATAAACACAAGGTAATAAGACCCAAATAAATAAATAGTGTGTGACGTTTCGGTAACCACACTGTTACCGAAATGTCACACAACTATTTATTTATTTGGATTTGGCCTTATTACCTTGTGTTTATTTTACTATTTCAAATTTATTGGCAGCCTCTGACAACAGAAATAATTGTGTCGTCACTTTCATAATTTGAAATATAAATAGCGAAATATCCGAAATTTTTGTAATAAATAAAATGTTTTATTTTTTTTTTCCACAAAATATGCTTTTTAATTAATATATATACAAAAATATAATTTAAAATTAGAAAAAAAGGTGTTGATCTTAAAATTTAAAAAAATAAGGCATATCCTTACCAAATATCATGGAACAAGTTAAATAAGCGTTTAGTTGTTTTTTTTTAACTATAGATGGCGCTCTGCCATCTAAAATGATAATGTGATTGGTCAGGATATGCTCTATGAAATTCTTTCATGAAAGACTCTACTGTAAAACACAGAAACTCTCGGTCTCTCTCAAGGAGATGGTCTCTAATCAGAGACTTGGTCATGTCAGGATAAATCATGATGAATTCTTTCAACCTTTTTTTTTTTCGCTTATCCCTAGTACACATGGTACAGGCCATGATAATCATGGTGGGTAGAGGTAGGCAACTGCTTTTACTCTAAGTGCACCACATGTCTACACATGTGAAAAGCAGTTCGACTTTGCACTTACAAATGAATTGAGGGCCATTGGAGCATTTTTTTTTATAAGAAAAAAGTGCCCAATGCGGGATTCAAACCCGGGTCGTAGCGATCGAAAACCAACGGTTTAGACCATCCTTCCACCAAATCCCCCAAAAGTAAAGGTAAAGATGACAACAGTTGAACTTCTGAAAGCCATCATGTCAGAGAAAAACTGTCCTTTATAGAGAGGTATCCTGTTATCGGAGAGTTGCTAAATACTAAAAATGATAATTTTGCAAATGAAAAATGTCCTTTATAGAGAGGTGCCCTCTTATCAGAGAGTTGCTAAATAATAAAATGATAATTTTTCAAATGAAAACTGTCCTTTATAGAGAGGTGTCTGCTAAAGGGAAGTTCTACTGTCCTTTATAGAGAGATGTCCTCTTACCAGAGAGTTGCTAAATAGTAAAAAATGGTAATTTTGCAATTGAAAACTGTCCTTTATAGAGAGGTGTCCTGTTATCGGAGAGTTGCTAAATACTAAAAATGATAATTTTTCAAATGAAAACTGTCCTTTATAGAGAGGTGTCTGCTAAAGGGAAGTTCTACTGTCCTTTATAGAGAGATGTCCTCTTACCAGAGAGTTGCTAAATAGTAAAAAATGGTAATTTTGCAATTGAAAACTGTCCTTTATAGAGAGGTGTCCTGTTATCGGAGAGTTGCTAAATACTAAAAATGATAATTTTTCAAATGAAAACTGTCCTTTATAGAGAGGTGTCTGCTAAAGGGAAGTTCTACTGTACTTCCAAACATTCCAAAATTGTTGCAGTTAAAGTACAATAAAAAAAATATCCAATAAGACATTAACTTGTGAACAAATCCTTCATATGTCAACATCTCTTCAGATAATTTGAGGATCCTACTATTTTTATATATTTGTGTTGATTAATGCCTTGTTAAGGAAGCTGAATTGTAGGCGAAAATTTCTACCCCTGTATCTACAGAGATTCTATTCTTTTCTCATTCTCAGCACCTTCAGTCGCTGAAGTAGATTCAAACTCTTCCTCACTTATTCTTTTTTAGAGAATGTTTCCATTTAAAATTAGGTAATCTTGTATCTTGTTTGTACAGTAGAACCTCCCTGTAAAGGACAACACCTAATTGCAGAGCCAAAGTGTCCTTTAGGGAGAGGTATCCTCTTACCAGAGAGTTGCTAAATAGTAAAAATGGTAACTTTGAAAATGAAAACTGTCCTTTGTGGAGAGGTGTCCGCTAAAGGGAGGTTCTACTGTATATATTGTTTTTCCACTTAGTTATAAGGAAGGAAAGCTATATGACAGAATATAGTATATTCTAGATGCACCACAACCTTTGTAAAACTGCATAATTCTAGACCTACCTGCCATCAAATGATAGCAACACCAGATCCAAACAGACTGAACTTGTCATGATAGAATTATTCCTTTATAAGAGTTTATTAGGTTATATTTCACACATCCAGTGATGTAAGATCCTAATTGATTTGTCCTTATTCCAGTCACTAATTCATTAGATGGTTCATCTTATGTCAGCTACGTAATTTTGAAATGTTTCCTGTACTTCTCTCATGATGGATTACAATGAAATCTACCCAGACCTGGTAGATAGTCTTGACACTATTGCAGCCTGGAGACCTGGTAGATAGTCTTGACACTATTGCAGCCTGGAGACCTGGTAGATAGTCTTGACACTATTGCAGCCTGGAGACCTGGTAGATAGTCTTGACACTATTGCAGCCTGGAGACCTGGTAGATAGTCTTGACACTATTGCAGCCTGGAGACCTGGTAGATAGTCTTGACACTATTGCAGCCTTGAGACCTGGTAGATAGTCTTGACACTATTGCAGCCTGGAGACCTGGTAGATAGTCTTGACACTATTGCAGCCTGGAGACCTGGTAGATAGTCTTGACACTATTGCAGCCTGGAGACCTGGTAGATAGTCTTGACACTATTGCAGCCTGGAGACCTGGTAGATAGTCTTGACACTATTGTAGCCTGGAGACCTGGTAGATAGTCTTGACACTATTGCAGCCTGGAGACCTGGTAGATAGTCTTGACACTATTGCAGCCTGGAGACCTGGTAGATAGTCTTGACACTATTGCAGCCTGGAGACCTGGTAGATAGTCTTGACACTATTGCAACCTGGAGACCTGGTAGATCAACTTGGCTATAGTCTTGACACTATTGCAGCCTGGAGACCTGGTAGATCAACTTGGCTATAGTCTTGACACTATTGCAACCTGGAGACCTGGTAGATCAACTTGGCTATAGTCCTGACACTATTGCAACCTGGAGACCTGGTAGATCAACTTGGCTATAGTCCTGACACTATTGCAGCCTGGAGACCTGGTAGATAGTCTTGACACTATTGCAGCCTGGAGACCTGGTAGATAGTCTTGACACTATTGCAGCCTGGAGACCTGGTAGATAGTCTTGACACTATTGCAGCCTGGAGACCTGGTAGATAGTCTTGACACTATTGCAGCCTGGAGACCTGGTAGATAGTCTTGACACTATTGCAGCCTGGAGACCTGGTAGATAGTCTTGACACTATTGTAGCCTGGAGACCTGGTAGATAGTCTTGACACTATTGCAGCCTGGAGACCTGGTAGATAGTCTTGACACTATTGCAGCCTGGAGACCTGGTAGATAGTCTTGACACTATTGCAGCCTGGAGACCTGGTAGATAGTCTTGACACTATTGCAACCTGGAGACCTGGTAGATCAACTTGGCTATAGTCTTGACACTATTGCAACCTGGAGACCTGGTAGATCAACTTGGCTATAGTCTTGACACTATTGCAGCCTGGAGACCTGGTAGATCAACTTGGCTATAGTCTTGACACTATTGCAACCTGGAGACCTGGTAGATCAACTTGGCTATAGTCCTGACACTATTGCAGCCTGGAGACCTGGTAGATAGTCTTGACACTATTGCAGCCTGGAGACCTGGTAGATAGTCTTGACACTATTGCAGCCTGGAGACCTGGTAGATAGTCTTGAGACTATTGCAGCCTGGAGACCTGGTAGATAGTCTTGACACTATTGCAACCTGGAGACCTGGTAGATCAACTTGGCTATAGTCTTGACACTATTGCAGCCTGGAGACCTGGTAGATCAACTTGGCTATAGTCTTGACACTATTGCAACCTGGAGACCTGGTAGATCAACTTGGCTATAGTCCTGACACTATTGCAACCTGGAGACCTGGTAGATCAACTTGGCTATAGTCCTGACACTATTGCAGCCTGAATTTAAACAAACTTTATAACAGCAGTGTGTTAGTTCACCCTAGCCCTCCCTCTTAATAAAATGACTCAATGCAAACTCGATGACTCGATGCAATAAAAAGTGCCAATGCATGTTTTTATTTCATATCAGTACTGTGACTGACTTTTCATCTCATCAACCTCTTACCTCCAATAAATTGTTTCCTTTTTCAAGATACATAAAATAAGATATATTAAAATTTTCCACGGAAAGAATGAGACGTGCTGAAATAGTAAAAAGTGATTTTTTTCCATTCAACTCAAGGTCTGTACTTAACTTTATTGTATTGATATCCTATACAGTAGAACCTCCCTGTAAAGGACAACACCTAATTGCAGAGCCAAAGTGTCCTTTAGGGAGAGGTGTCTTCTTACTGGAGAGTGTCAAAATAGTAAAAATGGTAATTTTGGCAATGAAAACTGTCCTTTATAGAGAGGTGTCCTCTAGCACGAGTGTCCTATCATGGAAGTTCTACTGTACTAAATGTAGAAAGGGTAATTTCAATGGTGTTCTAGGGAAGAGGGGAGGGGGTTAAACAGGATGGGTAGATGGGATGGTCAGAAAGGAACCTTGGGTATCTCCCCTAGCAATGCTTCCACTGAGTCCAACATTGAACAAATCACTACTTTGTAATGGGCTAAGGAAGAAATTTATTATATTTTTCTCAAAGTATTAAATTATTTTTTAGAGATAGAAATATCCATGCACTCAGTATAACCACTTTAATTCAACACCTTTTTTCATTTATTTTTTATTATCCCTAGTACACATGGTACAGACCATAATAATCATGGTGGGTAGATAGAGACTGCTTTCACTGTAAGTACACCACATGTCTACACATGTGAAAAGCAGTTCTAATTTAACATTATTTCAATTCAAACATTTTTTTTCGAATCCCAATAAGGCTCTTTTCTTTAACCGACTATAATTTAACACGGACTTTGCTTCGACCAAAAATTTTGATTCCTTGGGATATTGAATTAAAAAGGTTTAACTGTTTTATACCAAAACAAAGTTTTATTTATTTATCTTCTATTAAATCTCTATCTTTACAAAGTTTTAAAGAGGACTTTTAGGTTTTATTAGGGGATTATAACCGAGACATGGCTTTCAATGGCTGCAATTATAAATCTTGATCAAGTGTAACCAAGCAGATGTATTTTGCTTCAGTAGCTTTTGTTTTTCATCATATGTAATATAGTTAAATCTCTCTTAAATATATACAGTAGAACCTCCCTGTAAAGGACAACAACTAATTACAGAGCTAAATTGTCTTTTAGGGAGAGGTGTCCTCTTACTGGAGAGTTGCTAAATAGTAAAAATGGTAATTTTGCAAATGAAAACAGTCCTTTGTGGAGAGGTGTCCTCTTACCAGAGAGTTGCTTAATAGTAAAAACAGTAATTTTGAAAATGAAAACTGTCCTTTTTGGAGAGGTGTCCGCTAAAGGGAGGTTCTACTGTATAAGGGAAATTGATGGTTCTCCAAACTGATTGAACATTAGTTGTTTATGTTAACCCTCTTACACACAATGTATATAAATATTTTCTATATTTTATTGTAACTAATAATCACAACCTAAACTAAATAGTTAATTTGTTGAAAGGATTGTGTAGGCCTTGGAATAATGGAGGACAGTTGTAACTATTCTGATTGAAGAATTCCCAGTATAACTCTTGTTGATTATTTAAGACATCTTCTCTGATCGTGCAAATAAAAGTTTCTGATGACTTTAACCATCTGTCAGAATAAATATCAATAATCACAATAGGAGGAATAGCAGGAAACCATTCCTAAGAAGGGACAAAAGCTAACAGCGACAACATTCTTTATTAAAGCGGTATAATCTTGGAGAGCTTTCGGACAATGTTTTTTAACAGGCTGTTATGCCAATACCTTGGTTTTCACGTAACAGCCTGTTGAAGGACTGTATTGTCCGAAAGCTCTCCAAGATTATACGGCTTCAATAAAGAATCTCGTTGTCATCAGCTTTTATTCCTTCTTATCAACTAATCATTGATTTTTAATTATTCCAGAATGAGCTGAATACCCATTCTTTATTAAATCAAGAAAACATGGTTAGCTTTTCTTGATTAAACAAGAATGTGTATTTGGCCAATTCTAAATAATTAAAAATCAATTAGTTGATAGTTATTCAGGTAGATGGTTCAAGTCATTAGAAACTTTTATTTGCACAATCAGGAAATGTCTTCTTCTTAATTTATCCACCCGATTTCAATACTATTTCACCTTTGTATTATTTTTTTTTCTTGTTGATTATGGTTTAAATATGTTTTATTTTTTTTAATTTAGTCTTGTCACTTTATCTTTAAATCAAATTGTACCCTCTAAAATGTTTGTAATCACATTCCAAAGAAAACATGATATTTCAGGCATGAAATCTTTATACAGTAGAACCTTCATGTAAAGGACACCTAATTGCAGAGCTAAATTGTCCTTTAGGGAGAGGTTTCCTCATACAGGAGAGTTGGAAAATTGTAATAATGGTAATTTTGCAAATGAAAACTGTCCTTTATAGAGAGGTGTCCGCTAGCGAGAGTGTCCTTTCATGGAGGTTTTACTGTATAACATCAGCACAAACTGATAAAAGCACAATTTGAATTATAGATTATAATACAAGAAAATAAGTTTTTATTCTTTTGTCTGATGATGGTGACAATGCTGTTGCCGAAACGTATCACACTAATAAATTATTTGGATTAGGTGTCTTATTTTCTTGTATCAGCACAAATTGATTTTAGAGAAATGTAAACAAAAATAAACAATATTTGTGGTACATTGCGTCAACTCCCCTGAACATGAAGGTTTGGTGTGTCTATAATGATAAGATGGTTAATTCTGACCAAACCTAACCTCTGGGTGTTTGAGAGATAGTTTGTAAAAAGATGGAAGCACTATATAGGGCGGAGAACATATAGAAATTTTTGTATTTCCCCCCCTCCTTGCCAATTTTGTACAACTTTGCACATTACACATAGCACAATGATATTTCACCTACTTGCTCAATGGGTGTTCCTGTCAGCCAGTCTCTTTCTTATAGTATTCTGCTTTCAACACTTAATTACATGTTAAACCTTTAGTAGAATTCTTTCAAACCATTGTTTTATATCGAAACTTCTTCTTTCCAGAGGTCTTCAACAACCCTACAATTCTTAAAATTAAAGATACCTCGGCCAATAAATCTTTCTTCTTCTTCTTCTTTCTTATCACCACTCAAATCATATTAGGGTATCAAGTTGTGACCCTTGATGGTGTCTGTTTGACAACCATCATGACTGTGTGAAGTAGAATGCCTTTGTCATTAAGACTGGGAGCACTACTCAGTGGCAGGCCGACTTATCTCCGAAAGAATGGCCGCCTCTGACATGAGGAACAGACGCCATGTGCAGCCGCTCTTAACATGGAGTACAAACACTGCTCATCTTGTTTCCCTGGATTAGGAGCCCTTACAGGGTACTTTCAGCCAGGCCAGCTGAGTCCAGGTTTTTTAGTGAACTTGTTACTGCTCCCCTCCTCCTTTTTGAGTAAATCTTTATATTACCTCGATGTTTCGACAAAAATCTTTTGTCCTCGTCAGAAGCAAACAAAAATTAAAACACTTGGCAAGGCATAATAATAATAAAGATTTACTGGTCGAAGTATCTTTAATTTTAAGAACTATGAATGCCAGCCAGGTAACCTCTATTTTTACGATAAACCTACAATTGTATCGGGAATATTTTGAAACCATTGTTCAACATCTGTATAACATTTCTAATATACTTTATAAAGTGTGTGTATATCTATCTCAAATCTTTGGATATAAAAACTCTATTTATGGAAAAATACTTTTTTTCTTTTTTATAGGATTCCCCTACTTGCTAATAGAACTTTTGAGAAATTTCAGTCATTCTGACCATATGTAATTGAGGTCTTTTTTGTTATTTACATAAAATTTTCAGCATCAAAAAGATAAATACTGTGGAGGCCGCTCAATATTTATTGACATGTAACAAAATTGTTTAATTCCCGAAAATTTCTCTTTTTATCTACTTAAAATCTTGTCTAAAAGTTATTGATGTTATAACTTTCCCAATTTCGAATTCTATATAACAACACTTTTAGTTTATTGCATGTCCCCCATTTTTGAATGCTCTTATCAACTTTTTCTAAAAAACAATAATATAAAATTGGTAGTAACTGTTTGTTAAAATTCCCTCATAATATATAAATATATATACAAACCAGTGTATTTCTCCCCCACTCTTTTTCTCTGAATAGACCCAAAGCTTTGTGATAAAGAAAACTTTCTCAAAATATATATAACTCTATTTTTTTCAAGATTAATAAAACAATGGTTGTATTGTAGTGTTTTGGTGTTCCTTTTATAAAGCATACAAACATTTGGCTATCATCAGGTAATGTGGCTGTGTAGAAAATTCTGGTAATCGTTTCACAAAACACTGATGTGAAATTCGGTAGAAGAATTCGCAGTGATGATTCTTTTGTGGGCTGTTGCAAGGATTTAAATCAGATCACTAAATAGCAGAAAGGAGAGGGTAAAATTCTCCTTCAAACTAACTTTATTTAAAACATGTTAAGAGGACAGAGGAAAACACCCAACTGCTGGTCAGCAGATTAGGCCGTGCTCTATTCCTTTGTTGTCGGCTGGCGCAGCTGGCGAGTATGTTTGTTTACAGTCACCCAATCTGTCTGGCCGACGTCCCGAAGTGAATCTCCATTATTCCACAGTAGCCCTAATAGAACTTCACTTTAAGCCATCCACAAAATGATCAAGTGCCAATTTCAGAGTCCTGTGTCCATGTCCCAATATTTTTCCCTTTCATTCAGAAATCTTAAAACTATGTTTTTCTCACACAAGACACCCAACACACATAAGACACCCAATCCAAATAAATAAATAGTGTGTGAAATTTCGGCAACAACGCTGTTATTCATCTTCCTTTTCTTTCTTATCTCTACTCAATCATATCAGGGTGTCAAGCTTGTAAAGCTTGTTGATGGTGTCTGCCGGGGAAGAGTAGAGCTCATCAATGGATGAGTCAATACAGTCAATAATGTGTCCGAAAACATATCAAGATTTAGAATAAGAAAATATTAATGATTTGACATCCATCATGAATGGGTGAAGTAGAAAGCGTCTGCCTTTGTCATTAAGACTGGGAGCACTACTCAGTGGCAGGCCGACTTAGTTCCATTATGAAATGGCCACCTCTGACATGAGGAACAGACGCCATGTGCAGCTGCTCCTAACATGGAGTACAGATTCATCCTGTACCCTGGATCAGGAGACCTTACAGGGTACTATCAGCCCGGCCAGCTGAGCCTAGGTTTTAGCGAGCTTTTTACTGCTCCCTCTCCTCCTTTTCCATCTGGGCTTGGAACCGGCAAAGGCGGATTTAGAAAATATTAATAAAGATTAACATTGCCTCACACAATATTTTAAAAAAGATTCTCTATTATATACTTCCAATGGTAACACACAAATGGAATATTAAAATTAAATCTTATAGGCTTTCCATCCTACATAGCTAGAATATATATTTATTTTGGTTATCATAACATGGAAAACCAGACGAGATGTTCTTACCTTCTGAAGCGACGTAATTTGAAGGCGCATGATTTGATTGAGAGTACCTCGTCAATACCAGCCGTCTTTGCCGAAAATCACTTCATAACTGATGGATTGGCTTCTAGTTCAGCACAGACTGCCTTCCGAGATGCCGACGTTCAAACAGATACCTGGACTCCATCTTATTACAAGGTCAAGTCCTTTGATCCTGAATTGGTCCATCTCAAGACAGTAGACCAATCCCCAAGCTACGTCGAACTGGATTCTCTCGAACAATTTCGGAACCAAGTCAAATGGGAAAAAGAATTTAAACAAACCGAACATTTTAAACAGAATGATATTTTAATTGAAATGAAAATTCGGGCAAAATACAATGATTGGGATAAGAGATTTGATGAAGATATTCGAAATCACATGGTACAATTTATATCAGATATCACCAGAGAGTATAACATGTTGCAGAATTTAAGCCAATTCCGCTTGAACAATCTCTGGAAGCAGAAACAGGATGAAAAACAAAAACTCAAGAAAAAAATATATTCACAAAAACAACAGGGCTATTATTTAATACAGAAGCAGAGAGATAGGATAGCAGCTTTATGCACAAGAGGTCTCAGAAGTAGCGAACTTTCCGATGAAGACTTGCAACCAAAGCCTCAGAGTTCAAAACATTTCAAAATCTCAGAAAACTATTATCTCGGAACCTTTGAAGGATTTATTGAACTGGAACCTTATTTGCAAGATTTTTGTAGATATTTTGACTCATCTAAGGTAAATGTGACAACCGAGGAACGTCAGCGTTACCTTCGATTTCTTAAAAGCATTCGCGAAAATTTCGACCCAACCAAAGTATCAATCGTCCATAAGGAAAAACATCACAAAAAAGAAGCAACGGAGGAAGTTTCTCGGCAGCATACACCGACCGTACCAACGTCCAGCTTGGTTGACGTGAAGAAAAGGATCGCTTCGATTATTCTGAAGCGAACTGTACGAGGAAAAGCACCGCAGTTTGTGATCCAAAAAGAAAGAGAACGAAACAAACAATTAATTCAAGAGCTTCATCATTCTAATTATGTTTGTCAGGCAGAAATGGAACCAGTCATCAATTACTTATCCAAAACAGAAATGGCGATCAAAAATAATAACATCGCCAGTGTACGGAAACAAATAGCTATTGGATTTATGAAGCAAATGCAAGGAGTAATGCTGTGTGATATTCTTACCATTCTTGCATCAGCAAACCTCAAACGCCTTGAAGAATTTCGCGAATCTCACAGAATTGAAGACACCAAATCATCCATTATGCTTACCATTTCAAGAGAAGAAAGTTCAAGCAGTCACTACACATTATCTCAAGCTGACGAATTCTCAGAAATAGAAACAGAAGAAGAACAAGAATTTATTCCAAACGAATATCCTGATATTACTGAAAATGTTCAAGACACCCTGGATACTCTTAAAGAACTAATCCTACCTACCCGTAAAGGTTTAGGAGTGTTACAGAAAAAGGAAAAAGTTGGCAGACAAAGTAAAATGCTGCGGATTTGTGAGAATAGAAGATTTGGGGATGTTCCTCCAATCTCAGGAGTCCTCACCTACCTTACGTCTGAACAGGTCGCTATCATGGAATCCCAACGTAGAAGATCTATTCTGAAGAGATCGAAGAAATCAAACACTGAAATGTGAGGCGGATTCACAAAAAGATTAAATTAGAAAAAACAACATTTGAAAAAATCAAATCTCTCTCACGTTAAATTTTCTATACTCACTTAAGGGGATCGGTGGAAGGATGGGCCTAAACCGTTGGTTTTCGACCGCTACGACCCGTGTTCGTTTCCCGCATTGGGCACTTTTCCTGATAAAAAATAAATAAAAAAATCTCACTTAATCCTTTTCACAAGGTAAAAATACAAGTTATCAAAATACGAAACTACCAGGTCTATTAGTATGAAACGCGAAAATATTCAGTGAATTCAAAAGTTCACCAATTCCATACAACAAAAGTTTTTTTATGGTATGATAGACGCGAATGATTTTTTAGAAATAAAAAAAAACCATTACTACTGCCCTTACTGCAATTGTTTTATTTCAAAAAGAATCATACGCGTCTAAAATAGTTTCGTATTTTGATAACAGATGGCGCGCTAATGCATCATAATAAAAATACAAGTAAAATGCCTCGATGTTAAAATTTAAGGAACGAAGATATAATTTAAACTAAAATAACTGGTTTTGAAGGTCATTTGTTGGTTGGACGTTTGTTTGGAAAAATATAAAGCTACATCAATCGATTTTTTATTTAGTTCCCGATGTGATTCGCTGTCATTCTCCAATCATCATTCCCCTGAGGGAGAGTGACAGCAAGTTACTGAAACGTCGGGAACTGAATTTAAAAAAAAAAGGTTTTGATGTATTTTTATTGTTACATGGACAACAAGGCCAAGATACTAGAGTAAAGTTGAGGAAAGAGGGGAGGACTCTAGCGGTCCCCACTGCCATGTGGCAGGCGCTAAAAACAGCATTCCTGTGTGGGGGAGGACAGAGTCTGGTGACATCTGCGGCAAGGAGAAGACGTAGCGACTTGCCTCCGGGCGTGTGAATGATCCTGTAAGGTGGTGCCAGGAGAGCCTGACATCGGAGTGGCCTACAAACCGGTGTAAGTCCAGGCTGGACGTGTATAGTGTGGAACGGGAGGTTCCACAAGAGAACATCCACGGCGCCAAGGATACTTCTGACGGGGAGGTTGAAGACAAGTCCCACTGTTGTATTCCTTCTGTTAGTGAGACATAATAAAGCGCTAACTTTAGCTGTAATCCCTTCGAACTCACTGTGTATCTTTGTGGCATCCTGAGTAGACAAGGTAAACGAATAGCGTCTGGGTACGACGCAACAATATGTATATAGGTGAAATAACAGGAGAACTGTCGCAAATGCGACGGGCTAATTCGAAAATATTTTTCTACTATAATAAATTAATTTGTATAAATAGTCTATCAGAGCCACGCGCTTTGTGTGAATGAGGGGAGCGGCGGGTTCTGTAAAGTCCCCAACGCAGGCTCCGATGCATCTCGTAAGAACTGAAAGGTCGAGTGGGCGTAGGAGACAGTAGCCTTTGATGATGGGAGTATCCAAGAGCTTGGGCGGAGTCAGCGCGCGGTGATCCTGCTCAAGTATCACGATGGAGGCTTCCCAGATCTTGAGGAGACGGCGCGGCGGGAGTCATGACCCGGCTGAAGGGGTGTAGTCTGTACCATCCAGGAGTAGTAGCTGTGACTGCCACGCAGCGCGGCTTGCACACCTTTCAAACACATTAATCGGAGCTTGGTCCCGATGTCCATAAGCCCAAATCCTCCTAAATTAAAATATTTTTATTGACATCTTGTCTATACATGCAAAATTGAACAGTTTGCACTATTTTAAAAAGATAACTATATATATATATATGTGATAAAGTGAGTGAGGTCTGGTAAGCCTTGTAGAATCCTGTCGACTTAGATGTGATAAAGAGTTGCTGTCGACTTATCCGTGATGAGATCCTGTCGACTCTCGCTATAAGCTGTGGTAACCGGTGGTCAAACCTGTAGTAGCCGAGAGGGACAGTCAGGGCGTGGAGAGTTTTCCAGTACCTCTCTGCACTTTGGAAGACCTTTAACAGTTTTCACAGAGTACAGGCAGTCGTGGTCGAGGCAGAGCGGAAAGCTTGGGAATGTCCACACACACAAAACGAAGAGACACAGCTGTAGTAGGAAAGTTCCATGAACAGATAGGAGTTGAGCTAAGCAAGATGGAGTTAGAAGGGTTCTTACTGTTTACATGACGATGAGGTGGTCCTGGCTATAAGCGACACGGGCTCGCGCTGACGGTGAAAGGGGTGACTGCTGACTAACTCCGGACTAACTGCGGACTAACCAGGCTAACTGCGGTCGGCTAAAACCGAGGTGTTTATATACCATTCCCGAGGAGGGGGGGGGGGGGGAGTTGGACTTTAAACGTCTGCGGCATTCCGCACCCTTTGGACCAGATGGCAACGGGCTGCCGAATTCCTTTTCAGGGTTGTTGGATTTCTCTCTCGATTTTAGACGTTTTTGAACTTATCAATCTTGCTTTAACTCAGCTCTTAATCTATTACATAGTTTTATTTATTTGTCTTTATTTTGTACAAAGTACATTACATATGGTGATGCAATGACACAGATTAATCATGCATATAATTATTTATAGATGTGTTTCTATATACAACATGACAATCTTGTTATAAGTAGTTATACAATATAGGGTTGTTGGTTTAAATTACCATAGATGAGCCCCGGGAGTGAAAGGGTTTATCCAGGTTTAAACGGGTAAAGCCTCTCTAACACAGGTAAGTAATTAAAATTTCTTTTAATTAATTTAAACTGTGAGGGTTAAAAAGGGCTATAACAAGATGTTTTGTTTGGATATATCTGCAAATTATAAAAAATACAACTTATGTTTAATTTAAAAGTTATGATATTCATAGAAAAGAGAATTAAGATAAAACCTTTGTTTGATAAAAAATAATGATGATGTTCTAAGAGATTGTTGGCGGGCGTTGGAAAGGGTTAGTGGTTAAAGAATATGCAATTGTAAGTATTACACAGGTAATCAAATACTTAGGTCCAGGTGCAAAGCGAGGATATAGACTTGTGCGTCTTCCGAGGCAATGTTTCACCTGTGATCCTGTATAAGGGTTACAGTGCTTTGTCACAATTGTAGGGTTATTGCGTTGAAAAGTTGTTGAAGAACAAGTTGTTAATATGATTGAAAGGGGTGAAATGGAGTCATGCGTTAAGTAGAATTGTTGTAGAGACAGTAGGTGATCTGACTTGACTTAAAATCAAAGGTTGATTGTGGTCCGCTAGAGCTAAAAAATTGAGTTGTGAGAGTTGTGGACGCTTTGTGTTTGCGTGGGTGATTATGCTCTAGGGATGATTGTAGTAAACTTTTGAAACGTGTTCAGGCCAGAAGTCGGGATTTTTAAAATCTGGGGAACTTTGATCAAATAGTTTGTTGAAATTATGAAATCAAAAAAATAATTGTCAAGCAGTACTGTCATTTTTCTACGTTGATGTGAAGCAATGACTGAGAAGATAGTAGTGTAAAGTACACTGAAGTGGTTAGAGAAATAGATTGTTGTATGCCCGAAAGTTAATGATAACATAGTCATTTTATATAAAGGTATAAATACAAATATAAAATGAATAAAATATAGAAATATCATTGTGGTTGAATAAAGTTTAAGTGGATAAAATCAAACAATCAATATATAAAAGTGATAATAATGAAGAATTAAAGTGATTTTTGACAACAAATATATCTTTTGTAATACTAAAATAATATTATGAAAAATAAAATTGATTTTTTTATATATAATGTAGGATTAAAAACTAGTGATTATATAATTTAAAGGCAAAAATAAAAAATAAAATATTTTATACAAAAAACAGAATATAATTAAAGATTGTGATCTCAATTTAACATGTAAAATGTTTGATATGTAGAAAAAATTAGAGATTTACACGGAATCCAAATATTGAAAATGTTCAATTTAAGGAAGGTCTTGTTCAAATTCAAATATCTAAATGTTTAAAAGTTAGGTTAAGAAATCGACTGTTAATGTAGTAAGAGGAATGCGGGACACGCTCCAAATTTTCTCGAGGCGAGATAGGGGGAGAGACGCGGGATGGTGTCGAGTTGTTTAGTCTATCAATCCGGTATTTTTATATTCTCTGTCTGGGAATTTGTGAAATTCTGGGGAAATATTAATGGCTGATGGGAAACACATGGCGGTCATTCCAATAGCGGACATTTAGTTGACAGATTTGTTAGTGGGGAGAGAGGCGTTGTATATACATGAAACGGGGTCGACTAAAGGGCAATTGCCGCTGTTTATCGTCGGGGATTATATTACTGGGGTCTTGTCTACAGCGTACGTTCCTTCTCCTCTAGTTCTAGGTCTGGTGGTTTCACAGAAATCTTTATATTGTGTGAAAGAGAGTAAGTAATACATATCCAAATGGGTTGGTGTAGGGTATGTAGATAGAATAGGTTTGTGAATTTAACGGGAAATTTTCTGGTCGTTACTTGAGGTTTGTTTTAAAACGATCGCTATTAAATAAATCTGGATTTAAATGTAGGAATGGCTGGGAAGTTTGAGGCGGTATAATTCGGTAAAGTTGCGTCTCGAATATATCTGGAGTCAAATGTTTGAATTCACTGAGATATACATCTGGGGACATTCGCTGTGGGTCTTGAATAAATCGGTTTGTGGAGGTGTAATGTATAGAACATTATCTGTGTAATATTTTAATTTATTGACATGTATGGTGTCACTGTCTCTATTGAGAGGTTGATTGGGGCGATCTATTCGAACGACATTGGGTGATATTATTTCAATTACTGTGTATTGTCCAGTAAAATATGGTGCTAATTTACCTGTGTCGGGGTGTCTATAATTTTTGACCAAAACAAGATCATTCACTTCGAAATGTGGTGTTCTGTGCTGCTTATCAAATGTTTCTTTATCTTTTTTTATGCTTATTTTGGGTACGAGTGCGTGCTATTTATCTAGCTCTAGTTATTTCGGGGTACGGGTTAAGATGAGTTATTAGCTCTGGGGGGACAACATTGAACATTAAGTAGGTGGGTGGAAAACTTGTGACAGAATGGGGTGTGTTATTGTACGTCTGAGTGACGCGTTAAACAAGTTGAGTCCAGGAAGCTTTTTGATTTTCTAGATAAGCTAGTCTGAGTTTGCCTGTAATGGTGGCATTTAAGCGTTCTATTAAACCGTTTGCTTGTGGGTTATTGCTTGTGGTGAGCAGGGATTGTATACCATGTGTTATTAGAAATTTAAGGAATTTTTCTGAGGTATAAGCGGGCGCTCTGTCAGATAACAGACATTTTGGAAATCCTTGTTGTAGTACAGTTTTGAGAGTTTGAATGTACGTTAGGGTACTGGTTTACTGGTTAAACTCCCTTTGAGAGTGGTGAAAGCTTGTTGGCAATTTTATGGTCTATTTGAAAAATGTAGTTTTCTCGGTGTTCGTAAGTGTTGTCGTTCGACGCTGTTGCGGTAAAAATGTTATTCAATGATGTCAGGTTTAGATGTGGGTGAAAGTGCGACTTTCGACGTGGACACGCTTTGGGGTGAGAAGTGTCACAGGCATGAAGGCGTCTTTGTGGCCTTTTAAGTGAGAAAAATTGTTGTGATGCGCTGTGTGACACGAGTGAGTGAATTGAATGGAAAGGTGTCACGTGAAGTCTTTGTTTTTGGTACAGCATCTAACTTGTTTCATCATGAACAACAAATTTACTAGTCATGAGTGGTGGTTGTACACAACACATCGAGATATTTTGGCTGTTAGTGGATGTGGCACGTTTAGTGGCGCCGGAGCTTGTGTTGCTCGAATTCGATTTGTTGCTAAGTCGCGCGCTAATAGAAGGTGGCCAATTGTAGAAAGTGATGGGAAGTGTGCTGTAGTTTATTGAGAGAGATGTGTGGATAATTAATAATTATGCATGTAAAAGGAAAGGACGGGGGAGTGTAGCTATGTTGGGATTTAACGATTGTAATAGTTTTGGAAGACTGTGACTTAATTTAGCTACTGACGTGGTAGTTAATGGGATTTTTATTTTTAACTTGTTTTGGGAAAGATAGTTACTTTTCTAGTTGTGATTTTGAAGATATTGTATCTTTCGATTTTTGCAATTAAAAAAAAAAAATGCGTTTCACCTATGTTTATTAAAATTTGAATATATCGTTGATTATGGTAGTGCAAAAATTATCCTTGTAAAAGGGGCAATGGCGTGATAGTGACTTATAAATTGAATGGGGCGTTTATATAAAATATTGAACATAAAAATGATTTTTCCAAAGTTTTGAGCATTTGATTAAGAAGTTGGTGTTTTGGTATAAAAATAAGATATTAAGAAAAACACACAAATAAGTTAGGAATTATGATTCGAGTAATTAAAAAAAATAATGATTTTTTAAAAATGTAAAATTTAAAGTAATGAATTAAAATTTATAAGTTGCTTAAAATAAAGTAAAAATTGATAAATGGGGTTGTAAAAGGTTTAAAATTTGAATTGAAATGATATAAAAATGGTAAAAAAATGATTTAAAATGATTACAGTGAAAATAAACATTAATTTTATGGAGAATAAAGGTGTGAGCATGAGGATAAAGTTTTTAAAAACTCACAGTTTTGAGGATTGTTCAGTCAGGATACTTGGTCTTTAGTTGTCGTCCTGATGATGGGGGAGACGCTCCAAGTAGAGCTTGTAGTGTCAAATTATATTGACAAATATTTGCAATCTTATCATATCTTATTTCAGGTTTTAGTGGAAAGAATTTATGTTCTCGTTTGTTTGTGAACAAATCTCTCCCGCCCTCTCATTGGACGAATGTGGCCATGTTTGTATATAAAGGGGGCTATGGTATGAGTCGAGGCGAGTGTGGTGGATTATCGTGTGGGGACGCTTAAAGTGTTCTCTGCGTGCTATATCCCTGTCTGGCAATCTCGGCGCATACCTGTGTAACCCCGGTCCGATCCCTACCTAAGCAGCAATAAAGCTAAGTACTGTTTTTTATTTTATTTAACGAATTGTGGTTTATTATTTACTTTTTTTTTGTGTTGTACTTTTGAGTCCACGATTTTTTCTGTGCTTAAGTTACTCTTACTTTAGGCCCTAGTATATTGTATTTGTGTGTTAACCCGTAAATAGTAACTTTTGTCATTGGCGAGCCCTGCCAGGATTACTGGTGTTTTGCACGTGTAAATTCCTGTAATTTTACGTGCGGTTTTTTTTTCTTTGATTGTGTGGTTTTTTTACTATTTTTGTACTCCATCATGTTTGTGAACTCTATGCTTAATCTGTCAGTGTTTAATGGGGTTAATCTCGATTCTTTCATTCGGGAAGTCGAGCTTAAAGCTCGAGTAGGCAAATGGGATCCGGAGGTCAAAGCATTGCTCATGTTCGAGGCTTTATCCCCTGAAGTTAGGTTGAGCTTAGAGGAGATGGGTATCCGTAACGATAGCAGTTTCAAAAGTATTGCTAGTAAACTGAACATATTGTACCCTAAGAAAGCGCGTGGTATTAGGGAATGCCTTAAATTAATAGAAGGTCTTAAGCAGAGAGTTGGGGAAAGTCCTATGGTTTTTAAAGAAAGATTCCTGGCCATTAGAGATAAAGTAGAGTACAGTTTTGACGATAGCCTAGTGTTCGAAATTTTCCTCGAAAATGTGCTCGATAAGTATAGAGAGGCTATTGTTCGCAGCGAGGCTAAATCAATAGACAAAGCAGTCAGTGTCATGGCCACGGAGGATAGTGTAGAACACCGTTGCAGCTTTATGAAAGGGGTATGTTCAGTAGAAGGGGTTGAAGAAATAAATAGCATTAAGAGTGAGATGAAGATGCTTAGTGCCAGTGTAAACAGGATGAAGCACGAAAATGAGCAGTGTATTACAGATCTTAGAGGTGAGATAGAAAAACTGACTAAATTGTTGGGCGAAATCAGGCTGAGTCCACCTGAGTGTAGCTTAGGACATATAGCTAGTGATTGCTCAAGACAGTCTTCTATGTTTTTCAACCGCAATACTCTTGACAATGCTGAGATAGTGAACATACGTTCATATGGAGGAGATCAGTTTAGAAATCTGCCAATAGTTAAGGTGAATATTAACGGCAATATGTGGCACCTGTTATACGATACAGGCAGCCAAGTCAGTATCATTGATTCTGAAAAGTGCAAGGTCTTGAAGGAGAATTGGGACGCTGCACTTAAAACTTTACGTATAGTTTCAGTGACAGGCCACGAGCAGACACTTACACGTGTTAAAACCTGTAGAGTTGGTAACGAAAACGGCAGCGTGCTGGGAGAGATAAGATTCTGGTTAATGTCACTCGGAGATAAAGGCTACGACGGGATTCTGGGAATCAATGATATAAGGAGATTGAATATCCAGTTACCTCCCGTACGGGAACGTTGCAACATGATTTCCTTGAAACCAGAAGACCATGATTATGTAGACCTTAGCTGCGTTGCCAGTGAACATAGACCAATGGTTTCAAGCTTCATAGATGAGAAATCAGTGAGACGCATTGAAAACGAGGCTGTAAAGTTGCCACCTACTGAGTTTAACAGAAGCTGTGAGTGTAGCGCTGGGTCTGTTAATAGTTTTAGAAAGCCTACTTGGGCTGAGAGGTTAAGGGTGATGCGGAAAGCAAAGGAGACTGTCAGACAGTTTATGTCAGGTAATTCTGCTAAAAAGCTTATGAATCCTAGGCCACCTTATTCCAGAAGTTTCGACAGAGGAGATCTGGTAATGCTAGCTGTTCCTAAGACTGAAGGTTACTCCAACGTCTATGGGCCTTTCCGTGTGGAAGCTAGGGTCTCCGATGTTAACTTTAGAGTAAGAGGGGTCACCATGCACGATGTGAAAGTTGTACATGTCGATAGGATGAAAGCGTTTAGAAACAGACGTTAAGAAGAGCTTTTAGCTCTTGGACTTGAGAGAACTGAATGGAATTGGATCGTTCGGTTTCTCATCAAGTGAGCGTCTGTCAGTACCCAATGTCTCTACCTAACATACCCAGCCGGTCCCAGATGAGAGCTTATTTGGTCCCCCATTAAACTCTGTATACTAAAGCATATTATATATGTGTGTGTTTGGTAATCACTCATGGTAACTCACGTAGTTTGCGCAGATTTTGTTTTGAAGTTTCTGTTGGGAGGAACTAGATGGAAGGCACCTTTATGGAACGACCCGGATGTCTTCTACTCCTCTCTTTAGTTTTTTTTTATATCTTTATAACATGGCTTCCGTGAGCTTTTTCCCCCCCGAACAGCGGGAGGTTTTCCTTACGGGACAATGGGAATGTTCGGGAGATTTGTTAGTTTTTTTTTTCTTTGTGGAAAGACACCTTTTGTCAAATTATATTGACAAATATTTGCAATCTTATCATATCTTATCTCAGGTTTTAGTGGAAAGAATTTATGTTCTCGTTTGTTTGTGAACAAATCTCTCCCGCCCTCTCATTGGACGAATGTGGCCATGTTTGTATATAAATGGGGCTATGGTATGAGTCGACACGCCAGTGTGGTGGAATATCGTGTGGGGACGCTTAAAGTGTTCTCTGCGTGCTATATCCCTGTCTGGCAATCTCGGCGCATACCTGTGTAACCCCGGTCCGATCCCTACCTAAGCAGCAATAAAGCTAAGTACTGTTTTTTATTTTATTTAACGAATTGTGGTTTATTATTTACTTTTTTTTTGTGTTGTACTTTTGAGTCCACGATTTTTTCTGTGCTTGAGTTACTCTTACTGTAGGCCCTAGTATATTGTATTTGTGTGTTAACCCGTAAATAGTAACTTTTGTCAGTAGACGCTTGTGACTTCTGTTTGGCGACGGCGGCATGTCGCCTGGAAGATGGGTGCGTTGTAAGGCCGAAGGTGGGGAACTTCTCACCGGCTTATTTTGCGGGATTTTCGGCTGTGTCGTTGGGGGGAAGATTGATTGGTCGTTTCGTTGGACTGGCGGCGGGTTTGTTCCTCCATCTTTGCTCTTCCTCGCTTCTATCTGGACAGGCTTCTTACCTTCTTCGTTGTGGTCTTACTTCGTTGTGGTCATCCTTCGTTGTGGTCATCCTGTCGGCTTAGGTGTGATAAAGTGAGTGAGGTCTGGTAAGCCTTGTAGAATCCTGTCGACTTAGATGTGATAAAGAGTTGCTGTCGACTTATCCGTGATGAGATCCTGTCGACTCTCGCTATAAGCTGTGGTAACCGGTGGTCAAACCTGTAGTAGCCGAGAGGGACAGTCAGGGCGTGGAGAGTTTTCCAGTACCTCTCTGCACTTTGGAAGACCTTTAACAGTTTTCACAGAGTACAGGCAGTCGTGGTCGAGGCAGAGCGGAAAGCTTGGGAATGTCCACACACACAAAACGAAGAGACACAGCTGTAGTAGGAAAGTTCCATGAACAGATAGGAGTTGAGCTAAGCAAGATGGAGTTAGAAGGGTTCTTACTGTTTACATGACGATGAGGTGGTCCTGGCTATAAGCGACACGGGCTCGCGCTGACGGTGAAAGGGGTGACTGCTGACTAACTCCGGACTAACTGCGGACTAACCAGGCTAACTGCGGTCGGCTAAAACCGAGGTGTTTATATACCATTCCCGAGGAGGGGGGGGGGGGGGGGAGTTGGACTTTAAACGTCTGCGGCATTCCGCACCCCTTGGACCAGATGGCAACGGGCTGTCGAATTCCTTTTCAGGGTTGTTGGATTTCTCTCTCGATTTTAGACGTTTTTGAACTTATCAATCTTGCTTTAACTCAGCTCTTAATCTATTACATAGTTTTATTTATTTGTCTTTATTTTGTACAAAGTACATTACATATGGTGATGCAATGACACTGATTAATCATGCATATAATTATTTATAGATGTGTTTCTATATACAACTTGACAATCTTGTTATAAGTAGTTATACAATATAGGGTTGTTGGTTTAAATTACCATATATATATATATATATATATATGTGGCAATATAGTGATAATGTGGGGAGAGAGAAATAAGGAAACCACAAGTTGGGAAAAGGAATCCCAGGCAACCAGCGAGGGAGAGCGAGCGCGAGGGGATGCCCACAGCTTAACGACCGTTTGTGTGTGTCCCCCACCCCCCGACATGTCCAAAAATAGGTCTGAGGTTCCAAGAAAAGGCCCTGCGGTCGCCCCCTTGAAATGTGACTGCTATATCAAGTGACCGGCTTAGCTGCGTTCTCTCTCTCTCTCTGGTCGACTGTAGATTTACTTTATTATTCCTGGAAGAGCATATATTATGACATATATATATATATGTGGCAACATAATAATAAGGTGGGGAAAGAGAAATAAGGACACCACTAGTTAGAAGAGAAGGAACCCAGGCGATCAGAGAGAGAGAGGGGGGGGGGGGGGGGGGACAGCCTGGCCTGCCACCGTTGAGCGGCCGGCCGTTCGTATCCACACAATGCCCCTACTGTGTTAATAGTCCCGAGAACTCACGGGCCCCTCTGGTCGCCCCTTGGAATGTCGCTGGTGTCCTAAATGACCGGACTTTAGCTGCCTGTCTCTCTCTGGGTTGACTGTAGGTTTGCTTTATTATTCCAGGAAGAGTATATATTATGACATATATGTGATAATTTGTATATAACAATTTGCAATCCCACCACAATCTATGCAATGTTTCGTCAAAAGTTTTAAATAAAAGTTAGGCTTCGCGAAAAGAGAGAACAGCAATTACCAGGATTGCATCATCCAGGAAGTAAAGGTCACTATACCCAGGAACCATAAAACTAAAGTTCAAAGACCTTCTTCTTCCTGGAAGATGGCAATCATGACGACAATGGAGGTACCAACAACCAATCACAGTTAAGCATGAATAACTAAGAACCAATGAGAGGAAAACACGTAGGACGATCCCATCCAATGAGAAGCCGAGAGAGTTAACGAGGAAGATCTCGGACTCGGAGTAAGTAGTAGGCAGGCGACCAGGCTAGAAGCAAGGCGTGCTCAACTCCGACTCTAACCAAGGTAAAATTCTCTTCGATCATGTGAAAGGCAAGGTACCTCCTTCAATCTCAACCCTCTCTCTCTCTCTTATCGCGAAGTCTAGATTCAATCCCATCCTGGTTTTGTCTCGTTATTTCCCCTGTGGAACCCTACCATTTCAACCAACGGCTGCATCATCGATCATCAACCACCACAAGTCACCAATCCTACAGTAAGTCAACAGGATCTTACACAGGATCAACAACATCGAATAATATTACAGAGAGTCGACAGGATCTCAAATGGAAAACGACCAACTCAAGACGAGACGACAAGGGAGAAGAGAGAGAGCACTCCCGTGGCCGAAATAGACCAAACACGCACCCTGGCGGAGATTCTCCTTCAGTTGACCGCCGCCCTGACGCAAGTAGGTTCGACCCAGCGCGCGGAGACGGATCTACCCCCCTTCGATGGAACCTACGCCACCCGCCAATTCTTCCAGGCCTACGACCGGAAGATGGACGAAGCCCTCGTAACCACCCCCGATAAGTTGCTCAGGTTGCCTAGCTACCTGACGCGCCAACCCCTGGAGCTCTTCAGGAAACTCCGGTTGGCCATCCAGAGCTACTTCCAGGTGAGGCAAACCCTCATGGATCTCTACCAGGAATCCAACGAGGCATCCTTCGCCAAGTACTTCGCCATGAAGCTTGCTGGGCAGGCAGGCCTGGAGAAGTACTACCGTGAGAAGAGAGCGCTGGGAATGCAACTGGGTCTCCCACAGGAGGTAATCCTCGAAACGCTGACGGAGGGGTTGCCGCTCTCCGACCAGCGCCTGGTCCGCGTGGTACCTCCTAAAAGCCTGGGAGAGTGGTTCCAACTGCTGCAACGGATCCACGGACCCAGCGCACCAGCGTCGCGTCACCACGAGGAACAACCGCCCAACCTGTCGGGCCCATACACCAACACACCGAGAAGAACAGGTGCGTGGACTGCACCTGCACCGCCGTCGAACTGTAAATTCTGCGGCGCCCATCACTGGCACAGTGAATGCCGATATAAACCAGCTCAACACGCGAGCGCGCGGGCAGTGCAACCAGCCCAACATCCACGACCAGCCCAACATCCACGACCAGCCCAACATCCACAACGCGCCCAACATCCATCACAAGGCTAAGGACAAGCCGCCCGAGACGCCACAACCAATCGAATTACCACACGATCCACAAAGCCATCCACTCGTGGAGAAAACATGGTAAAAATGTGCAGATTCCCCATATTTCACTTAATACTTTTTATCTGTCTTCTAACTATGCCCTACTCCCTCGCCCCATTTACCATAGTAATATACCTGGGACTATATGCCCAACAGCCCCAAAGGCTTTACCAATTACAGGAAGCCATCTTCCATATTGGCAGTACAGTTCATGCATTTCTAATTCTCGTGTTGGAAACAATGGGAGAAAGTTTCCAGCGGGCGTTTAGATCCCCAGATCAAGCACGGGAGGGGAAGTCAGAACGAATTTAGAAATCCCCCACATTGGGCCCCTCACTCTCTCCACCCCCAGACGTTTCCGGTCATAAAAACGACCCCGGCTCGATTGAGGTCATCTCTGGCCCCTGATTTACACAAGACGTCCGCCATCTTGACTATCACCGAATGTCGTCCATGACATTCACTCAGCTTGGAACCATCCCAATGAGTTCACATCCCGATTCTTACAAAAACATATTGAATTATATTAATATATAATTATATTTAATTCTCAAAACACCGCATCCAAATGAATTACAAAAATATCGATTCTTTTCCCAACACTCCCAACTAAATTATTACATGTTACCCACATAAGACAAGCATCCAACACTCACGACCAATACGCAAAATTCAGATATAAAGGCCAAATACGAACAAAAACACGCGCATTACCACTTAAAAGATAGGATAAGATTAAAAAATAAGTAGTAAAGCCTTCGAGCTTACGTTTCTACCGAAAGGAAGAAACGACCACTTTAAAAGGGTCGAGGACTCTCCTCGAACCTTGTATTCAAAGATTCGATTCCGGTCACGACCTCCCGATAATGAAGTGGATATCAGGCGAGCACAACTTAAGTGCCCTAGGGGACCGCATAAAAACCCCTAGAACGCATTAAGGCTCGGGACAAATTAATACAAAACATTCGGCCTTGAGATCTTGAAAGATAATACAACCCCAAAAACATTACAACAAATACAAATACAAACTTAAGGTTAACTAGCTTCCCGTGTCTCCTGTACACATAATATAAACCCGATTCTGGGAAGGATCATGTTTCCGCCCACAAGTCGCACAAGAGACAAAAATCTACAAGGGCAATTAAAACTCGGAATTCGCCGCGTGACCTAGATACATTGGCATGTAACTTTTATCACTAAGAGATTTTGCGTATCTCTCTACATACATTTTTTTCTTACCCCTTTCATTTGCTTTTTTTTTTTGAAATCCAAATGCTTAATTAAATACTTACCATTTATATAACAACTTCTTTTTTTATTTTTGTTATAAACCAATATTACTTTTTCAACCACTCAACAATTTTTTAAAACGAAAACTCACCTTGCTTTCTAATATATTTTTTTATTATTTTTCAACGAAAACTCACTTTGTTTTCTTTTAATATATATATGATACATTTTGAATGATAGAAAGTAAATTTCCAGTTTAGCTTTGTTCATAGTTTCTCTCTCCCTCTCATTTCCTTAAATTCAATTTTATGTATGCAAATAAAACCAAAATCTCTAAATTCAAGTAACAATTATTCCGCCTTCTACATGCTATCTGATAAGCATTTTAAGGCTCAATCTCTAAATTCAATTGTACAATATAAATCTTTTAATATGTAAATTTTAAAGCAGTTAACATGTATGTAAATTTTGTTTTTGTATAAAAGATTTGGAAAATAAAGAGAGAGATGATTGAGGTGGAGACAGCCACAAACGACTGCTAATTTTTCACACATCTATAGTAGAAATACATCATATATATGTAGTATATTTTGAGCTAGTTAGATCACAACCTTCTTATAATAATTATAATAATCCCATATCTATATAAAATATGTATCGAACTTGTAACAAAGTGACAATAAAATAAAGATGTAGAGGTAGACGACGCGACAAAAGCCAGACGACAAAACCAGACGAACAGGTGTTTATGATAATGAGTTCAATCCTCCCGTCAGCAGGTGGCCAGACATAATTAATAACCCAGCGCTTGACAGGTGGCGTGATTACGAGAACCAATCAGAACTCGCCGCCATCTGCGAGCGTCTCATATATAAGCCCCCCAAGATTGGGACAAAAGCTAGTTGTTCAGTTAGCTGTTTTCAGAGCCACGCCGTTATACGGTCGGGTCTCTCACCCCTATTCGCGATGTAGGCATCCGCGGCGCCCGTGGTCTGTCTGCCTTCGTCCGTGGTCTACCTCTTCCTTCTTGGAGTTACCATCTAGACCTGCCTCTGTCTCTTGCTGTCCCAGTGCGGGAATCCCAACACGCACCCACTACCAAGACTGCCCAGTACATTCCACCTCGGGATTACTACAGAACCCGTTAAAGTCGACAGGATATATCGAGGACAGCAGCATGCAGAGGATGACGGAGGCTGGAGACGATACGTCGCGGATGCCCTCACCAACATGCAGCCCCACTGCGACGACCTAGTAGGCCGCCTAACAGACGCCATTCAGGGACTAGCCGTGTCTCGTGCCGAGGAGGTCATCATCGCCCCCATCAACATCTCCTGCGCCACAAACACCTTCCTCCATAAGCTCGAACAGGCAGACAAGGTTCATCGAGAAATCCTGGCATTGCCCCGCCAACCAGTATCGACGATGTCCCATGGCAACCACCGCAAAAAAGACCACCAAGCCTCATCGCAACCCACTCCACAAGACCCATTCAAGACATCCATCTGGTAGGAGACTTTTCTATACAGAACTATTTAATGTAACACTATCTCCGTTTGCTCTGAATTAATTATTCGATACCATTTTAATAGCAATAACATTATTATTATAAATCCATCAAGTTCATTATTCTACCTTTTTATAGCATTTCAATTCAAATTTTTAAATCTTGTACACCCTCATTTATCAATTTTTACTTTATTTTAAGCAACTTTTAAATTTTAATTCATTAATTTCAATTTTACATAAAAAATCATATTATATTTTAATTACTCGAATCATATTTTCTAAACTTATTTGTGTGTGTGTTTTTTTTAATACCTTATTTATGGCCATAGTATTAATAATTAAATTTATTACACTCTTTATTTTACTTGACCTATTACTATTCCAATTGATATTTCTCAATATTTAAAAGTTTTTAAAAACTAGTCCTAGATTCGTATTTTTATAAGTATCAATTTTAAATTATCTCATCTCATAATGTGCCTCCCATTTTTCCCACAATTACAAATACAACTATAAATGTAATATGCGAAAACTTAATATCATACCATAAAATTTCCATACCCCATTACATTTCATTCCTACCTGTGTTAAATTGTCATTTACGAAACTCTACCGAATTTTGTACCCATGCCATAACCTTTTCTCTTAAAAAAATTCGTAAATTCATTATTTTATCATTTTCTAAACCTAATCACCGCTTATAATCTCCAATCTAGCGATTTGTCTGTGCGTCTTAACGCGACAACAAATTCAAGGTCGCACTGATCTCCCCCTAATTGTTTTTTTTCTTCTTCTACTTCATCTCTCCCTCCCTTGTTACATCATTAGCATCCATCATTAGCAGAGACAGTCCTTCTTACTGCAACACTCTTACCTGTCAATCAATCAATTATAGGCCTTCCATACTTCTCTCGTCTCTTGATCATTTTCCATTGGCCTTCTATGCCTTCGTTCTAACCACCCCTCGTCCATCGCAGAGTTCCTGTTTGCCGATTTTTTTTATTTACACCCAGGTCACCGTCCCAGCATTCTTTATTTCATTCTTTTTTCCTCAAACTCAGGTTCAATCAATCAATGGCAACAGTCGAGCCCTGTTTTCACAATCTACCTCCACCCTCTAACCTCTTCAACGGTTCCTGAGACTCCTGCTCGTCAACCTTTTTTATTTTTTTTTTATGATTCATCGACCTGGTACACTCTTCCTCCCCATGTTAACTCCACACGGAGAGCTTGGGTAACCAGCAAGATTTTTTTTTCTCTAACGCTCGACCCAGGCCATCACAGCACGATGCGCCCACTCATTTTTCGTTTAATTTTATTTTTCATCTTATCGAGCTCAATCACCGACAGCAGTGCAGCTTTTGAGACACCATCTCTTTTTAACCTCTCTCAGAAAAGATTTCTTTCCCATATTCTCCCATTACCTACCTCTCCTTCGATCTTCACGCCGTTTGCCTATCTGATCTAATGCTACTTACAGAACATCTTGAGATTGCTGAACCCTGAAAACAATACTTCGCTTCTAAGCTCGTATTGCAGGGCAGGACTCCTGAGATGTCCTTTGCAGAAACCAATTCAGACCTTCTTCCTTTATTCTTCACTGCGTCACTACCTATCGCAACCTTTTGCTTAAGTCAATTTTCTTTTATATTTTAATTTAATTTCATTATCTCTACTTCTCCTCCTTCCTGTATTACATCCCTGATACTATGTTGTAAATACTCATGACACCTTAAGTAACAAAAAACTGTAAATAGTATACCAACTTTCCTAAATATTTACTTTCACTATTGTGTGTGTTTACTTTAAATTTATCCTTCCTATGTACTCCTCTTATATATTTTGTAGTTTTATAATATTATATCAGTGTGTCACCACTACTCCTCTTTATCTTTATTTTTATTCTAGTAACTAATTTGTGCCCCAAATTATTTCCCATTTAATAGGTTTGCTAGCTTTTCTCTCATTTATTTGTAAATAGACTTACACTTTTACTAGTTTTGTGGTGTTGCACTTTGTTTTTTAACTTACCAATGTAGATAAAACATTTCACTATTCATCAATAATATCATTTTGTTTATTAACCATCAACATTAATGCCTTCAATTACCAATCAACCCTTTATATATTATTACCTTTAATATTTTTATTTTCTCTTTTTCTCATCATGTTCAGACTTAGCATTTTACAACTTCAACTATTTTAGGCACCGTCTTAAAAAACCTACACCTAACAATATTTATAATATTTCTTAAATAGATAAAACATTTATCATTTTATTTTTCTTAATAGATTTTCAAAATGTTATTTTTGACGCTTCCCTTACAACCTCTTAACTCTATCCCATGAACCTTTCCTCCCAACCTTTCCCTCCATCAAGAGTTTATTGTTCGTCAGCCATTTTCTTTTTTTTTTTTAGTGATTAACCTAACTAGAAGACCCTTCCTCGCTGTACATCTCCCAACAGTGAGCTCAGGAGACCCAGTTAGATTTTTTTTTTCTCTCATCGTCCGGCTCATCATTTTTTCATTTTTCAACTTTTTCTTTTCACCATACAAGCCGGACACAATCAAAATTGGCAGCAATAACTCTCTTACACCCACCTCTCCTTTTCCGCATCCTTCAAACCTCCAACCTTCCAAGGGATTCCAGTTCGCCGAACATTTTTGTTTTTTTTCATTGATTAATCCGACTGGAACAATCCTTCCTCGTTATACCATTCCCGATAATGAGTTCAGGATATCCAGCGCGATATTTTTTATTTTTTTTTCTCATCGCCTGACGCATCATAACAATTCATCATATTTTCAACTTTTCACTTTTTCTCTCATCATTCAACCGGGCATAATCATTATGGACAACAGGGATCCCTCTTACCTCTACCTCTCTCCTTTACCTCCATCAATCTTCCCACCTCTTTCCGCTGTCTGAGCTAATGATGCAGACGGAGTGTCTTAGGCCTTCTGTTAATGAAAACAATGCCTCACTTAATCAAGTTCGCATTGCATTGCAGGATGCTTGGGATACTACTTTTGCAGAAACATGCTCAGATACCCCCTTTCCCTTTTTCAACCTTAGCGTCACATTATAAGTTCAGTCAATAAACTAACTTCATTTTTTTTCTCTCATCTTTAATACAATAAGATATTATTTTCCTTGTACGATTCATTTTACCATAGTTATCATTTTGTATTATATACCTTCTCTTAATCTTTTATCATTCATTTTGTACGTTTTTATTGATACACCACCCTTACAACATCTTTCTCTTTTTAACTTGTAACTTCATAATAATTTTAACTAATTTGTGTACAAATTATTTCTTTTATTTTTTATAATAGGTTTGTTAGGTTATCATTCATTACATGTCATTCCCCCAACCAAACCTTCATCACCGGGGACACATTCTGTAGTATATTTTAAGGTAGATAAAGCACAATCTTCTTCTAATGTTTATTATAACCCCATATCTGTATATAAAAATATGTATCGACCTTGTATAATAATAGAAATGACAAATAAAACAAAAGGAGTAGAGGTAGTACAGAGGACAAAGGCCAGACGTGATAAACAACCCAGACTAACAGGTGTTTATGCTAATGAGTTCATTCCCCCGTCAGCAGGTGGCCGACACGTGGCCAGACATCATTAATAACCAGCGCTTGACAGGTGGCGTGATTAGGACAGCCAATCAGAACTCGTCAACAAGAGCCAGAGTCGAGTATATAAGCCCCCCAAGATTGGGACAAAGGAAGTTGTTCAGTTTGTTGTTTTCAGAGCCACGCCGTTATACGGTCGGGTCTCTCACCCCTATCCGCGATGTAGGCATCCGCGGCGCCCGTGGTTCGACTGCCTTCGTCCGTGGTCTACCTCTACCTCTTGGAGTACCATCTAGACCTGCCTCTGTCTCTTGCTGTCCCAGTGCGGGAATCCCATCACGCACCCACTACCACGACTGCCCAGCACATTCCACAACGGGATTACTACAGAACCTTTAAAGTCGACAGGATGACTGAGGACAGCAACATGCAGAGGATGACGGAGGCCGAAGACGAGTACGTCGCGGATGCCCTCACCAACATGCAACCCCACTGCGACGAACTAGTAGGCCGCCTGGCAGACGCCATTCGGGGACTAGCCGTGCCTCGTGCGGAGGAAGCCCTCATCTCCTCTTTCGAAGGATCACACGCAACAAGCAGCCTTCTTCCCTACAACCATCTCCAGAGATCAACTCCAGCCAGCATCAGCCATTTCAAGGTACTTTAAACTTTATTTCTGCCATTTTCCGCATAAATTTTATCCTTATATTTTCACTTTAAGCATTTTAAAATCAATTACAACCTTTTTATACCATTTTATTCAAATTTTAAAACTTTCACACTCTCATTTTTCATTTTTACTTTATTTTAATCAAATTATAAATTTTTATTCATCATTTTCAATTTTATTATTAAAAATATTCAATCACGCACTTTTGCCAATTTATTAATCTTACATTCCTTTCTTAAATTCACTTAAAATGGCATTATCCAAATATGCAACTTTCAATTTCACATAAAAAATCATATTATATTTTAATTACTCTAATCATATTTTCTAAACTTATTTGTGTGTGTTTTTTTAATACCTTATTTATGGCCATAGTATTAATAATTAAATTTATTACGCTCTTTATTTTACTTGACCTATTGCTATTCCAATTGATATTTCTCAATATTTAAAAGTTTTAAAAAACTGGTCCTAGATTTGTATTTTTATAAATATCAATTTTAAATTATCTCATCTCAAAATGTGCCTCCCATTTTTCCCCCACAATTACAAATACAATTATAAATGTAATATGCGAAAACTAAATATCATACCATAAAATTTCCATACCCCATTGCATTTCATTCCTATCTGTGTTAAATTGTTAATTCACGAAACTCTACCGAATTTCGTACCCATGCCATAACCTTTTCTCTTAAAAAATTTCGTAAAGTCATTATTTTATAATTTTCTAAACCTAATCACCGCTAATAATCTCCAATCTAACGTTTGTCTGAACATCTTGACGCAAAACTTACTGAGAAACTAAGGTTATTTCATCTAGAGAATCCCAGAACCTCGTGGACGAAGTTAATTAAGATAGTTGACAACCAACTCAAGGACGCACTGAGCTCCCCCCTAGTTTTTTTTCTACTTCTAAAGGGGTGGAATGACCGTTGTACCCACCATTAGCAGCCTGTCAATCATTCAATTATAGGCCTTCCATACTTCTCTCGTCTCTTGATCATTTTCCATTGGCCTTCTATGCCTTCGTTCTAACCACCCCTCGTCCATCGCAGAGTTCCTGTTTGCCAATTTTTTTATTTACACCCAGGTCACCGTCCCAGCATTCTTTATTTCATTCTTTTTTCCTCAAACTCAGGTTCAATCAATGGCAACAGACGAGCCCTGCTTTCACAATCTACCTCCACCCTCTAACCTCTTCAACGGTTCCTGAGACTCCTGCTCGTCAACCTTTTTTATTTTTTTTTAATGATTCATCGACCTGGTACACTCTTCCTCCCCATGTTAACTCCACACGGAGAGCTTGGGTAACCAGCAAGATTTTTTTTTTCTCTAACGCTCGACCCAGGCCATCACAGCACGATGCGCCCACTCATTTTTCGTTTAATTTTATTTTTCATCTTATCGAGCTCAATCACCGACAGCAGTGCAGCTTTTGAGACACCATCTCTTTTTAACCTCTCTCAGAAAAGATTTCTTCCCCATATTCTCCCATAACTACCTCTCCTTCGATCTTCACGCCTTTTGCCCATCTGATCTAATGCTACTTACAGAGCATCTTGAGATTGCTGAACCCTGAAAACAATACTTCGCTTCTAAGCTCGTATTGCAGGGCAGGACTCCTGAGATGTCCTTTGCAGAAACCAATTCAGACCTTCTTCCTTTATTTCTCACTGCGTCACTACCTATCGCAAACCTTTTGCTTAAGTCAATTTTCTTTTATATTTTAATTTCACTTTTATTACCTCTACTTCTCCTCCTTCCTGTATTACATCCCTGAAACTATGTTGTAAATATTCAAGGCACTTTAAGTAACAAAAAACTGTAACTAGTATACCAACTTTCCCAAATATTTACTTTCGCTATTGTGTGTGTTTACTTTAAATTTATCCTTCCAATGCACTCCTCTTATATAATTTTTGTAGTTTTATAATATTATATCAATGTGTCACCACTACTCCCCTTTATCTTTATTTTTATTCTAGTAACTAATTTGTGCCCCAAATTATTTCCCATTTAATAGGTTTGCTAGCTTTTCTCTCATTTATTTGTAAATAGACTTACACTTTTACTAGTTTTGTGGTGTTGCACTTTGTTTTTTAACTTACCAATGTAGATAAAACATTTCACTATTCATCAATAATATCATTTTGTTTATTAACCATCAACATTAATGCCTTCAATTACCAATCAACCCTATATATATTATTACCTTTAATATTTTTATTTTCTCTTTTTCTCATCATGTTCAGACTTAGCATTTTACAACTTCAACTATTTTAGGCACCGTCTCAAAAAACCTACACCTAACAATATTTATAATATTTCTTAAATAGATAGAACATTTATCATTTTATTTTTCTTAATAGATTTTCAAAATGTTATTTTTGACGCTTCCCTTACAACCTCTTAACTCTATCCCATGAACCTTTCCTCCCAACCTTTCCCTCCATCAAGAGTTTATTGTTCGTCAGCCATTTTCTTTTTTTTTTGTTGATTAACTAACTAGAAGACCCTTCCTCGCTGTACATTTCCCAACAGTGAGCTCAGGAGACCCAGTTAGATTTTTTTTTCTCTCATCGTCCGGCTCATCATTTTTTCATTTTTCAACTTTTTCTTTTCACCATACAAGCCGGACACAATCAAAATTGGCAGCAATAATTCTCTTACACCCACCTCTCCTTTTCCGCATCCTTCAAACCTCCAACCTTCCAAGGGATTCCAGTTCGCCGAACATTTTTGGTTTTTTTCATTGATTAATCCGACTGGAACAATCCTTCCTCGCTATACCATTCCCGATAATGAGTTCAGGATATCCAGCGCGATCTTTTTATTTTTTTTTCTCATCGCCCGACTCATCATATCAATTCATCATATTTTCAACTTTTCACTTTTTTTTCTCTCATCATTCAACTGGGCATAATCATTATGGACAACAGGGATCCCTCTTACCACTACCTCTCCCCTTTACCTCCATCAATCTTCCCACCTCTTTCCGCTGTCTGAGCTAATGATGCAGACGGAGTGTCTTAGGCCTTCTGTTAATGAAAACAATGCCTCACTTAATCAAGTTCGCATTGCATTGCAGGATGCTTGGGATACTACTTTTGCAGAAACATGCTCAGATACCCCCTTTCCCTTTTTCAACCTTAGCGTCACATTATAAGTTCAGTCAATAAACTAACTTCATTTTTTTCTCTCATCTTTAATACAATAAGATATTATTTTCCTTGTACGATTCATTTTACCATAGTTACCATTTTGTATTATATACACCTTCTCTTAATCTTTTGTCATTCATTTTGTACGTTTTTATTGATACACCACCCTTACAACATCTTTCTCTTTTTAACTTGTAACTTCATAATAATTTTAACTAATTTGTATACAAATTATTTCTTTTATTTTTTATAATAGGTTTGTTAGGTCATCATTCATTACATGTCATTCCCCCAACCAAACCTTCATCACCGGGGACACATTCTGTAGTATATTTTGAGCTAGTTAGATCACAACCTTCTTATAATAATTATAATAACCCCATATCTATATAAAATATGTATCGAACTTGTAACAAAGTGACAATAAAATAAAGATGTAGAGGTAGACGACGCGACAAAAGCCAGACGACAAAGACCAGACGAACAGGTGTTTATGATAATGAGTTCAATCCTCCCGTCAGCAGGTGGCCAGACATAATTAATAACCCAGCGCTTGACAGGTGGCGTGATTACGAGAACCAATCAGAACTCGCCGCCATCTGCGAGCGTCTCATATATAAGCCCCCCAAGATTGGGACAAAAGCTAGTTGTTCAGTTAGCTGTTTTCAGAGCCACGCCGTTATACGGTCGGGTCTCTCACCCCTATTCGCGATGTAGGCATCCGCGGCGCCCGTGGTCTGTCTGCCTTCGTCCGTGGTCTACCTCTTCCTTCTTGGAGTTACCATCTAGACCTGCCTCTGTCTCTTGCTGTCCCAGTGCGGGAATCCCAACACGCACCCACTACCACGACTGCCCAGTACATTCCACCTCGGGATTACTACATATATATTTTTATTTTTATTTTGATTTCCCAAAGCCCTAACAGAAAAATTCCCTCGATTTAGTTTTCCCCACCTCGAGTTGAATTGTATAGGAATCTTTTCCTTTTTCCTCTCACTCAACAATGCACTAACGCGCATTCACTTCGATTTCTTTTAATATTATTTTTTTATTATATTTTTGATTTCCCAAAGCCCTAACAGAAAATTCGCTCGATTTAGCTTTCCATAACTCGAGTTTAATTGATAGGCATTTCTCCTTTTTTTTCTTTTAATCAACATTTTTTAAAACGAAAACTCACTTTGTTTTCTTTTAATTTTAAAATTTTTATTTTGATTTCCCAAAGCCTTAACAGAAAATTCCCTCAATTTAGTTTTCCCCACCTCGAGTTGATTTGTATAGGCATCTTTTTCTTTTTCTATCACTCAACAATGCACTAACGCGCATTCACTTTGATTTCTTTTAATTATTATTTTTATTTTGATTTCCCAAAGCCCAAACAGAAAAATTCCCTTGACTTAGCTTTCCATAACTCGAGTTGAATTGTATAGGCATCATCATTTTATTTTTTATTTTTCTTCCTTCTACTCAACAATTATTTCACCAACACCATTCGCTTTTATGCTTTTTATTTCACCTATGATACTTGTATAGACCTCACAGTGCCCATAATTAATTTTTCCCCACAAAATTACTTTTCTCTTACAGAATTCACTTCAGGCTACCCCTTTTTAATTTCTTCACATGTAGGGGACGCATCTGTGATAATTGGTATATACCAATATGCAATCCCACCACAATCTATGCAATGTATCGTCAAAAGTTTTAAATAAAAGTTAGGCTTCGCGAAAAGAGAGAACAGCAATTACCAGGATTGCATCATCCAGGAAGTAAAGGTCACTATACCCAGGAACCATAAAACTAAAGTTCAAAGACCTTCTTCTTCCTGGAAGATGGCAATCATGACGACAATGGAGGTACCAACAACCAATCACAGTTAAGCATGAATAACTAAGAACCAATGAGAGGAAAACACGTAGGACGATCCCATCCAATGAGAAGCCGAGAGAGTTAACGAGGAAGATCTCGGACTCAGAGTAAGTAGTAGGCAGGCGACAAGGCTAGAAGCAAGGCGTGCTCAACTCCGACTCTAACCAAGGTAAAATTCTCTTCGATCATGTGAAAGGCAAGGTACCTCCTTCAATCTCAACCCTCTCTCTCTCTTATCGCGAAGTCTAGATTCAATCCCATCCTGGTTTTGTCTCGTTATTTCCCCTGTGGAACCCTACCATTTCAACCAACGGCTGCATCATCGATCATCAACCACCACAAGTCACCAATCCTACAGTAAGTCAACAGGATCTTACATAGGATCAACAACATCGAATAATATTACTTGTATATTATGCATGATACTATGTACAATGAATATGGCGTCTCTGCCACCGCTGCGTGGCATCCTGCGCAAGGATAACACGCAAATCCTCCTAAAGATACGGGTCTCATCAGGACACTTTCATATAGCCAGGCGGTAAGCTCCTGACAACAGACGAACCGCGCTTAACGTGTCTGGATCGTGTGAGCAGTGGGCGTGATAATCGGTAGGCAGGCATCCGTGAAGATGGTGGACCGCCGAGGAGAGCACCAAGGAGTAGGCGACTCTGGTCCGACTTACTAGAGAGTAGCCGCAAATGTAAGGAGCCCACCTCGCTATGGAAGCTAGGAGCCAAGCAGGCTGTTATTCGTTTGCGGAAGATGACGTTTCTTGCCTCAATATGAATCCCAGAAGCGTTAGCTGCACCAAAGATTAAGAGATGGTAAGCTGCGCATTGGCGCAGGCCCGTCAGCCGCCGCACCATTGGCCCTTGTCTTTGTAAAATTCCCTTATGCCCGAGTTGCGCCGGAAGTTATCTAAAATGGAGTTCACTATGTCGTAAGGCTCCTCGCGGCTGATAATCAGCACGGTGTCGTAGACGAGATATTGGTGGGGCTGAGGACTTGTTCAAAGCGCAACAGGAAATGGCCCGGAGCAAGGCTGAGCAATGCGGCGCTGCCCTGCCTCGCTCCGTTCAGTAGATAGAATGGTTTAATGTTGAGGTCTCCACCTTTGACAGTCGTTTCTGCCCCAGCATTTAAAAGGAGTACTTGACCTTTGAAGACCGATGGTAGTGACAGGGAGACCATCAGCGTCACCAAGAAGCAAAGGCTTAAGGTGTCAAAGACCGATTCCGGATCTTTTATGTGTGTGAGAGAGAGAGGTAACAGCCAGATCCGGTCTGTTCTTAATTTCCGTGACGACTTCGTCGGATACATGTGCTCTGTTCCATCTAGAAGATCTGCTCGGAACGACGTAGGTCGGGCATTGAGATACCATAACGGGTAGGTTGGGTCTAAGACGCTGGAGAAGGATATTTCCCAGAACGCGGTCGTCCGACGTGGGGAGCTAGATCGGCCTAAAGCCGGATAGCCCAGTGCCACCGTGGGACTTGGAGGACCAGGAAGCTGCCCCGCGTCGATAGAGGCAATGCTCTGAAGAAGTGAAAGGTCTCATACACGCTCCTTAGAGCATCGAGGAAGAAGTACCTCGCAAGGTAGGTCGTCCTCCGGAGGCCCTTCTGAGCGGCAGGCGGCGGATGGCTGTGGCGATCTCTGCGCCGGTGATCTCGCCGGAGCAGGACTCGTATTCTTTAAGGATGAAGGGGTTGCCGCCCCCCGGATGGACTCAGCGTCGGCGATGGGGTCGCTCGACTCACGGGCAAAGCTGCGCTGGTAGATGGAAGAGACTCTGAGTCGCAGCTCCTTGCCTTCGATGATGTTACCATCTTCATCGCGGATGTTCATCACAGCAGGCCACCGCAAGCTAAGGGAGCCTTATCCATCCAGTGGTGGATAATCAGCGGCTGACGAGACCGTTTCCAGCCGGGCCTAAAAGAACTGCCTTGAGCACGATGTAGTCGTCGTCGGCGACGCGAAAGACTTGGGAGGGATCTCACTTAACCAGGAGTTCAGCCTTGTTTATCGACCAACTGCTCCAGAGTTTTACGTTGGTCGTGTCCGCGATGGCTTCAGAGGTTCTTTCTATGGTCGTTTTCATACGTTAATCAACCAGCACTGAGCGAAGCATTGTGGCAGGGTTGGCGAGGAGAAAGAAATGAGCCCAGAAGGAGAAGGACAACTCGATGGTCCGAGAGTCTGTAATGGATGGTCTTATACAGGGTGACGCGATATGCGAATCTCGATGGTGAAATAACTCTTTTCAATCGAGAGATGTCAACTAGACTCCCGAAGTTGACCACTCTGGCTGGAATGTGTGTGGCCTCAGAGAGGCTGGCCGAATTGATGAGGGCTGTCTTGTCCATCAGCTCCGAGAAGGCCTCCACCGAGCTGGGAGCTGTGTCGCTCGTGCTCTACTCGCTGAGGTCGCCCAGCACACGAGTTCTCCTAGGCGATGATCTGCAGCTACTGTTGCCGCTCGCGAGGAATATGAAAGAGGTACAGTTGACAACGCCACTTTCTGATCGTGGACGTTGATGGAGACGATGCAAATTTGACCCGACCACAGGACGCGCTGCTGCAGGACAACGACGCTCGGTGCGAAGACGCAGGCGAGGCCCATAACCCTGATGGCTGTAGGGAGCACGACGGCGGCGCTGTAGCCTACGTAGAGATCTTGAATTGCGTCCAGCGACAAGGTCTCCAGCCTGAAGGCCACGTCCTGCGATGTTGGATTAAGAAGTGACAGAACTCAATAATCCTCTCGTGAGAGGCAATCCTGCGACATCGAGGCAACAGAATCTCATTGGGCACTTTTCACAAAGTAGCCTATAACTGTATGGTATTTACATTAGAGAGACCGCTATATATTTACATAGTGCCAGTGACCATCTTCAAAAGGGATGCTATAACTGAAATATATTTATATCAGTTGTGTGCCGTTATTTTTATAACTACGATAAGGACACCTTATAACTGTAGTTTTTTACCTTAAAAACTTCTATAATAGGTGTCGGGTGCGGTCTTCAAGATGAAGAAATGATATTTTCAGCGACTTGCGCTTAACTAGACTTACTTTAGAAACTGCTACTCTCTCTACGACCAAGACTTGGGATTTTGAATTAGGCTACGTTCAATTGAATGCCTGTGGTAACCGAGAGGATCAATCCTGTATTAACCGAGAGGGACAGTCAGGGAGTGGAGAGTTTTCCAGTACCTCTCTGCACCTTGGAAGACCTTTAACAGTTCTCACAGAGTACAGGCAGTCGTGGTCGAGGCAGAATGGAAGACTTGGGATTGTCCACACAATAAACGAAGGAACACAGTTGTACTAGGAAAGTTCCGTGAACAGAAAAGAGTTCAGCTATCAGCAAAGGATGGAGCGTTAAGAAGAAGTTCTTACTGATCTACGGCGGCATGGTCGATAGGTGGGCCTTGGAGACAACTGACGAGAGCTTCCGCGGACTGGGAAGTGACAATGTATTTCCGGCTTTGCGGGGGTTTATAAATCCTGCCAATGAGGAAGTATTGGGCCTTCATCGGATGCAATAAGGGCGTGGATCACGGAAGAGAGGTCATTGTACACTCTTAACGACTTTCTGGAAACTTCCTACATCTTTAAGCCTCGTTCCTACACGTTGTTGAACTTCTATATCTCACTTTCTGCTATTTAACTCAAGTCTTCTTCTATCACACAGTTTTATTTTATTATCCTCAGTGTGTACAGAGTACGTTACATATTGTGATGTAATGACACATGTATAACATGGGTATAATTATATTTACAGAGGTGTTTCTATTATACAACACGACAATCTTGTTATATTTACCAATATGGGGTTGTTGGTCCAAATTACTATATGCCTCAATCTCATTATAACTCCACACATCACTTGGTTATTTCTATAAGAAATTATAAAGGTTCCTTGTTTCAAATAATAATCATTATAAAGATTTCTAGCTATTTAGATCTAATTGAAGAAATTGTTGCTTTATGTGGATTTAAAGGTTTCCGGTCTGATGTGGTTGTCAAAGAAGCGTGTTTGCAAAAATAGCTTTACTGAAAATAAAATCTTTTTTACTTTATTCATTTAAAATATATATTTTTTAAATCAAATCAAACATTCAGAAGTTTCTAGATTTGCGGACTCACCTAGTTCTAGACTAAGAAAAAGTCATCTCCTGATTGTGAAACTAAAAGCTGCTGATAGGTTGCGCCATCTATCGGAATAAATATTAACCATTTGTTGATTTTTAATTATTCCAGAATTGGCCAAATACCTATTCTAACGTACGCGTTTCGGTCTTTTTCTTAATTTATCCACCTGATTCCAGTACAATTTCACTTTTTTTTTACTATTTCTTTACATTGACGTTCTCACGCACCTCTGGCCTTAACTACTCATTTAATGATTTTTAAGGATGCCTGAATGACCATTTATTTGGTCGTTGAGGTACAGCTTGCACAACGCTGAAGAGGGACAAAAGCCCGAAACGTGTACGTGGTTAGCTTTTCTTGATTAATCAAGAATGGGTATTTTGGACAATTCTGGAATAATTAAAGATTAACAAATAGTTGATATTTATTCCGAAAGATGGCGTAAGCCATCAACAACTTTTCCTTGTTCCAAAATCACTTTATTAGGTATCGCTGAAAAAGAGCAACCTAGTTTATGATAATTGCAACAATTAATAACATGTGAAGGTTATTCACATATTAAACAAAAGGTTAACGTGGGATTCAATCCCGGTCCATGGCTGTCGGGAATCAAGGGTGTTACCCACTTGTCCACCGACTCGATGAGCAACTTTTAGTATAACGATCAGGATATGCTTTTTTTTTTAATTTATCTACTTGATCGCCGTACAATTTCAACTTTGTACTATTCCTCACCTAGTTATAGATTGTTCTACTGTACTACAGTTTTACTGTAAGTTTGTTATATCATCCTCCGTGAAATAAAAAGTCCAAACAGAGCAAGGTTGGTTGTGTTATCCACGGACGGCGTGTGAGGTACTTGACTGTCGGCCACCACCACCGTCGCTGTGGGCAGTCGCCATGTCGCCCGCGGCTTGGAAGGTCGGCCTCCTCCTGCTGGCCTGGGTCTCAGGTCCCACCTCAGCTTGTCCCTCGCGATGTTTGTGCCATGGCTCGGGGGCCGTCCGCTGTATGCTCCTGCAGCTCCCGGCCGTACCCTCCGTCGCCCAGCTCCCGCCTGATACCGCCCTACTGTACGTACCTCTTCTTTCATCCATTCTCTTAACCATGGCTTACAAGAAATTTAAACTCTTTTTTGAACCATATGATTATTTTCCGTTTGGAATTCCAACATTTTTCCGTTACAATTTTTATAATACCCAGTTTACAACGAACCATAGAAATATCAAGGGATTTTTCGGGATTTCAAGGGATTTGGAGCGGTTGAGAATCTAGCTGTCACTGTGGCAAGGAAATCCAGGACTCGAGACATCTACTGTTGGAATGTCCACTCTTCTTTAGCGCTAGACAACAGACAATAAACAATGTTGTAGATCTATATCAATTTGTAAATACTAGAGAAAATTGTCATAGATTTAACTTTTTTTGTAAATATATTTATGATTATCTTTCTAACCTAAAAGGTTCAGGTTCCTAATATATATTATTGTTTCTCTTTTTTATTTGGAATCAATATTTTTTTCTTGTATAATATGTTTATAACTGTTTCTGTTTAAAAATGTAAATCACGCAATTTATCCCTAGCAGGGATATCGCGTTTTGTGTGTTGAAGTAAATAAATGAATGATTCCTTTCAAACTAAACACAAGGTAATAACACCAAATCCAAATAAATAGTGTATGACGTTTCTGTAACAGCGTTGTTACCATCTTCAGACAAAAACGACAAAACCAAAACGTCACACACTATTGGATTTGTTATTATTACCTTGTGTTTATAATTTATAATCCAAATTGTGTTTTATCTTTCAAACTAAAGTAATTTTCTACTGCCCTTACTGCAATGAAAAATTAAAAGGAGGACCTCGCTCATTAGTGGTAAACCCTCCCAGCGGTTTCGCCAGGCCCTTCCATTATTTTTTCATTACAGTAAGGGCAGTAGAAAATTTGTTTTGTTTGAAAGGAATTATAGGCGTCAAAAATAGTTTAAATTTCTTATAACAGATGACGTTCTAATACAATCGTGTCCATGGTTTGTCCATCTACAGTCTGTAACACCTTATTTCGAGAGGAAATTCTCAAAACTCGTGTGTATTTGGTTCATCTTTTTAATATGATACTAATACACCAGAGAGAGAGAAAATAGAGGTAACCTGGGCTCCTGGAGCGTAAATCGCCAACTACTCGGGCTGTACAGCAGTCTAGAGGAGAAGTCTAGTCATGGGGGGGGGGGGGGGGGGGGGGCATATTGCTGAGGTGAACCAGGTAACCAGGTAGTTCCAGGCCGGCAGGGAGTCAGGAAGTAGGGGCAGGGCTGACGGGCTGAAGTCTTGTACTCCAAGCAGAAGGCACTTGACCCATTTATTCATGTGTGTTTTAGTACCGCTTTATAATACAATTGGCAGTGCTAATAACTTGCATTATCTTTATGCATTCTTTTCCCGTCTAAGATAGTCCAACAACAAAGATGGAAAAAGAGTACACTCAAGAATACAACACCAACAACAAAAAGAGGGTGAAAAAAAACACGATTTGTTAAATAAAATAAAAACATTACTTATCTTTTATTTGCAGCGTTGATAAGGAGTGGACCGGGGTTACACAGGTATGCGAGGAGATCACCAGACAAGCACACAGAGAACGTTTTAAGCGTCTCCACTCGAACACCACTACACGACTCCTCGCATTCCGTTTCAACCCTCCTCTTTTATATACAAACATGGCCAGATTTGTTCAATGGCGTGGGAGATCAGTTCACTTAACAAATAAACAACATTCTTCCCGCATAACCGAGAAGATTAAAACTGCTGTGTTTGTCAAATAATTTGACAGCTCTTCAAGAATCTGATTTAAGCTTTGATGTAAAGGTCTTTGTATGTACCGAGGGTAGCAGTTCTTGTGTTGGTTTGTATCCGGCGATATTATTCTTGCTGGACCTCCATAAGTGTGAGTTTACCCCTCTCCTGTACCGTACTGGCACACTTACCACAAATCCATAAATCCAAACACGCAAGCCAAATAGTAGTTCATGAAAAATAGTACAAAAGCTAAATTGTTATAGTGAAAATGATACTTGTATGCTGCTATGATTTCATAATTATAACTATAATCAAAAACTACAGAATGCAATAGTTAACAAAGTACGGATACTATTGTTTAATGTTATATAGTTATAAATAACAAATATACAAAGAGATTAAGAAAATAAATCTCCTTATCGTGCAAGTGAAAGTTGCTGATGGCTGGCGTCATCAGTAACTTTCAGTTGCACGATAAAGATATGTCTTTTTCTTAATTTATCTATCTTATCTCAGTACAATTTCATATTTATACTGTTTTTCATATACAAAGATTATCACATTCAATAGAGGTCGAATATCGGTTCCAAAATCACTTTATTAGGTACCGCTCAACAAGACCAACCTAGTTTATGATATTTACAACAATGAATAATAAGTGAAGGTTATTTATATATTAAACAAAATGGTAACACGGGATTCGATCCCAGTTCATGACTGTCGGGAATCGAGGGTGTTACCTACTCGTTCATCGACTTTCTCTATATAGGTCGAATATTCGCAAAAAAAAAGAAGCAAAAAACATATATTTAAATATAGCTCAGGCGTACTTTAGGTCTTTAACATTTATATAAATACTCAGGTATAACTCAAACAGCATTTTCCAAACATACTTCGACCATCTCAACTAGAGTCTCTTTTACAATTGCAAGAATGTTAAAAATAGGCGTTGTTGCTAATATTCAAAATATTAACATCCTTATTTTACAAAATTTATTTTGTCCATAATATAAATATATATATCAATATTTTTCTTCCCATTGAATATAAGCAAAAATATTTTAAAACTTAATTCTATTGACATTATGTGGCGCTGAGTTTGTTGTTGACACACTTTAAAATTTTATAACACCTTGATAAAGGTTGGCGTTCAGCCAACTGAAATATTGGTAAAATAAATGATATTTTGATCCAATATATGGCTTTTTAATTAAAGATTTATTTATGGATTGCTCTATTTTCAAAAAAAATTATAAGAATAAAAAGTTTATGCAAACACAACCTCGAAACTGTCTTAAAGCTGTCAACATCACAATACTCTCATTATTAGACTTTGCAATAGACTCAGCTCTTCTAAAATTTTGAGATTTATTATAGAACTGGACAAATATAAAAACTCAAAATATTTAAAATCCAATGAAAAGAAATCTGGAACTTATTCAACTTTCTAACAAAACAAAAACTTGGACAATACGAATTAATATTGAAGTATATAACAAAAAAATCTAAATATGAAAAATCAATCGAAAATAAACAACATAAATTCTTTGCTTCTAACATATTTGCTTCCAAAAAATATTTCACAAATAGTTTTAGAATTTGTATATCCTTCTTTTGCAGTAGAACCTCCCTGTAAAGGACACATAATTGCAGAACAGAGTGTCCTTTAGGGAGAGGTGTCCTTTTACTGGAGAGTTACTAAATAGTAAAAATGGTAATTTTGTAAATGAAAACTATCCTTTGTAGAGAGGTGTCCTCTATCGGGAGTGTCCTCTCATGGAGTATGTTCTACTGTATTTATATATAACCTGAATTTTCCCGTGTGTTCTGATCGAGTGAATGTTTCATCGAATCTTTTTTTCCACCCATTAAACATGAGGCAGCAATAATATCATAATTTTCTGACTAAAATAGGTAAATTAGGCCATTTATTAGTTAATTTGAACATTTATTGGATTAAAATGTCATAACGACTCCTTCTAGCCAGATTGGTTGAATGTTGAGGAAACGTCTATGTGAAATAGGTATATAATACACTGTGTGAATACCTAAATCAATAATAATATTTAGGTACAGTTATCATCATCATATGGTTTGCCAGTATTTAATAATTACGCCTATATAAAATAAAGCACAATTTGGATTATAGGTTATACAAAAATAAAATAAGACCTAATCCAAATAATTTATTAGTGTGTGACGTTTCGGCAACAGCATTGTCACCATCATCAGACAAAAGAATAAATGAGAAAAATATCACAGCAAGGAAATTGAAGTCTATCAAATATGATAAAACACAATTTGGATTAAATTGGATTTAAGAACTTGCTGTGATATTTTTTCTCATTTATTATTCTGTCTGATGATGGTGACAATGTTGTTGCCGAAACGTCACACACTAATAAATTATTTGGATTACGTCTTATTTTCTTTTATTACGCGTATATAGTAGTTTTGCATAGTTAGTTAAAACTTTGTATGTATGTAAATTAAAACAAAGCAATAACGCGCCATCTATACATATAAAATGAAAGGATTTAAAAGCACGAATGTTTCTTTTATACATAATACAAACTTCTACTGCCCTTACTGCGATGAAAAAATATATTGGGAGGGCTTGGCTCATCAGTGGTGAACCCTCCAAGCGGTTTCGCCAATTTAATCCACCAGACCGCTTCTCAGAGCTCTAATACTGTATTGAACGATTCTGCTTATATACGCAGTACTGAAGGATGGAATCTCAGAAATGGTTTTAAAGAAAACTATGGAGATAAGCTTATAGGACAGTAGAATCACATTTAAATATTTGCATCGAGCAATGCTCTTCCGCAAACAATAAAGACAAGGCCAGTTAGGCATAAATTAACACAAAGAAATAACGCGCCATCTATACATATAAATTGAAAGGATTTAAAAGCACGAATGTTTCTTTTATACATAATACAAACTTCTCCTATAAGCTTATGTCCATAGTTTTCTTGAAAACCATTTCTGAGATTCCATCCTTCAGTGCTGCGTATATAAGCAGAATCGTCCAATACAGTATTAGAGCTCTGAGAAGTGGTCTGGTGGATTAAATTGGCGAAACCGCTGGGAGGGTTCACCACTGATGAGCCAAGCCCTCCCAATATATATTTTCATCGCAGTAAGAACAGTAGAAGTTTGTATTATGTGTCTATAAAAGAAACATTCGTGTTTTTAAATCCCTTCATTTTATATGTATGTAAATGCCCAACGTAGGTTGAATAAATTTCTTCTTCTCGAGTGAATTCCGTGTGTTTGGTGAAGTGTAATATTATATTCTATCATATATATAGATGTATGTTGTTGGCCTGGCTATTGGTTGTTTAGAGCAGGTTCCATACATTTGTTTATTTCTCTACAGATTTAAAGATAAGTCCCCAAATTTGTTCTCAAAAACTTCCGCGTCTATTTGCAGAATGTTTATAAGTTTCACCCACCAGCCGAAACTGCTCGTTTTAACAGCTCTGTTGGCCCAGACTTCCTGAGTCTATTCCTGGCCGCCCGAGCAAACATTCTGTTTAACCTCCGCACACCGGTTCTTTAGTTCCTTCAACAAGTGGCGTGGCCTTCCACTGGGGGATATAGACACACGTGGTGCGACTCTCTCTACGGTCATGATGACAATCTCTTTAGTCAGAAAATGATGATGATAATATTGTTGCATCATGTTTGATTATCAGATACAAAATTATATCGGGAAATATTCCAAAAAGCAGAGACCACTGGTGAAGCCAGTTCATTTTTAGTGTGCAGGAACAAAATTCTAACAGAAAAACATTCATTCGAGGATAAGACACAAAGCCAGATCATCTCTCTATAAAAATATCGCTTCTCTGACACAAAGTTTGGAGCGGGACGTTTCACAAGAGTGACATACACAGCGCCAAATTATAATTGTAACGAATAGTATTTGCAAATCAAAATAATAGAATTTTCAAATATCGTTGTGAAAATTTACATTTTTATTTTTACATTTTAAAAACACACAAAGTTTGGAGCGGGACATTTCCCAAGAGTGACATCCACAACACCAATTTATAATTATAACGAATAGTATATTTGAATAGAAACATTCAATGGGGTAAAACCCGGGCGTTGCCCGGGTCATTCGGCGTGTCTCTTATAAAGCCATTGATATCCTGAAAATGATTCCTATTTTTCTATTCAGAAAATGTTTAGAGCTCTTACACGCACCAGTGGCTTCTTTTAAGAGAAGTAATAGTAAAAATGATACACTTTCTTTTGATCATCTTTGAATAGATTGTTGAGATTCATCTCAATAATTACGTTATGGGCAATGTTATAATATTGGGCAAGTTCTGGAAATATGGTTTCAGGAATAAGCACTGAGAGATAGAGGGTAACTGTCGTTAGCTGAAAGGACCTACAGTATTTTTAAATACACCTTACCCCCGATTTACACGGTAGATATGTTCCTGAGAAAAACGTGTAAATCGGGGGATAGGTGTACACAAAAATAAAAATAAAATGCATTGACAGGTTAAAATATGTAGTCAGCACATAAGCTCGGGATTCCTCGTGAGAGGTGTACACAGCGCATGTATTCAATCACAGTAGCATTTAGTATAGTGCGATAAAAACAAACAAAAAAAACTTATTTGGAAAACCGTGTAAAAGCGAAAACGTGTAAAACAAGTACCGTGTAAATCGGGGGATAGGTGTACTGCAAACATTATTTTTGAGCATATTAGTTATATAATAAAAATGTAAAATAGCGATATTTTTTTATCAATTATACCTAGCTAAAGTTGGCATTTCGATTAATTTAAATTAAAAATATACAACAGGACAGCAAATAAATCAAGAAAATCCAACCACGTAGTCGTTTCGGGCTGTTGGCACTCTTCAGCGTAGTGCCGGCTGTACCTCTACAACCACAATTTGGTCCAAGAGGTTTCCCGAGGTATCACCCTAAATACACATTTCTTGATTTTTCGGGAAACCTCTTGGAACAGATTTTGGTCGTTGAGGTACAGCTTGCACCACGCTGACGAGGGCCAACCGCCCGAAAAGCTAGCTTACGTGGATGGATTTTCTTGATTAATAAAGAAAGGGGTAAGTCATATACTATGAAATAACCTAAATCAACCTTTAGTTGATATTTATTCCACTAGATGGCGCTTTCTGTCATCTAGAAATGCTCACGTGAGCGGTCAGTATATTCCTAGTTTATTATTAAAACCACGGATTATTTTTAAATTAGTTTATAATATTGTGGCGCGAACAAATTTTTATTTTATTATTTAATTTAATTATTTAATGAAAATATTTTAAACAAATTTTTTATTTTATATTTGTAAAATCATCATTTAGTTACCTAGCTTGCTTGCTCAATATTCTCTAGCTCTAGATAGTTGGGGTTGATAATTGTCGACTAGTCGTGGTGACGTCATCAATAAATACTCTTACATCTTAAGATATTCCAAGACTTGATTTCTACAATAAATGACTAAAATTATTCTTTTTTTAAAATACTAATTTAAGACAAGGAGAATCCCAATAAATATTTTAATTAGAAACTATTTTAAAGGCGTAAGATTCTTTTTGAAATTAAACAATTTCTACTGCCCTTACTGCAATGGAAAAATTAATGGGAGGGCCTGTAGTTTCCATTGCAGTAAGGGCAGTAAAAATTGTTTAATTTCAAAAAGAATTTTACGCCTTTAAAATAGTTTCGAATTTTGATAACAGATGGCGCGCTAGTGCAAAATATTTTAATGTTAGTTAATGAAAAAACACAAATGTCTCGGCGTGAAGCCGAAGAAAAGTCCACTCTTGGCTCACCCAGAGCGGGATATGGCTGTCTCCCGCGATCAATTCTGGCACCTGGCTTCCACCACGGCGTAGAAGGAGTCGTCATTCATTCCAGAATGTCGCGGAGATTCTCGAATTGGACACACGGATCCTTACATCCGTAACTCTCTCTGCTATCTGGATCACGGGTGACCTCTGCTCCTGCGGCCCCCCGAGGTCCTGGTCCCCTGAGAACGCTTATCTGGGATCTGGATTGATTTTCGTTAGACCTCCCCCAGTCTACTCGCAGTGCTCTCGCGGACGCCGCTACCTTGAGAACCACCTGCCAGCGCCTGGTAGCAGAGAATCTCTATGAAGTTTATCGGGTTTCCAGGCAGAGGACATAGTGGTGCAGGGAACATGTACGTCCTTCCTTCGCCTTATCACCCGCACAGCCTGCTGGACCTTGCTGCTCATCACCGAACTCCTGGGGAGACTAGAGACAACCATTATGTAGCAAAGTATTTATTATTTTATTAACAGAGTATCATTTTTGTTGTTTATATTTTTCTACTCTGTAAACTTCCCTCATTGCTTATCTTTTGTTTATCATTCATAGTTTGTTCTTGTCTTAAATAATTTGCTGTGTCATCCCGAAGCTTGTCCTTCCTAATTTCCCACGTGGCAATATATGTACCCGCGACTGGAATCGAATGGGCAACACTAAAGCGTTGTTGCTTCTCGGAGTACGATGCAGACGTAGTAGCCCGTTTGACCCTGCACATCCAGCCTTTGCCCGGGAATACTGCGTGGCCTGTGGGCTCCAGTGATCTGTCACTGGCCCACCGGTGCTAGTCATGCGTCAGGGGAGGTCTTGAACAGCACCTGTCCTGCAGGGTTTGTGTTATGTTTAATATGCAGGGTATAATAATTTGATTTGGAATTTTTCATTTGATTTGTTTGTAAATTGACTTTAGGTCAATAAAGCTGTTTGAAATCAATAGAAAATTCCCCTGGAGTTTGTTGGAATTATCCAAATCGACTCATTCCTCATTTAGATATAAATAGTCCATTATTACGTGGCAATACCTTCTGTGTTTTGGCATCAGTGTGGAGTTTCTTAACATTATTGTTCCTGAGGTGGTAAAACCACGTTCTGACGTTTGAGGCCAAAAACCTAAAATATACACTGTGTTTATTTGTGTAAAAAATTTTAACGATAGATGGCAATAAAATTTAATTTACTAATATACACTGTGTGACAAGGAAATTACTGAAGAACTCCCCCATTACTTGCTTAATTGTACAGCCCTTGATGAAGAAAGGAAGGCCCTATATCAACAAATTAAATGTACCAACATTTCACCCTACGTATTGCTTTCCAAAATATCAGCAAACAAATTTAAGGCAATTGCTTACTATTTAAACAAGGTAAAATCCTCTGGAGTAACTTGGTAAAGAAAACATTCAAGACAAAGAGGATGAGTTTCTTTTTAAAAAGAAACTCATCCTCTTTGTCTTGAATGTTTTCTTTACCAAATAGCTTACTATAAATATTTAAGGACCAGTCAACAATTGAATGACTTTGAGACGAAGATTAAAGCCAGTTCAATTTCTATCTTACTACCTATGTAAATAACACAAGATGATTATTACCTTACCTAATTGGGAGAATGTGTATGCGGCAAGTTCCTAATAAAGGCTTTTGTGTGTGTGTTCCTGAGGTGGTTCGTAAGTTTATGATGTGGTTGAATTACTGAGACCCACTGTTCCCTGAGATAGCCGATATGGCCAAACTTATTTGCTGCGTTTGATGATTCCCATTATAATCTACACATCAAGTGGCAAGTGGACAATGGACACCTATACACTGAGTGATATCGCCGTTCACTCAATATGTCGTGGGACCACCGCAGGCGACTATAAGGCAGCAATACGTCTTGATACTGACTTGATGAGGATGGTGTCCTGAGTTAGGCTACCCATTCCCTGTCAACTATCAACCACAGTTATTCTGAACGCGGGTTAGAAAACAATACGAAAAATACAATAAACCTTTTTTCTTTTTGCTTTTTTACAAAAGAAAAGAATATTACACAAGAATCCTGGTTTGTCTATATTTGATTTCGTGGATATTTAAAACAAAACATGATTATTTCAAAATTTACCTTGTCATTTTCAGCCATGTTTATAACAATGAAGATATTTACATAAAATATGCAAGTTCGGGGAAGGGAACAAGTTAATAATACATCAGTTTGGTGAACAAAATCAAATTTTCAGTAGTTCCTTTAGATTTTAAATCTATGGATGTTGTTTGATATTTTACTTGTGTTACTTTCGATGCCTTTAGAATTGTACGTAGACGTGTGTTTTATATACTGCTATCTGAATTCTCGGTAAAGATAAAAGTTATGTGCAAAGGGGAAAATAGAATTCGGGTAAAAAGATTTCTTTTAATTTAGATTTTTGAAAGTTTTCGAGCAAATTTTCTACTCTTCAACTGGCAAATACTTTTATGTACAAGAGAGAAAATAGAGGTAACCCGGGCTCCTGGAGTGTAAATCCCCAACTACCCGGGCTGTACAGTGTAGAAGTCTAGTCATGGGGAGGACAGATTGCTGAGGTGAACCAGGTAGTTCCTGGCCGGCAGGGAGTCAGGAAGTAGGGACAGGGATGAAGTCTTGTACTCCAAGCAGTGTCTGTAGCCTGTGTAGTATAAAATATAGACAGGAGATGTTTTATTTTTTTATGTACAATATTAACATTTATATATTGTACATAAAAAGTATTTGCCCGTTGAAGAGCAGAAAATTTACTCGAAAGCTTGCAAAACCTAAATTAAAAGAAATATCTTTACCCGAATTCTATTTTTCCCTTTTCACATAATTTCTGGGTAACTGTTACTCACATAATAGTTATGTATTCAACAGAATACCCCTTATGAATACCCTATATAAAAAAGTAGGTAACACCCTCGATTCCCGAACAGCAATGAACCGGGATTGAATCCCACGTTAACATTTTGTTTAATATGTGAATAACCTTCACCTATTATTCACTGTTTAAATTATCATAAACTAGGTTGCTCTTGTTGAGCGTTACCTAATAAATTAATTTTGGAATCGAATACCCTATATTTTTGTCTCAAACATTATAAATAATTGAAAATAAAATTGAATTTAAAACAGTTTAATATTGGTCTTAAATGCGACAAGTTCAGGCAGGTTTATACTGACTTTTAGGTATCTCATCAATAGAGTTTGAAGATTTTTGACGATGTGAAATAAAAAGAAAAGTTGAACAACTAAAGATATAACAAATGAAAACATTAAGATGCAAATGTTTCTCTTCATAAATAAATCAAAATTCTACTGTATTTACTGCGATTAAAATGTTTTCATTTGTTATGTATAGATGGCGCGTTATTGCTTTGTATTGAATATATTTTGAGATGTGCAATGTAACAAAATAAACCAATGTAAGCCTTGAATCCATGCTGGAAGTGAGTGAAAGAGCCAGTGTGTGTGTACAAGGACACTTGGCGTTCAACAGAATGGACCTCTTGTCAGTTTTTAGGAAGCACATGTTGCTGATAAAAAAACTCCACTTTGCCACGTTGTTGAATGGTCTTACATCAAGCTCTCACAGGCATCTTTAATTACTCTCTATTTCCCTGACTTCGTAGATCAAGTTTGAACTTTTATTTAGGGATTTATAAAGTTGCCCCAAAAGTTCGCGATTTTCTTATTACTTGGCAAATAATATTATTACGGCGAATACATAATAAAGTAGAACCTCCATGTAAAGGACAACACCTAATTGCAGAGCCAAAGTGTCCTTTAGGGAGAAGTGTCCTCTTACTGGAGAGTTGTTAAATAGTAAAAATGGTAATTTTGTAAATGAAAACTGTTATTTGTAGAGAGGTGTCCTCTAGTGGGAGTGTCCTCTCATGGAGGTTGTTCTACCGTATTGGTGATGAAAACTGTCCTTTGTGGAGAGGTGTCCCCTAGCGGGGTATCGGCTAAAAGGAGGTTTTACTGTAACACATAATACAAAGACATTATACAATACATAATGGCGAATAATATTGGTATTCCATTTTTTTGCAAGTGTTTACGAACTTTTGGCACAACCTTGTAGTCCTCGGTGTATCCATCCATCCATTTATTGGACACGACAACATCATTTATCCATTCTAAGTGATTACTTGCTACTTTGGGGGGTCGATGGAAGGATGGTCTAAACCGTTGGTTTTTGACCGCTACGACCCAGGTTCGATTCCCGCATTGGGCACTTTTTTTATGATAAAAAAAAAAAAATGCTCCAATGGCCCCCGATTATTGCAAAAGTACAACTCCACCAGCGAGTGCAAGTAACCAAACGGGGCTTTGGCACAATTGTAAGTGCAAAGTCGAACTGATTTTCACATGTGTAGACATGTGGTGCACTTACAGTAAAAGCAGTCGCCTTCTTCTAACCACCATGATTATCATGGCCTACTGTACCACGGGTACTAGGGATAAGCAAAAAAAAAAAAAACTTGCTGTTTGATATTCAATTAAAACATGTTCGATATTGCTATTATCGGGTTTAAAATAATAATGATTAAAAAAATACAATAAACAGCCTAGTGGACATGGCACCTGCCCGGTAAGCAGAAGGTTGTGGGTTCGTTTCCCGCCCCTGGACACTTTTATTTTTCCGATCGCCATTACTCTTCATATTTTCACCCTCTCATACTTCATTCAAAAAAGTTAGAAATAGTAAATATTTCTCTTTGAAATAAATATTGATTTTTCATAGAAAAGAAACTTATGCGGTGTAACTTTAAGTATTGTTTATAAACACCTTTTCTTTTTGATTTTTACAACAACAACTCCAACAAAAAGAATTTTGCACAGGAATCCTGGTTTGTTTATATTTGGTTTCGTTAATATTTGTAACAAAACATGATAAGTTCTGAATTCATCTTGCCCTTTGGAGCCATGCCTATAACAAAGAAGATATTTGCATAGAAAGGTTCGGGGAAGGGAACAGGCCAATAATACAAGTACACGCCAATACTTGTACATCAGTTTGGAGAACAAAAGCCAAACTGTAGCTTCCATTGATTGTAGATTCTGTGATGAAAACATCAACGATATTTTTAATGCAGTTTTTAGAATAAATAAGGGAATTTTTCATATGAATACCATCCTCTCACACTTTTTCATGGTTTTTATATATTCAATATATATTTAAATAATCAAATAATGTTTTTTAAATAAGGAGGCTTATACAAATATCTTTAAAAAAGAAAATAAGATTATTAAAAAAACTTACCTTTATGACTGTTCAAGAGATGTTGTCATCAATTTTTTTTTCAAACTATCAGACTACCAAGAAACCTAAAATTGTACGCACTCTCTCATTCCTAATGACAATGTAAGTATGCAAAATTTGAGACGCATAGATCGACAGGAAATATGTAAATTTTAATGTAGTTTTTTTAATGAATTGTCATCATTATTAGGCCTTTTCTTGTGTCCTTTTTTCTTGCGTTTTTCAAAATAAATAGATATCCTAGACTTAAAACCGAAGTTTGAAGTGCATAATTGCCATTTTTAAATTGTGTTTCTTATACACCAGAAAACATAGTAATAACTGAGGAACAAAAATCGTGTTACAAAGTATAATTTTACAATACGATTAATTAAAAATATAAAATGATATTAATGATTTTAATATTTTTGTCTCTAACTCCGCCTTTGCCGGTCCCAAGCCCGAATGAAAAAGGAGGGGGGGGAGCAGTAACAAGCTCACTAAAAAACCTGGGTTCAGCTGGCCCGGCTGATAGTACCCTGTAAGGGCTCCTAATCCAGGGATACAGGATGTCTGTACTCCATGTTAGGAGCGGCTGCACATGGCATCTGTTCCTCATTTCAGAGGTAGCCATTTCTTTTGGAGCTAAGTTGGCCTGCTACTGAGTAGTGCTCCCAGTCTTAATGACAAAGGCATTCTACTTCACCCAGTCATGATAGGGTTGTCTGGAGATAAGAAAGAAGAATAAGAAGAAGGTTTTAGTCTTAAATACGAAAGGTCTTATTTCCGATCACCTTTCCTACAGGACCTGTAGTGTTTGAACCGTTCTTGGTCGGACTGATCTTAACTCGAGTAGATATGGGACGATTAAAGCTATTGGTCATTGGAAATGTTTTCGAAATTTTCCCTTGACAAGGGCACGTTCAGAGACTTTACTCGTCTATATGGGATAAAACATATAATAGGGTCGGTAGCATATCCACAAACTAACGGACTATGTGAGAAACTTAACTAGATAATTAAAAAATGGTATCAGATCTTGGGGGTGAACACGCAGAATGGACGGAGTTTGTGAAATCTGCAACGTTCACGTACAATTTGTCAGTCTAATCATCGACAAAATTTAGCACCTCTTTGAATGGTCTTCGGCAGAGAACCAAGAGGTAACTAGACTTGGGCAGTCAAAGATTGACATAGTCGCCGAAAGGTGAATTTAAAATAAAAATGGTCCATTATTATTTAAATAGAAACTTGACGTGTTTTAAAAAGAGTTTAATAGAGACAGCTGATGAAGCAGCTAGAGAACAGACTGGCTTACATCATTAAGCTGAGGTAAACGTCATCTTTCTCTAAGTGGAGGAAAGTGAACAACCACTTAACCTTCAACCAATCCTTGGCCTTCATCTAAAAGCTTGGTTTAGTTTTTTATTCTGAAAGTTCTTTTTTAAAATATCAGTTACGTTGAGAGTATATTTCGTCACTAGTCTATACTGTAATTCCCATACATTACATATAAGCCAACCTGACAAATTGGTATTACATCGACAGCTAGATTTACTCGTTCGGTAATTTTTGGTTTAAACAGGTAGCTCCAGAAACATTTCGATCTAACGTCTAGCAAAATTCCTTATCAATCCAACTTTAATATGTAATTGTAGTATGTTGATGTTTAGAGATTTGATTAGTGAAAGATTTGCAATACAGTAGAACCTCTCTTTAGTGGATACACCGCTAGCGGACACCTCTCCACAAAGGACAGTTTTCATTATTAAAATTACTATTTTTGCTATTTAGTAACTCTCCGGTAAGAGGACACCACTCCCTAAAAGACATTTTGGCTCTGCGATTAGGTTTCCTTTACAGATAGGTTCTACTGTATTTTAAAGTCCTGATGTAAGGATGGCACGGTTTCACCTTTCTCTACTATCCCACGCACACAGAGAACAACAATATTGTCACGTGGAAAATTAGGAAAGACAAACTTCAGGATGACACGGTAATTTATTTATTGGCAAGCACAAATAAATATTTATAAAATACCAGAGAGGCAATGATGGAAGTTTACAAAGTAGTAAAAAAATTCAAAATTGTATGTTTATGAATACTAAATATTTTGTTACAATATTCTATATTTTATCCATGGTGTAAACCAACGGCTCTCAAGTTTCCACAGAATTTCCAGCTATATATCTGTCGTACTCTATATTTTTAAAATTAACTTAATGTTTTCTTAAGTATCACGTTGACTGCATGTGCTCCTGACACTTATGGGTGATTCTTTCCGTTGTGAAGGAGAACAGTTTCTTTCAAACTGACTTTGTCGCATCAGTAAATAGCGCCCCAGTTCTATATTATGTTCCGCGCGGACAAATACTTTCTCTATTAGTAAAACATCATTATTTCTGTATATTAAATTATTTCGTATAAAAAAGGTCTTCACATTCTTCTTGCCGTTTACGTACAAAGCCTACTTTTGTGTGTCTTCGTGTAACCGATTCCAATCTTTTAGCATAAAACCTAAAAAATGGCGAAACCGCTTGGAGGGTACACCACTGACGAGTCATGCCTTCCTTCTTTCAATTTTTAATCATCCAAGGATAAAAGGGCTGTAGAAGTAATTTTAATTATATATAAATATATTTTTTAAAATAAAAATAGCGTTAAAAATTTGAGTATAATTTTAATCAAGATGATCGTCTGATTGTAAGAGAGAGATATATATTTATAACCCAGGTTCCTGTTGTCTGATTGTAACCAAAATAATCGTATGTTGTAATCAACTAACAAAATCGTCTGCTGCATTAAACCAACATAAAATGAACTAATTATATGTTGCACGATTCTACATTTATTATCATTTACAAAGCACGCGATATCCGTCTTGGATATTTGCATGCATAAACAAGTTTGGGAGCTTATTTACAGTAATTATTAATATGATTTTAGTTATTATAATAGAAATTATTAACTTTTTTGTCAGTTTGTTAACGATTCAATTACCCTATAATGAATATTAGTGAACATCACAGATAAGAACAGAAATTTAGAGCTATTTACAGCATATAAATATATGTCAGTTATTACAGCCCAGGCTATCTATTACTAAAAAACATTCTACAAAATCTATTAAAATTAATATACATATATCTATTATTAACTATTTGATTTAGACAATTTATATTTATTTGATTTTTGACTCTCAAGTCCTCTACAAGTCGACAGTCCGTTAGAATATGTACAGGATTTTCTTCTTCTGCACCACATGAGCATTTAGGCGAATCCGTCTTTCTGACTTTGTACAAATATGATCTAAAGTTACCGTGTCCATTAAAAAATTAGACATTGTAAAAATTTGGCTTGACATATTTGGGTATTTGGGAATCAGTGAAGAAGGACTTGAAAATGGTATTAGTCTTCTCATAGTATTTCTGCAATTTTTCCCTTATATAATTAGAAATTATATTCCTACTTGAAGAGTCAAATCGGTTGTAATTTATTTCGGTTTTCAACATGTTAGATTCAATATAATCAGTAAGTTTGGGGACTTGTGCAAGTATATGTGTACAATCCGATGATGTTGTACTGTAGGCCTGTATACAATGTTTTAATATACTATATTGAAGAGAATTTAGTTTGTCCTTAGACTTTTTGTTTATGAATGGATACCATATTGGGTAACCATAAGTAATTGTACTTTGATATAATGTCTTATACAATATCAGTCTTCGTCTAAAGTCTAGACCCCATGCTTTCTTTGCTGCGTTATATTTACAAGATTGCTTGTTGCATTAAACCAAAGATATTATCTTCCATATATATTAAACATTCAAGATCGGTTATAAAATAGACCAATCATACTTTGCCAATTATATACCCAAATGTAACCTTATAGTTCCAAGATCCACTGCCAAGCCATTAATTACAACAAATCATTTGCTGCATCTTCACATTAAGTTGTTATTGCTCACTGTGGAAAAACAAAAATATTGCTAAAATCACCATTAATTTGAAAGTTTGTGGTTTTGATGTAATCAACGCATAATTTTCTATATGTCTTCAATAATCTTTGTTCGTATCAAGAAGTCCATGTATCACCAGACCAGGTTATGAATATTTTCGCAAAGGGTTTCCACGCCACCCAGGAGGTACCTGCTCAGCGCGTTAGCCTTTGTTTATAGTGGCGCTTCGCCTCCCGTAGAAGCCCTATTCCACTCTTCTGGCACAACCAGAGCATCCAATTCGCTCGATGACTCGGCCGAACTGATGGTCCAAGCCCTGCCAGGAACTGGTCTGCCGATGCTATGGACTCCGTCTCAAAGAGTCAGGGGAGGGGAAAGCCTCAATATCTGAGGAAACATAAATTCGGACAGAGTCTCAAAGCAGACCCGCCTTCTACCTCACTTCCCAACTGACTGACACCCCATTGTTGGACCGCTGGAAACGAGATTCTTATAGAGCGTCTTTAAATAATTTAATATATTTGAAATTTATATGATAATATATAATTTGAAAATTGATATCATGAAAATGAAATATTTTACTCTTAGATTTTCTGATAGAAACCTTTAATAAATTCAAAATTAAAAAATGAAATAGATGTGATATTTTAAACTTCAGTATTCGAACCAAAAAGATTTTTTAAGCTACAAGTTAATGATCTTTTAAACATTCATTCTCTATTTTAATAAATAATTAAATATCCAAAATTTATCGAATTCAAAATATATCATATACTCATTATCAATGATCAAATATTAGAAATTTCCTCTCCGAATCGCAATAAATTTGTAGGATAAAGTATTAAAAGAAACTAATATGGAAATTTATATATATTTTTTAATTTCACGGTACTTTAAATTTCAATGTATAAAATATTCCTAAGTTACTCTTGTCATCATTTTTTTATCGAGCGAAACATAACTTCAATACAACGAAGTGTGTGGCACATCTTCTATTAAGAGATAATATGGTTTTACGGGTTATATACTAACCAAAGTATAGAAAGTGTGATCTTCTATTAAAAGAATTCAAAGATTGGATATTGTCACAGTAATGAAGTTGACGTTTGGGTAAAATAAAATAATAATTTATTAGATGACTTTAAATAGTTAAATAGTTTGAGGGATAAAAAGGAGAAGAGATGAACTAAGTTAAATGGACACTTCAGCTAGTTAAATTTTTATTTTTCTCAAAGTTTCAAAAAAGGACGAGTCACTAAGACCTTGTGGTGATTATAGAAGACTCAATGCAGTTACACTTCCAGATCGTTATCCAATCCCTAGACTGGACGATTTCCACCACATCTTAAAAGGTACTCGTGTGTACTCAAAAATAGACCTATGCAAGGCATTCTATCAGATTCCAATTGCTGAAGAGGATAAACCAAAGACTGCCATCATTACTCCTTTTGGGCTATTCGAATTTAATGTAATGAATTTCGGTCTTAGAAATGCTACTGCTACCTTTCAGAGATTCATGCATGAAGTCTTAAGAAACTTGGACTTTGCATTTGTCTACTTAGATGATATTCTGGTAGCCTCTAAAACGGAAGAAGAGCATTATAGCCACCTAGAAACCTTATTCAGCAGACTGAATTCCTATGGATTAAGAATCAATCTTTCTAAATCTAAATTCTCAGTACAGGAAATTGATTTTCTAGGATACCTAATTAACCTCTTTGTGCACCGAATCGTGACTTCGCCACTGGAAAGGGAGTACTGTGGGGGCTGAGAGATTCCTTCCAGCCTGCTGGAATGACGCAACACGGTGGCGCCATGAAATAAGAGACGAGACTTGGCACAGCGGCGGTCACCAGAGAGAACCGAATGTGATTCCAGGGTGTTGCGTTGTTTGTTTTCCCATATAAATGTAGCCAACAAGAAACGCCAATAAAACACTAACTTGAGAGACTATCTGAGCCATCGCTGGACCATAAATCGACACACCACAAAACTTTAACTGGCCGAAGTGTTCATTTTTAACATAAATTTGAATGCCGACCAGGCAACCTCTCTTCAAGATGAATTAAATGGATAAAAATAATTATAAACTAAGGAAGTAATGTCAAAGACTCAAACGGCTGAGTATCGGCTACGCCCTTTGGATGGCGGCTAATGTTTACAAACTTCCCACTAGAACGCGCGCCATCTATTGGAGCTTAGGTACATAACACTCGCCAAGCTGCCGATGTATTTTTTAGAGTTAAAGGCAATGTACATTTTTGGTTATGATAATATTTTAACATCAGCGCAGAATTTGAACGTTGAATTTGTCTGAACCCTAGCTTTAGGCACTAATTCAGAGAAACCAATATGTAGACCATTGAACCTATGTATCGGCTTCTATTTAACTGACAACATTGAGATTAAGTAGAACTGCTCTTCACTGAAGGTTAATAACGAGTTTACAAAGTGGGAAGAGGAGCTTCTTTTATTAGCATGCACACAAGCTTTCGGACATATCGTCCTTCATCAGGTAAGAGTAATAAACGCGCTGAGGATCCATATATACACAAAGCTGAAAAGAAAATTTACATAACTGCAAAAGATAAAAGTATTTAAAGATAAAAATAAGAACCAAATATGCTAAAAAGATTATAGGGATTAAATGCTAATAAATCTGGACTAAGTACATATGCACTATGAATGGTGTTAATCAAGGGCAGGTAAATGCAACCTATGGCTATTCACATAACATATGGTATTGTTCTGGTATATCTATATGCCTGTTGATGCTGTTTGTTTTTATTGACACAAATGCCTCTAGTAAAAGTCTTTGGTACTTATTATTGATATTGTTGTATAGAATGGATGGCTTTGTTAGATTGAATGTATGACCGGTTTGCATAGAATGACTGTAAATAGGGGAATTTAGGTTTTTATTAGAGATGTTTCTGGAATGCTCAACCATTCTGATGGCGACGGATCTACCCGTCTCCCCGACATAAGTGGCATTGCATTGGTCGCAAGAGACGGAATAGACCGCACCACCAGAACGGAGAGAACTCGCATGAAGGGAAGATCTGGTAATGGGGTGTCGGATTAGTGTGGCGATGTTAGGTGGGTTCTGGAAGTATGTTGTAATGCCGTGTTGCCTTAAAAACCTGGCTATGGTGATGGACTGGGGGCAAAAAGGAAGGGAGCAAATATTTCTGTGTATAGCTGGAGCACTGTTGTGGTGAGGGTCATGCATGTGTTTAAGAATGAAGGGGGTCGGGTAGCCGGATTTGGATAAATATGAAAATATTTTAGCCTTTTCTATTGTTTGGAATAACGGGAGGGAACAATGAGTAAAGATACGTTTAGTGAGAGCTCTAACTGTATTGATTTTGTGTGGTGTTGGGCAATGTGACCGGAAGTTTGTGTGGTGTGGGGGTGTGTTGTTTTTATAGTATACTGTGGTATGGAAACTGCTGGGGGTGCGTATGACTAGTGTATCTAGGAAAGGTAGGACTGAGTGATTTTCTGTTTCATGGGTGAAGGCTATGTCTGGGTGGAAGGAGTTGAGGTCAGATAGGATGTGAGAGGCAGATACCTCACTTACCAAGCAAAAGGTATCATCGATGTATCGCCTCCAGAGAAAGATGTCTGAAGAATGGCGTGAAGTGATCCATTGGTCCAGTGACCTCATGACAACCTCAGCCACCACGGTTGAGAGGGGGCTACCCATGGGGGAGCCCTTGGTCTGCTTGAAAAACTGGGTATCAAATGTGAAGGTGGACATGCCTAGGCATATGGAAGTGAGCTCGACAACCGTCTCCGCGGTGAGGGTGTCTAACAGGGGGGCATTTTCGAGGAAAGTGCGTAAACTATTAATGATCAAGGGGTGGGCAAGTGAGAGATATAGAGACGTTACATCGAAAGAAACCATTATGGACCTGGGGGGAGGTGTGAGGCTGGTGATATAGGACACAAACGAGGGGGAGTTTGCAATGGTATATTCCCATGGGGGAGACTGTAGAAGGGGGGTCAAGAAGTTGGACAAAAATTTTGACAGGGTATATGCCGGAGAGAGATGGTAAGATATGATTGGTCGGAGGGGAACATCGGGCTTGTGGATTTTTGGAAGGCAGTAAATGTAGGCTATTTGGGCGAGGTTAGCTGTGAAGTCGTTATATTGCTCTTTAGTGATCTGCTGGGACCTTTTTAATCTTAACAATAGTAAACGGAAATTCTTAACGGATGTTTTATGTTCCTGTTCAGTGATGGCAGAAAAAATGGAGTGTTGGTCGAGAACGTTTTGCATTTTTTGCTTGTAAACGGTAGTGTTGAGAATTACGGTCTGTGAGCCTTTGTCGGATTCCACCCAGACATAGCCTTCACCCATGAAACAGAAAATCACTCAGTCCTACCTTTCCTAGATACACTAGTCATACGCACCCCCAGCAGTTTCCATACCACAGTATACTATAAAAACAACACACCACCACACCACACAAACTTCCGGTCACATTGCCCAACACCACACAAAATCAATACAGTTAGAGCTCTCACTAAACGTATCTTTACTCATTGTTCCCTCCCGTTATTCCAAACAATAGAAAAGGCTAAAATATTTTCATATTTATCCAAATCCGGCTACCCGACCCCCTTCATTCTTAAACACATGCATGACCCTCACCACAACAGTGCTCCAGCTATACACAGAAATATTTGCTCCCTTCCTTTTTGCCCCCAGTCCATCACCATAGCCAGGTTTTTAAGGCAACACGGCATTACAACATACTTCCAGAACCCACCTAACATCGCCACACTAATCCGACACCCCATTACCAGATCTTCCCTTCATGCGAGTTCTCTCCGTTCTGGTGGTGCGGTCTATTCCGTCTCTTGCGACCAATGCAATGCCACTTATGTCGGGGAGACGGGTAGATCCGTCGCCATCAGAATGGTTGAGCATTCCAGAAACATCTCTAATAAAAACCTAAATTCCCCTATTTACAGTCATTCTATGCAAACCGGTCATACATTCAATCTAACAAAGCCATCCATTCTATACAACAATATCAATAATAAGTACCAAAGACTTTTACTAGAGGCATTTGTGTCAATAAAAACAAACAGCATCAACAGGCATATAGATATACCAGAACAATACCATATGTTATGTGAATAGCCATAGGTTGCATTTACCTGCCCTTGATTAACACCATTCATAGTGCATATGTACTTAGTCCAGATTTATTAGCATTTAATCCCTATAATCTTTTTAGCATATTTGGTTCTTATTTTTATCTTTAAATACTTTTATCTTTTGCAGTTATGTAAATTTTCTTTTCAGCTTTGTGTATATATGGATCCTCAGCGCGTTTATTACTCTTACCTGATGAAGGACGATATGTCCGAAAGCTTGTGTGCATGCTAATAAAAGAAGCTCCTCTTCCCACTTTGTAAACTCGTTATTAACATTGAGATTGGTTTTTAAAAAATACTCAGACCTTTGTGCCAAAGATCGTCTCATACGATTTCAGGAAACCATAGATTCCTCTGTGCCAACCATATTATTCTATTTTAAATTTATTCAAATTTGCATACAGGTTAGTGAAAATTCGAAACTATTATAGACGCGTATGATTCTTTTAAAAATTAAACAATTTATACTGTCCTTACTGTAATGGACTACAGTAAGGACTGGACTACAGTAAGGACAGTAGAAATTGTTTAATTTTTAAAAAGAATCATACGTGTCTATAATAGTTTCGAATTTTGATAACAGATGGCGCGCTAATGTATCATAATACATGATACTGTTGTAGTGAATTCTAATAATTTGTGTTCTACTCAAAGATTTTGAAAAAAACCTAGATTATGTGTTCTCTTTCAGAGATGTATATTTTTCACATTCACTTATAAACTAAATTTAATATTATGGTGCATAGCGCGCCATCTGTTATGAATATTCGAAACTATTATAGACGCGTATGATGAGCCAGGCCCTCCCTTTAATTTTTCCATCGCAGTAAGGACAGTAGAAATTGTTTAATTTTCAAAAGAATCATATGCGTCTATGATAGTTTGGAATATTCATAAGTTTAATATAGTAGTTTTACAACAGCCATGTCCAAAAATACATTCAACATAAAAGAACTGAGAAAATATACAATAATAAAACCTAACGTAGTGGCCGGTCGCAAAAAATGCAACGGGTCATTTCAAGAAAAATTAAACATTAAAATGTGATATTATAATAAAATCTAACTATTCCTAGACTGTAAATATATATACCATTACATAATGCGTCTGTGGTTGGTATTTCTCGATTTATCAAGTAATCGTGTTGGTCAAATATCTAAGAACAATTTAGAAAGAGGGAATCATATATCGCCGCAACTCTTTTTTATTAACGCGATTAAGGAAGCTTTCGGGCAAGCCCTTCTTCAGCTAATTATAGTGTACAAACAAGGAGAGATTATATATCGTTTTTAATATAAAATAAAATAAAAGAAAGAACAAGTTCAATAAACTTTCTGCTGATTTTTATTCCAATAGACAGCGCGCTCTGCCTTCTAAAAATGTTGTATATATATTAATTAATTGTTCCACAGAGTGTGTGTAAGCTCACAGGTAAATAGGCGCTAACCGAAACAGAAAAAAAGTTCCTTTGTTTAATATTAGTTTCCCTTTTATACGAGGGCCATCCAATAAATAAGTTTCCCTATTATTTTTTTCTGCGAACGAAACGTTGTAAAAATTAGTTAGTATAGATGAAATGGTCACTAGGATGCGTTGGAAGCTGGTGACCTTCAAAATCACGCTACTCGTACCGCAAGTCCGTAGCGCTTCAGTTTCCATGGAGCTACCACTGGTGAACGTGTCCACTTGCGAACTCCGTTCTGTAATTCGTTTTTTCACGGCGAAAAATTAAACTGCGGTCAATATTCATTGCAAATCAGTGTCAGTGTATGGTGAAGAATGTATGAGCATCCAAATGGTTCGCCGATGGCGTTCATGGTTCTTAGAAGGACGGCAAAACGTGCATGATGACGAGCGAAGTGGCAGCCCCGTTACTGCTACGGACAATGCAGCCGTTGCTGCTGTTCGGAATGTGGTGGAAGCAGATCGCCGCGTCACCATTGACGAAATAATGATTCGAATGCCTCCTGGAATCGAAATTAGACGCTCTTCGATTGGAACAATCATGTCAGATGTTTTGAATTTTCGCAAAGTCTGCGCAAGATGGGTCCCGCGTTTGCTCTTGGAAAACACAAGCAACAACGGATGGAGGCAGCCCGAGCTTTCCTGGAAATGCATCAAAGAGATGGAGATCAACTTTTTCCCCGTATTGTCACTGGAGTCAAAGCTGAGTGCATCTTTCAACTCCAGAAACAAAACGACAAAGCATGGTGTGGAAGAAGCCTGAGGAAAGTGCACCAAAAAGGCGAAGGTCACAATCTCTGCAGGCAAAGTTATGGCTATGGGAAACTTCAAATGGGAAATTTTCACACATCCACCTTATTCTCCGGAACTTGCCCCAAGCGACTTCCATCTTTATCCAGCACTCAAGTGGCACCTTAGAGGCAAGCACTTTGCGAATGATGAAGTGCAGGCGGAGGCGAACCACTGGCTACGAAGACAGGACACGGCTTGGTACAACAGTGGTATCTAAAAATTGCTACAACGGTACCAAAAATGTTTGGACAGAAATGGTGATTATTTAGAGAGGTAGTCTATGAGTTGTATAATGAAAATAAAATAAATGCATAATTGTAAATAATGTGGTTTATTTGTTAAAAAATAGGGAAACTTATTTATTGGATGGCCATCGTATTTTGTTCTCTCTCTTGTAAATCTATAAATATAATGTTTAATTAATAATTATTGGAATCACTTTCATTAAAAATTCTAAGCAAAGTCAACAAAAAATTATCATGTGGACTGTTAGAATATGCCCCATTTTTGTTTTTAATATCAACACTTGACCTTTTTTCTATTTCGTCTTTTTTTTTTTTTTTTTTCACATGAACAGCGTATTGGCCTCAAATACTCATTTCTTGATTTTCCAGGAAGCCTCTTTGGAACAAAATTTTGTCGTTGAGGTACATTACTCGGAAAAAAATTAGAAACATTTGAAAATAAGACCCTATATAAGGAAAATAATAAAAGGCCCTTTAAAATGTAAAAATAATTCAATAATTAAAAATGAAAACCAAAAGTTTAAGTATTAATAACGATATTAGAAAATTAGCATTGAAATTCTACGAACGTAAACTACCAAACCAAACATTCCAAAAAGCCTGCGACTACATGACTACGCGACTATGGTATTAGGTTGTTATCATTTGGGGTAACTTTAAAATAGTTAAGCTGGCCCGGTTGATAGTACCCTGTAAGGGCTCCTAATCCATGGATACAGGGTGAGCAGCGTTTGTACTCCATGTTAGGAGCGGCCGCACATGGCGTCTGTTCCTCATGTCAGAGGCAGCCATTTCTTTTGGAGCTAAGTCGGCCTGCAACTAAGTAGTGCTCCCAGTCTTAATGACAAAAGACAGACGCATTCTACTTCACCCAGACATGATGGTTGTCAATCTCAAACTTTACAAGCTTGACACCCTAATATGATTGAGTGGAGATAAGAAAAAAGAATTTAAATAAAATAAATTAGTTATATAGCGCAGTAATGATAGTAGACGTTTTTTTTTTTTTATGTGTGATTGAACCATTCGCGCTCTAATACCCTCATTTTCTATAGCAAGTTTTGCTATTAAAATACAGATATTAAAGATGAAAATTGAATCCAATCGAGAAATATATATTATTCAAATTAGATTTGCTTGTGCCCACAAAACAATCATGTTCAAAACTTGAGGACGTGGAATGTCTTTGATGTCTCGGGTCGTCTATCTTTTTAAAGGAGAACGAGGCAATTTTGTTCATTCTTGAGAATCTCGTGTGTCTTCAATAAAGGTCACTGTATCAAATATCTTTCAGTGTTGTTGTCTTAATCCCGATATACATGCTAAAAGATAAAACTTCCTTAAGTTTTGTCCAAGAGTGTATATTGGTTATCTCGTGTGTCTTCAATAAAGGTCACTGTAATATCTTTCAGAGTTATTATCTGAATCCCGATATACATGCTAAAAGGTACAACTTCCTCAAGTTTTGTCCATGAGTGTATCTTTCAGTGTTATTGTCTGAATCCAGATATACATGCTAAATGGTACAACTTCCTTAAGTTTTGTCCATGAGTGTATATTAATCCATTTTTCAAGTTGTTGTATAGAGAAGTATTTATGTGTGTTGTTGTGTTGCAGAGATCTCCGGTTCAACAAGATCCAAGACATCCAGCCCTATTTCTTCCAAAACGCGCCTCCCCTCACCTCCATGTGAGTTTGTAGCATAGATCCTTGGCAAATACTAACATTCAACACGCCACATCTTAGTGCATGCCGTCTCCTAAGTAGATTGGCAGTCATTTAGATCCTGGACCCTTACCACCAGGTTGAGCTCCTCATTCTAGTTCTTGATGTCGGTGGTCTTCGTTCTTTGTGATATTCTTCTTTATTGTATCTCCCTGTGTATTCCCCTATGGTCAGAATTGATTCATACATGCCGTCTCCTAAGTAGGTTGGCAGCCTTTTAGATCCTGATTCTTTACCTTCATGTAGATCACCCTATTCCAGTTCTTGATGTCGGTGGTCTTCATTATTTGTAATATTCTTCATTATTGTATCCTCCTGTGTATTCCTCTATGGTCAGAACTGAATCATTCATGCTGTCTCCAAAGGTTGGCAGCCTTTTAGATGCTGGACTTTTACCACCATGTAGAGCTCCCCATTCTAGTTCTTGATGTCGGTGGTCTTCATTCTTTGTAATATTCTTCTTTTATTGTATCTTCCTGTGTATTCCTCTATGGTCAGAACTGAATCATACATACTGTCTCTTAAGTAGGTTGGCAGCCCTTTAAATCCTGGTTCTTTACTACCCTGTAGATCACCCCACTCCAGTTCTTTAGGTAGCTGGTCTTCATTCTTTGTGATATACTCATTTTATTGTATCCTCCTGTGTATTCCTCTATGGTCAGAACTGAATCATACATGCCGTCTCCGAAGGTTGTCAGTCTTTTAGATCCTGGACCCTTACCACTATGTAGAGCTCCCCATTCAAGTTATTGATGTCGGTGGTCTTCATTCTTTGTGATATTCTACTTTTACATAAATTGATTTAAATCTCCTGGACATTAATTAAACATTTAAAAAGGTTTCTCTGGAGATAAATTTCTTTTTATTTTAAAACCGTTTCAAGATTTTGGGCATCTCTGTCTATCTACAGGAGAACATGTACTTATGTGTATAATGAATAAAACCCCGCTTGATGCAACAAAGCAATAAAGTTTGGCATCAAGCGGCGTTTTATTAATTATATAGGTTCTCCTTTAGAGGGACAGACTTGAAACGGTTTTAAATTAAAAAGAATCTCATATCCAGAAACCTTTTTAAATGTTTAATTATTATTCTGCTTTTATTTTCACATCCTGTGTATTCCCCTATGGTCAGAACTAATCATCTCAGAACATGGCCTGTATGCTCCATTTCCTTTCTGCGGCCATATTCTCAACATAGGTATCCAGTTTCAGCTCTCCTCTTAACCCCATTACTGCCAGTCCACTATATCTTCAGCAGATTTGGCAACAAATGTCCGATATATTTATTCAACGTTGGATTCTCTTACTTCACCTCGTGTCTTCACAGGTATAACTGGGCACATGAAGCATTTCAAAAGTGTTGTGGGTCGATGTTACAAAAAGAACAGCCAAATAAGTGATTTTATAAATATATTATTATTATTAGATATAAGGATACATATGTTGACAAAAGAATAACAACCGCACACAGCAGTAGAACAAAGGCAGTCTTTTGGTATATACAAGGAAGAAGACTAACGGTTGAGGTGGGCCGTTCCCATTGGTCAGTTATCTTCATGCAGCGCCTCCAAGCGGCGCCCGTGTCCACGCTTCTCTCATCAAAAAGTCTTTCTTGAACCGCATGTAAATATCCCTTCATTTATAGTAAATATTTTAATGAAAATTTTGACACGTATCATTAAAAAATTCAATTTTCTACAGCTTTTACTTCAATAATAAAATAATGGAAGGGCCTGGCTCATCAGTGGTTAACCCTCCTAGAGGTTTCGCCAGTTTAATCTACCATTATTTTTATCATTGCAATAAAGGCAGTAGATGGCTTGAGTAAAAATTGAAAATATTCAGCAATAATTGAAACGACTTCTCTTGACGATATTTGACCAAACTGTGTGTTTATAGATTGTTAAACAACAACTACCTTACCAGACTGGGAGCCAATTTATTCTACGGACTGAACCAACTCGAGCATCTGTAAGTATGGAGAATTAGTAGTGTAGATTTGAAAAACTCCCCTTTAAATGTTCTAAAGGAAACTACAGAACTATACAGTTCTATAAGTTTTTGTAGTGTATTTGCATATTGAATTATGGATATGCAAATATCATGTTTTGCATAATGGTTTTCATCGAATTTTGTATATAAATAGCGACAGTTTTTAGCTACCAGCAGTCAGTCAATTTATGTTAATAAACGAGATTACTAGAGTCCGTTTGCCTCAGTGAAGCGACACCTCACTCTTGGTTACCTCCCAACCTTCTAGGATAAAACAACTCTGAATACACTACAGTTTTGTAAATAGAGCAATTCATAAATAGATCTTTAATTAAAAAGGCATATATTGGATCAAAATATCATTTATTTACCAATATTTCAGTTGGCTGAAAGCCAACCTTTATCAAGGTATTTTAACATTTTAATATAAAGAGAAAAAGGTTTTTAATAAAAGGTTATTAATAAATTCCCATCTATATTAATATGTGTCAACAATAGGCGCTGAGTTTATTGTTGACACACATTAAAATTGCAACAAAGTATTTATTATTTTATTATCAGAGTATGATTTTTTATGTTTATATTTTGCTATACTCTGTAAACTTCCTTCTTTTGCTTATGTTTTGTTTATCACTCATAGTTGGTTATTGCCTGCCTGGTTCAAATTCACATTAATAGGTACCGCTCAGCAAGAGCAACCTAGTTTATGATAATTGAAACAATGAATAATATGTGAAGGTTATTCATATATTAAACAAAATTTTAACGCGGGATTCAATCCCGGTTCATGACTGTGGGGTTTCGAGCGTGTTACCCTCTCATCCACCGACTTCATTGCCTGAAATAAATTGTTGTCTCATCCCGAAGTTGTTTCTCCCTAATTTTCCACGTGGCAATATGTTATAATAACTTGAAAAAGGTTGGCGTTCAGACAAATTAAAAATTGATTAAATAAATTATATTTTGATCCAATATATGCCTTTTTAATTGAAGATTTATTAGTAAATATCTCTGTGTAAAATACATCGACTGATTCTTTCAAACGTCTGAAATATTCAACCATCGCTCTCTAAAACATTTATTAAATTCAAAGTCAATTTTTCATATAATTTGATCTAAAATATTCTTGTATATTAACAAATTGTTTATTAAATATATATGTGAAAATATAATTTAAAAATAGAAACAAAGGTCAGGTATTGATACATTAGAACCACCCTGTAAAGGACCTAATTGCAGAGCTCAAGTATCCTTTAGGGAGAGGTGCCCTTTTACCGGAGAGTTGCTAAATAGTAAAAATGGTCATTTTTACAATGAAAGCTGTCCTTTATAGAGAGATGTCCGCTAGCGTGAGTGTCCTCTCAAGGAGGTTCTAATGTAATACAACAAAATAAGGAATATCTTTACCCCTCTCATGTGCTTTTTAGATAGCAGAGCGCCATCTAGTGAAATAAAAATCAACTAAACGTTGATTTAATCTGTTCCCTGATATATCTTGGTTATATTTCCCTGATTTATCAAGAAAATGGGTTGGCCAAGTATCAGGGAACAGGTTAAATCAATTATATAAAAGGGCGTACCTGGATCTGTAAAGAAAGAAAAAAAAACTTTTTTTTCTCAAAATATTTCGAGAGATTGCTCCCTCTTTATCAATTTATTGCACAGTGAATTTAATTTACAAATTATTGTAGATCACATGAAAACAAATTTTTCATTGGTCAAAAACAATTATTGATACATAAAAAAATTAATAATAATAATAAAACATTAAAAATATTATGGAAATTAAAGGCTTTTTAGAATGCAGTATTTTATAAAATGTTTTTGAAACAAAATATTAAATCAATGTTTAGTTGATTTCTGTTCCACTAGATGGCGCTCTTCCATCTAAAAAGCACCTGAGAGCAGTCAGGATACGACTACTTTGTTTATAAATTAATCATATATCTGGTCTTAGAGGCTTCCTGCGAAATCATCTTTTTTCTTATTATTTTTGCCCCTGAATTGCATATTTACGCAAATATAATCTTAAATACTCCTTTCTTTATTTCCTAGGAAGCTTCTTGGAACAAATTCTTGGTCGAAGAGGTACAGCCTGCCCCACGCTAACGAAGGCCAACAGACCGAAAATTTCGGTGTGTATAGTTAGCTAGAAGTTATACTCCTAGTTGCCCCTTTTGAAGGGCATGTTAGGGCGAAAGCTAGAGAAATAATATTGTATAAGAAACTTAGCCTTGGACAGCATACTATGCTTTAAATAGTTTTAATTTTTTAAATGTTGATATGGGGGTCGGTGGAAGGATGGTCTAAACCGTTGGTTTTCGACCGCTACGACCCGGGGTCGATTCCCGCATTGGGCACTTTTTTCTATTTAAAAAAAAAATGCTCCATGGCCCCCGATTCTTGCAAAGGTCCAACCCCACCAGCGAGTGCAAGTAACCAAACGGGGCTCTGGAACATTTGTAAGTGCAAAGTCGAACTGCTTTTCACGTGTATAGACATGTGGTGCACTTACAGTAAAAGCAGTCGCCTACTTCTACTCACCATGATTATCATGGACTGTACCACGTGTACTAGGGATAGGCAAAAAAAGTTGGATATTGCGAATGTTATATTATAAATTGAAAAATATTTAAATAGAAAAATATTCTGCGACAATTTATATTTTGTTAGTAGACCTAGAGCCTGTTGTTGGGTGCTGCGCTGCCTGGGGAACAGGAGCTTCATCTATGCTTCCTTTCTTCCTGTGGTGAATCTGTTTAAGACCTGTGGTCTTAATAGAGCTTTGTGTGTTTGTGATAGTACCAGAGGTATTTGGGTGCCTGTCGAAGGCAATCCTTGTAAGTCCAAAATGTGAAGTAGAAATATCATTCTTTGAATTTTGATATTTCCTGAGAGAACAAATGAATCTTATAGGCGTAAAACTTTCCTTAAGTTCATAAAGTGCATATGCAAATTTAGGAAAATATCGATATTAGTAGTTTAGAAGTTTTCATTATCAAACAGGTAATACAAGGTTGTCCCAAAAGTTCGTAAACACTTGTAAAAAAATTAAAATACCAATATTATTCACCGTTATGTATAATGTCTTTATATTATGTATAAAGTAATTGTATTATATATTCGCAGTAATAATATTATTCGCCAAATAATAAGAAAAACAACTTTTTAAGAAAAACACTAACTTTTGGGACAACCTTATATAAATATTTTGAGTCAAAAGGCGATCCATTAATTAAGATTATATAAAAGGGCGTACCTGGATCTGTAAAGAAAAAAAAACAATTTTTTTCTTAAAATATTTCGAGAGATTGCTCCCTCTTTATCAATTTATTGCACAGTTATTTTAATTTACAAATTATTGTACATCATATGAAAACAAATTTGTCATTGGTCAAAAATAATTATTGATAATGATACATATAAAAAAAATTAATAATAATAATATAATAAAATATTTTGAAAATTAAAGGCTTTTTAGTAATGCAGTATTTTATAATGTTTTTGAAACAAAATTTAAGGAAATAAAAATAAGAAACAAATGAAGTTGACTGCGATTATTAGAAAAAAAATTGAGTTAAAAGAGACAAATAAGGTTCGGGGATTTCTTCGTATCTATTTACACTAGCAGGGTCCTTCATTGATGCTATGGCCTCCAGGAACTTCCTCTGGTGCGAGTTCTGGATGCCCCTGTAAAAGTGGAAGTATTTTCCTAATCTGGCTGATGTCCCGATCGGAGACCATGCTCCACCATGGCAAACCTTTCCTTTGCATACTTCCAAGAAGATTTGTGTTCTTGGAGTATGGTCCCAAGGAAACGGCCTGTCTCTCCAATGTAGGATACATTGCAGCTTTTACATGGGATCCTATACACAACGTCCTTTGTGTTCCCTATCTCCACTTTCTGCTTTGTAATTGTATTTCGGACTATAGTCTTTAAAGATGGTGCATTTTTGAAAACTGGTTATTCCAGAATTTTTTAAAATATGAGCTATTTTCTCAGCTCCTGCTCCATATGGCATTATACATTTATTTTTCAATTCTTTTTTACTATGAATGCTATTAATTTTATATGAATGTTTATTGATAAATTCCTTAGTATATCCATTCGATATTAATTCTTCCTGGATAGTGTTCAATTCTACATATTTAAGTTTATCAGTGGAGCAATGTGTGAAGGCACGCTTGGTGAGAGTTTTTACAAGGGAAATTTTATGGGAGATAGGACCAAAGGAGACAGATAAAGCACATAGGCTATAGTTATTAACTAACATATGCATTTATTTAAGGCGCCAATTTATAATTGTAACAAATAGTATTTGAATCAAAACATTCAATCGGGTAAAACACGGGCGTTGCCCGGGTCATTCGGCTAGTTCTATATACAGTTACGAGCGTCATGCATTCTTAATAATTCTTCATCTCTGTCACTGTTTGCTTTTTTTTTTTTTTTGGAATGGCGCTCTCCTATTGGTTGGCTACGATCACGCCACCTTTGCACACCCCCCCCCCCCCATCATGCCCCTCACTCGCTTTTTGTTTTTTGTTACTATTGTGTTGGAGCGGGTCGCTCCTTAAATAATCTATTGTTAACAATACCTCATTATAGGTCCGCAAATATCGAAAGTATAGGTATGTAGCTTTTGTACTATTAAGGTGTATATATATACACATACTTATGTACATATGTAAGTACTATTATCATTAGGGATATATATGTCACATCTACATAAATGTATATATAATACTATATACTCTACCAATATATGCATTAATATAAGGCGCCAATTTATAATTGTAACAAATAGTATTTGAATAAAAACATTCAATCGGGTAAAACACGGGCGTTGCCCGGGTCATTCGGCTAGTGGAGGTATACTGGTGAGTGACTAGGTTTTCTAAAAACAGTGGTTTGAAGATAATTTAATTTATTTTCGAAAAGTATATCTAAAAAGGGTAGGAAGTGTAGCGGCTCCCAAATATTAACTTTCATATTTTCATTATAAGTTTTAATTTGTTTAATAACTATTTAATTCAAATATTAAATTAAATTACCTTTTAAATATATAATGCTCATAAAATATACTTTATTAAAATTATATGAATTAACATTAATATCATATTAATTTTTGCCATATCAATATAATAAAATAATTATACATCATTCTAAATATAAATCATAAATCATATGAAATGTAAATATTTATCTATAACTAGCCGAATGACCCGGGCAACGCCCGGGTTTTACCCGATTAAATGTTTTTATTCAAATACTATTCGTTACAATTATAAATTGGCGCCGTGGATGTCACTCTTGTGAAACGTCCCGCTCCAAACTTTGAGAAGCGATATTTTTATAGAAAGATGATCTGGCTTTTGTTTTCTGCTCGAATGAATGTTTTTCTGTTAGAAATTTGTTCCTGCGTACAAAATAATGAACTGGTTTCACCCGTGGTCTCTGCTTTTTGGAATTTTTCCCGATATAATTTTGTATCTGATAATCAAACATGATACAGCAATATCGTTATCATCATTTTCTGACTAAAAAGATATAGTTTTAATAATTGATTTATATATATATTTTAAAATAGCCTATCGTCTTCCCAGTATTTTTTACCTATGTATGGAAATTTTGGTTTGAATTAGTGAACTACTGCGAATTTGTATACCGGACATACAAACATTCATTTATATATATATAGAAGATATATCAAACACATATATCTAACATTTTATAATCTATAAATGATATTTGACCACACACAGATGCAAAAAGAACTTCAACATGTAGTATACAACAATTTAACCCCTTCTGATAATTTGTATTATATAAATGTAATATTAAAAGATGATTTTACGATAAATAATTTGTTGTCTGACTCCGCCTAGAATTTCATGCCGTCCACAGAAGCCATTAGACTCATTTTCAGTTGTGAATTTTAAGAGGGGGTGAAAGCTATTTTAAAATGCCAAGGTATTCTCAATATGGTCTGTAGCCACTATAGCCATCACGTCATCAACATATCTTGCCCAGTACTTAATGGTGGTATTGAATCTTTCATTTAATTAATTTAAATTTCAATAAATTAAATTCTCTTCAAACCACTGTTTTTAGAAAACCTAGTCACTCACCAGTATACCTCCATGCCAACTCCTTTGGTCCTATCTCCCATAAAATTTCCCTTGTAAAAACTCTCACCAAGCGTGCCTTCACACATTGCTCCACTGATAAACTTAAATATATAGAATTGAACACTATCCAGGAAGAATTAATATCGAATGGATATACGAAGGAATTTATCAATAAACATTCATATAAAATTAATAGCATTCATAGTAAAAAAGAATTGAAAAATAAATGTATAATGCCATATGGAGCAGGAGCTGAGAAAATAGCTCATATTTTAAAAAATTCTGGAATAACCACTGTTTTCAAAAATGCACTATCTTTAAAGACTATAGTCCGAAATACAATTACAAAGCAGAAAGTGGAGATAGGGAACACAAAGGACGTTGTGTATAGGATCCCATGTAAAAGCTGCAATGTATCCTACATTGGAGAGACAGGCCGTTTCCTTGGGACCAGACTCCAAGAACACAAATCTTCTTGGAAGTATGCAAAGGAAAGGTTTGCCATGGTGGAGCATGGTCTCCGATCGGGACATCAGCCAGATTGGGAAAATACTTCCACTATTTACAGGGGCATCCAGAACTCGCACCAGAGGAAGTTCCTGGAGGCCATAGCATCAATGAAGGACCCTGCTAGTGTAAATAGATACGAAGAAATCCCCGAACCTTATTTGTGTCTTTTGACTTAATTTTTTTTTCTAATAATCGCAGGCAACTTCATTTGTTTCTTATTTTTATTTCCTTAAATTTTGTTTCAAAAATATTATAAAATACTGCATTACTAAAAAGCCTTTAATTTTCAAAATATTTTATTATATTATTATTAATATTATTTTTTTTATATGTATTATTATCAAAAATTATTTTTGACCAATGACAAATTTGTTTACATATGATGTACAATAATTTGTAAATTAAATTCACTGTGCAATAAATTGACAAAGAGGGAGCAATCTCTCGAAATATTTTAAGAAAAAAATTGTTTTTTTTTCTTTACAGATCCAGGTACGCCCTTTTATATAATCTTATATAAATATGTAACAAATGAAGACATTAAGACGCAAGTGTTTCTTTCACAAATAAATCAAATTTCTACTATCCTTACTGCAATGGAAAAATATTGGGAGGGCTTGGCTCATCAGTGGTGAACCCTCCCAGGTGTTTTCGTCAATTTAATCTACCAGACCCCTTCTTTAGAGCTCTAATACTGTATTGGATCTTTCTGCTTATATATGCTACACTGAGGGGTGGAATTTCAGAAATGGTATTCAAGTAAACTGTGGACATAAACTTTTAGGACAGTAGAAATATGTCCATAGTTTGCTTGAATACCATTTCTAAGATTCCACCTTTCAGTGTATCATATTAAAGGAGAATGATCCAATACAGTAATCGAGCTCTAAAGAAGCGGTATGGTGGATTAAAAAAAAAATAGGCGAAACCACTGGGAGAGTTCACCACTGAGGAGCCAAGCCCTCCCAATATTTATTCATCGCAGTAAGGACTGCGAAGTTAACTGAAGTTAACGAGTTAATTGACAAATTAAATCCAAAGAAATCTCCCGGAATATACAACATCTCTAACAATATGATAAGGCACACTAAACAATTTATAGCTCCTATATTGGTGAAACTATTTCAAAAATGTTTAGACCTACAATACTATCCTGCTGAATGGAAAATAGCAGAGGCAATAATTATTCCGAAGCCTGGAAAAACAGATTTTAATAACTATAAAAATTATAGACCTTTATGTCTTAATTCCAACATTTCTAAAATATTTTCAAAAATAATTAATAATAGAATAAAAAAATATTATGAAGATTTTAATTTACTAAGTGATTGACAACATGGCTTATCTACTATTACTGCACTAAATGAAATAATAAAATTTGCGTTAGAACATAAAACAAGAGAATATGCAGCAATAATTGCAGTGGATATTAGTGCAGCGTTTGATAATGCATGGTGGCCGGCCTTGATGAAAAGACTAGATGAAGATGGTGTGCAGGCTTCAATGATAAAACTTCTACAATCATACTTTGATAATAGAATAGTAAGATTTAGATATTCCTCAACTGAAATTAATAAGAAACTAAGTAAAGGATGTCCACAGGGAAGACCACTGTCTCCCACATTATGAAACATTCTTATTAATGAGATACTGAATAATAATCTGGATGATAACTGTGAAACAATAGGATATGCAGATGATATTACGTTAATATGTTGGAATAAAACTCCTGAACAACTAAGAAAGACAATAGATAATGTATTAAGAAAAATCAATAAGTGGTGTGAAAGTCGTAAATTAAAATTGTCAGATGAAAAAACTAAAATATTATATTTATATAAATGCAATAGCGATATAATAGTCTCAGGTAGCAAGTTAATTAAACCGGTTGAAGAACTTAAGATCCTAGGAGTGACTATTAAAAATCACCGAGTCAGAAGCAAACTGGACTTCACGCCTCACGTTAATGAAATGATCATAAAAGTAACTAGAGCTAGTGGATACCTATTTGGCCTGACAAAGAAAGCATGGAGTCTAGACTTTAGACGAAGACTGATATTGTATAAGACATTATATCGAAGTACAATTACTTATGGTTATCCAATATGGTATCCATTCCTAAACAAAAAGTCTAAGGACAAACTAAATTCTCTTCAATATAATATTTTAAAACATTGTATACAGGCCTACAGTACAACATCATCGGATTGTACACACATACTTGCACAAGTCCCCAAACTTACTGAATATATTGAATCGAACATGTTGAAAACCGAAATAAATTACAATCGATTTGACTCTTCAAGTAGGAATATAATTTCTAATTATATAAGGGAAAAATTGCAGAAATACTATGAGAAGACCAATACCATTTTCAAGTCCTTCTTCACTGATTCCCAAATACCCAAATATGTCAAGCCAAATTTTTACAACGTTCAATTTTTTACTGGACACGGTAACTTTAGATCATATTTGTACAATGTCAGAAAGACGGATTCGCCTAAATGCTCATGTGGTGCAGAAGAAGAAAATCCTGTACATATTCTAACTGACTGTCGACTTGTAGAGGACTTGAGAGTCAAAAATCAAATAAATATAAATTGTCTGAATCAAATAGTTAATACTAGATATATGTATATAAATTTTAATAGATTTTGTAGAATGTTTTTTAGTAATAGATAGCCTGGGCTGTAATAACTGGCATATAGTTATATGCTGTAAATAGCTCTATATTTCTGTTCTTATCTGTGATGTTCACTAATATTCATTATAGGGTAATTAAATCGTTAACTAATTGACAAATACGTTAATAATTTCTATTTATAATAACTAAAATCATATTAATAATTACTGTAAATAAGCTCCCAAACTTGTATATGCATGCAAATATCCAAGACGGATATCTCGTACTTTGTAAATGATAATAAAATAAATAAAATAAGGACAGTAGAAGTTTGATTTATTTGTGAAAAGAAAAACTCGCGTCTTAATGTCTTCATTTGTTATCTATAGATTACGTGTTATATTGCTTTGTTTCAATATAAATATGTATTTAGATTGTGTGTGCAGGTATCTTTATAAGAACAAGCTTAAGTCTATTGATCGAGACGCCTTTCGAGGACTTCGGAATTTGAAGCAACTGTAAGTTTTGTTTATCTCTTGAAATAAATATATAGAGTCTTTGTGAATTTTAAAATTGAAAAGTTAAAATATGGTGGGTACCAATTATGAATTTTACAAATACACTTGTTATGTACTCTTCTACCTAATATCCAATAATCTTAGGTAGTGTAGTTTCTATCAAAAGATATTGTATGTTATATATTTGTATAATATTATTACAGAATTATCATAAGAACTAAAATCATCTCACGCTATATATTGATTACATCACACAACAACAACCAAGTCCTTGGTCAAAACCATATAAACATATTATATATTACAACACTCATGGACAAAACTTAAGGAAGTTGTACCTTTAAGCATGTATATCGGGATTCAGACAATAACTCTGAAAGATATTACAGTGACCTTTATTGAAGACACACGATATAACCAATATTCATTCATAGAGACAAAACTTAAGGGAGTTGTGTCTTTAAGCATGTATATCGGGATTCAGACAATAACTCTGGAAGATATTTGATACACAGTGACATTTATTGAAGATATACGAGATAACCAAGTGTGAACAAAATTGCTACTGTCTTCTTAAAAAATATAATAAAACAGACAACCAGTGACATCAAAATATTTCCACTTCCTTAAGTTTTGTCCATGAGTATATTGCCTAGGGAACTTCGCTAAGTCTTATTCCATGAAGTTTCAATTCGAAATAATTCTATATTTTGTTCCTAAATATAGTTATCCATAATTATATAAATTTAGATAACAAAAAGGGTTCATACAATTAATCTTCTACGAATCTTATACGAATATATCACAAGGTTGGGTCAATAAGTAATGCACAATCATCAATAATATTTGACAAACCATAAACTTTGTATATATGTAACTATTAGCTATATATCATTCAATATATCTCCTCTGTACACATTTGGTCCAGTGTTCAACACAACTCACAACTTTGGTAAAATTCTACATCTTGCTTTTTGAACCACCCTCTAACCTCATGGAGTAACATTTCATCATTTTCAAATATTCTACCGCGTAGAGAATTATTTAATTTACCAAACAGGTAGAAGTCAGAAGGAGCCAGATCAGGACTGTAAGTTGGGTGAGGCATCAAAGTCCACCCTTATCTGGAAATTTGAGCCAATGTCTGTTGCGCGGTGTGAGGTCTTGCATTGTCCTGATGAAATTTGATTTGACAGTCTTTTAGGACCGGCCTTTTTGTTGAAATGGCTTCAGCTTTTCTAATGATTTGCAATATCTTTCCTTGTTGATGGAAGTATTGTTTCCAATCATGTCCATGAATATGAGCCCATCTTGGTCCCAAAAGACCGTGATCATGATTTTGTCTTTGGAAAGGGAAAGTCTTGGTTTTTTCTTGACTGGAGACATTTTATGGGTCCATTACATTGATTGACGCTTTGAAGAAGGGCCATAATGATAAACCTAAATCTCTTTACACGTTATGACTCCTTTAAAGGCCTCAGAAGCTGGTCCTGGGTAAGATATATATATATATATATATATATATATATATATATATATATATATATATATATATATATGAGGTCTAAACAAATTTATTTCAGAGTTTGCATCATTTCTCGTGTTAGAAGCTTTGGCACCCATTTTGAGTACAATTTTCGATAGCCAAGATCTGAAAGTAGTTTAAGAACACTTACTTTAGAGATTGAAAGTTTTTTCAATTTATATGTCGTTATTGTCAGGTTATTCTTGACAATTTCCTCAACAAGAGCCAAATAATTGGTCTGTTGTGACAGTTGATTGTTTTCCTGGCCTCTCTTTGTCATGAAGCGTTGAACCCATCTCTGTATAGTGCTTCTATCCAATGTTCCGTTTCCATATACTGGATGAAGTTTTGAGTGAATTGTTGTGGCTGAAATGTCACCGGTCTTAAAGAAGAACTCGGTCACCGACCATTGTCTGATTCTTGTGTTCACATTAGGCTGCATATCTGAAAAATTTCAAAGATAAATCAATTCTGATTGCAGATATGAAAAGCAGAGTGTTTTATTTACCAGGAAACATGTATCTTATGATATAAAAGAATTTATATATTTTTCTAGGGGTGATTGTGCATTACTTGTTGACCCAACCTTGTATTATCTATATATATGGCTATACAGTGTTATATGTTTCCACACAGGTACCTCCACTTCAATAGGATCGAGAGACTGGAAGCAGGGACCTTCAAGGACCTCACGTTACTGTCAAGATTGTAAGTGACCTCCATTACCTGTAGTGTGGTTGAATGTCGTTGGTTGCCAGGTTCCTCCATCAGAACCTTCTGAAGCAAGTTCCTTCAGGAGTCTTCAACCATCTCTCAGCCCTGAGGAGAATGTCAGTAGCTCTTCTACTCTACACCGTCTTACTGAACGTACAAGCTAAATACATACGCATGGAACCTTATAGAACGACATTTGAAAATTTTGGAGAGGTGAAATCTCATGTATTATGTCTTAAACGGCACCGAGGCTGTACAAGTAGTACCTGGAACATAGGTTACTCTATGCCCCTCACATCTTCACGAGACGGACAAAGAAAGAAGTTTATAATACAATATAATGCGGCTTATGATTGTAGAATGGAATTTGGCAATATCCCGCATGTGTTTCTTTTGAACGAAAAATCGAAATTTATTTTAAGGAGAAATAATGATTATTTCTAACCTTAGGGATGAAGTATGAAAGAATTATATTATGATGCATAGCGCGCCATCTGTTATGAATATTCGAAACTATTATAGACGAATTATTTTTGAAATTAAACAATTTCTACTGCCCTTACTGCAATGGAAAAATTAAAGGGAGGGCCTGGCTCATCAGTGGTGAACCCTCCCAGAGGTTTCGCCAGTTTAATCTACCATAGTAGATGGTGCTCTTCACAATTCATCCTTTCATACTCATCCCTAAGGTTAGAAATGATCGTTATTTCTCCTTAAAATAAATTTCGATTTTTCGTTCAAAAGAAACACATGCGGGATAATTTTCAAATGTCGTTCTACAATCATAAGCCGCATTATATTGTATCATGGAAGCTTATGTCCATAGTTTGCTTTAAAAATATTTCTTAGATTCCACCCTTCATTGCAGAATAAGAAAATTTGAAACTATTATAGACGTGTATGATTCTTTTAAAAATTAAACAATTTCTACTATCAAATTTGATTTTTTTTTAAGAATCATACACGTCTATAATAGTTTCAAATTTTCATAACAGATGGCGCTCTAATACATCATACTATAATTGTTACAATAAAAAGACACAATTTGATATTTGCGGAAGAGCGATTGCTCGAAGCATATTATATATTAATAGTTATATGTAATTCTACTGTCCTCAAAGCTTATGTCCATAGTTCATCTAAAATACCCATTCCAAGAGTCTACCAACAGTATCACTATAAAAGGAAAGGAAAATCGAAACATGCAATATAACAGCGGTATGGTAGATTAAACTGGTGAAACCGCTGGGAGGGTTCACCACTGATGAGCCAGGCCCTCCTATTAATTTTTCCATTGCAGTAAGGACAGTAGAAATTGTTTAATTTTTAAAAGAATCATACGCGTCTATAATAGTTTCAAATTTTCATAACAGATGGCGTGATAATGTATCATATTATAAAAGCTTATGTACATAATTTGTTTGAAAACCATCTGTAAGATTCCACCCTTCATTGCAGTACATATAAGAAGAATCGTACAATATACTATTAAGACTTTAAGAAACGGTCTGGTAGATTAAATGGGCGAAACTGCTAAGAGAGTTTATCACTGTTGAACCATTTTTTTAATTATTATTTATTACAAGACACACGTTATATCCTATGTGGATATTTGCATGTAAATATTTAATCTATTTTATGTACATAGTTTTTAAATATATATATACAAATTATTTATAGTTTTAAAGAGAGTGTGAAAGTTATTTAAATTTACATTTTAGAACAATAAATTATACAAGAAACAAAGATTAACTGTTGAACCAAGCTCTCCCAATATTTTTTTTCATCTCAATAAGGATAGAAGAGAAGTTTGTTTTATATTTAAAATGGAACATTCGACATGCACAGCATAACGACAATATATAATTGACTCTTTGAAAATAGAGCAATCCATAAATAAATATTTAATTAAAAAGGCATATATTGGATCAAAATATAATTTATTTTACCAATATTTCAGTTGGCTGAACGCCAACCTTTATCAAGGTGTTATAACATATTAATGTGTTAAGAAAAAGGCATCTCCTTATCGAGCAACTGAAAGTTGCTAATGGCTTGCGCCATCTATCGGAATAAATATCAACTATTCTCGTTGATTTTTAATTATTCCAGAATTGGCCAAATACCCATTCTTGATTAATCAAGAAAAACTAACCACGGACGCGTTTCGGGCTGTTGGCCCTCATCAGCGTGGTGCAAGCTGTACCTCAACGACCAAAAGAAAATTGGTCATTAAGGCATCCTGAAAAATCATGAAACGAGTAGTTAAGGCCAGAATTGCGTGAGAAAGCTACACATTAATGTGTGTTAACAACAAACCCAGCGCCACATAACGTCAATAGAATTAAGATTTAAAAAATTCTGTTGACGTTATGTGGCGCTGAGTTTGTTGTTGACACACATTAAAATGTTATAATACCTTGATAAAGGTTGGCGTTCAGCCAACTGAAATATTGGTAAATTAAATGATATTTTGATCCAATATATGTCCTTTTTAATTAAATAATTGACTCTGTGTGGCTTAATTCAATGCAGACGAGTGGATCCTGAACTGATCATCTGCGACTGCGCGGCTGGAACAAGCGGGTGTGACGTCATCTCGCCGTTGACTCGGGAAATGGAGGGAGTCATCTGTGGGCGTAAGTACTGTCATGTGATCCATAGCTACTATGACGTTTCATTTGGTAAGTAGAAATTGCCCCCAGATAACTTTTATTCGGATTAAAATATCACTAATAAAGTTTGTACACGTTTAAAGCTATTGACTCGAGGTGGAATTTTACATAGCGAACTATTCAATTATTCTGACTGAATACAACAACAAAAGCCTTTATTGAGGACCTCTCGTCCTATGAAGGATTCGCCAGTTTACAGAGTAATTGAAGAGAAGAGAACTAATAATACAGAGAGAAACCTATAAGTAGTAGGTATAGTGTAGTATTTTCTACACTGTGACTATATACAACAGCTATTCTGACTGAATACAAATCGGTATGAGTAAAAGGTGATGCTTGTTGTTGGAAACTGAATGCTACGACTACAGCTAGCGCCACACTGGCCTTATCATCACTAGTTTGTTTACTTCTTCTCACTTACCTATATATAGAAAGTTGGAATCCTCTGATGAGTATAAGTAAAAGATTTGAAGCGTACGAGGATACTTTTCTTTTAAACTTTAATAAAGATTCAAGCTTTCGGGCGAAAACAGCCCTTCTACAGGAACAATAGAAAAACAATTTCAAATAGTAACGTTTGTAAACAAATAAATGGTATCTCTATTTGATCTTGTATTGCGTGAGTGAATCTCACACCCACGCGCCCAGACTATGATACATTGATTAAATCTGCTAAGTTGAAGCTTTCCAAAGAAAAACAAACTGGCAAAGGGCAACTATGGTACACAATTCATGGAAATATTGCTTTATATGCGTCAGGGATCTCTATGTGTCGGTTAATACTATTGTGTTTCAAAGAGAGCAACGCCTCGACGACTAATCTTTTGAATTTGCTGTTGATATTAGAGTAATATTCATGTGGGTGGGATGTGTTAAAAGAATGTCCTGTTTGTCTAATATGTTGAACGATAAGGGACTTGGGTTCATTATTTCTAATGTTTCTGTGATGTTCGTCCATCCTGTCCTTGATTCGTCTGCCTGTTTCTCCTATGTATATGCTATTACAGTTTGAGCGTTTCAATGAATATACGGAGTTTGTGAAAAAAGGTAGGGTAACGGGAAAACTATTCCTGGTTATGGGATTTCTGATTATTGTTTCTAATTTGGGGGTGTTGGTGTAAAAGGTACGAATACCATAGTTATTTTTTAGGAATCTAGAAATGTTGACACTATGAGTAGAGAATGGGATGGTGCATATGGATCTATAAACTTGGCTATTAAGGTGCTGTTGGGGATTATAAAAGTGTCTGAGTATGAAATTTTTTGGGTATCCAGAGTTCATCAGGTGATCGATTACGTTTTGGGTTTCTATTTGTTTGAATTCTTGCGAAGAACAGTGTGTGAAAATGCGTTTCGACAAGGTTTTTACGGTGTTAATCTTATGGCTAAGGGGGCAGTATGATGTGTAGTGTATATAGGAGGGATAGAAAGAGGGCTTATAGTAAACATTGGTCATGTATCTGCAATTCTGTCTTGTAATCAGAATGTCTAAAAAGGCTAGTGAACTATTGCTTTTTTTTCTACTGTGAAAAGTATGTCAGGGTAAAGTGAATTTAATTTGGCGTGAATTTTGTCTAAGGAATCAATTTTAACTATACAAAATATGTCATCTATATACTTAAACCAAGTTAGGATATCTACTGGAAAATGATCTGTTATTGAATTGTCTATTTTCCTCATGACTATTTCTGATAGTGGTGAAGAAAGAGGGCTGCCCATAGGAGTACCTTTAGATTGCCTATAGTAACGTTTGTCAAAATTAAAATACTATTGTTCAGACAAATCGATATTAAGGAGGTTAATTTAGTTATCAAGCCTGCAGAGTAACCATGCGTCCGTAGGAATTCTGTGGTGCATTCTATAGTGAGGGGGTGGGGGAGACTAGGGTAAAGATTGATTACATCAAATGATATCATTAGACTGTTGGGAATAACCGGTAGATGTTGAATATGGTTTAAGAATTTAGGTGTGGAAGAAATGGACGTCGAGACGTCGCCATCTTTAAGTATGGGTATAATTATTTTAGCTAGAAACTGAGCTAACGGGGCTGTAGGAGAGAGATGAAATGCAACTATTGGTCTGAGGGGGATATTTATCTTATGTACCTTAGGTAGTCCGTAGATATAGGCTTGACCATGTAGATTCGATAGAAAGTTTCGGAGTTCATCGGTTGTAATCAATTTGTTCCTGCAAAGGATTCTAAGTTCTTTTTTATATATGGAGTTCGAGATAGTCTGATCTTCTGCTGTGGCCGGGGTGAATACCTCCGAGTTATACAAGATCTGATTCATCTTTGATACGTAGTCCGTGGTATTCATTATGACAGTTCTGGATCCTTTGTCAGATCTTGTGATGACTATGTTATTATTTTTAGTTAATGTTCTGGTAATCTGATTGGTATTAAAACTGTTAGTTGGTGTGTATGTAGATCTATTTAAAACGGAAATAACGTGGTTCCTAATGGAGTGTTTATCTTGAAGGTTCAGGCTGGAAATGGATGACTCTATTCCGGCTATTAATGAGATTTTGTCAAGTTTTGATGGATATCTATGTTTAAGGCCCTTCGAAAGTATGTTGATTTGATCAAGGGAAGGTACAAAGTTAGACAAATTCAATATTGACTGTTGCTGGTTTTGGGGAGACAGGTGCACTTTATATTTCTTGGACCAAAATGAGAGCTTGTTGAGATGCCTGACATTTTGTATAGTTAAAATTGATTCCTTAGACAAAATTCATGCCAAATTAAATTCACTTTACCCTGACATACTTTTCACAGTAGAAAAAGAAAGCAATAGTTCACTAGCCTTTTTAGACATTCTGATTACAAGACAGAATTGCAGATACATGACCAATGTTTACTATAAGCCCTCTTTCTATCCCTCCTATATACACTACACATCATACTGCCCCCTTAGCCATAAGATTAACACCGTAAAAACCTTGTCGAAACGCATTTTCACACACTGTTCTTCGCAAGAATTCAAACAAATAGAAACCCAAAACGTAATCGATCACCTGATGAACTCTGGATACCCAAAAAATTTCATACTCAGACACTTTTATAATCCCCAACAGCACCTTAATAGCCAAGTTTATAGATCCATATGCACCATCCCATTCTCTACTCATAGTGTTAACATTTCTAGATTCCTAAAAAATAACTATGGTATTCGTACCTTTTACACCAACACCCCCAAATTAGAAACAATAATCAGAAATCCCATAACCAGGAATAGTTTTCCCGTTACCCTACCTTTTTTCACAAACTCCGTATATTCATTGAAACGCTCAAACTGTAATAGTATATACATAGGAGAAACAGGCAGACGAATCAAGGACAGGATGGACGAATATCACAGAAACATTAGAAATAATGAACCCAAGTCCCTTATCGTTCAACATATTAGACAAACAGGACATTCTTTTAACACATCCCACCCACATGCATATTACTCTAATATCAACAGCAAATTCAAAAGATTAGTCGTCGAGGCGTTGCTCTCTTTGAAACACAATAGTATTAACCGACACATAGAGATCCCTGACGCATATAAAGCAATATTTCCATGAATTGTGTACCATAGTTGCCCTTTGCCAGTTTGTTTTTCTTTGGAAAGCTCCAACTTAGCAGATTTAATCAATGTATCATAGTCTGGGTCGCGTGGGTGTGAGATTCACTCACGCAATACAAGATCAAATAGAGATACAATTTATTTGTTTATAAACGTTACTATTTGAAATTGTTTTTCTATTGTTCCTGTAGAAGGGCTGTTTTCGCCCGAAAGCTTGAATCTTTATTAAAGTTTAAAAGAAAAGTATCCTCGTACGCTTCAAATCTTTTACTTACCTATATATTTCTTCAAATAAAAGACACTTTAGCCAGTAAATCTTTTTATTGCCTCGACGTTTCGACAAAAATCTTTTGTCCTCGTCAGGAGCGAACAAAAATTGAAACATTAGGCAAAGCGTTAGAAATTATTTTTTACGTCGGTGGATGAGAGGGTAACACGCTCGATTCCCGACAGTCATGAACCGGGATTGAATCCCGCGTTAAAATTTGTTTAATATGTGAATAACCTTCACATATATTATTCACTGTTTCAATTATCATAAACTAGGTTGCTCTTGCTGAGCGGTACCTATTAATGTGATTTTGAACCAGCTCCTGACAAGGACAAAAGATTTTTGACGAAACGTCGAGACAATAAAAAGATTTACTGGCCGAAGTGTATTTTATTTGAAGAACTATGAATACCGGCCAGGCAGCCTCTATCTTTACCTATATACTGTTTATGTGTTCGCTATTTTAACTTTCTTTAACTAAATGGATAAAAAAGTTTATTATCATCAACAACAAAAGCCTTTATTGAGGGCCTCTCGTCCTATAAAGGATTCGCCAGTTTACAGAGTAATTGAAGAGAAGAGAGAGAGAAACCTATAAGTAGTAGGTATAGTATAGTATTTTCTACACTGTGACTATATACAACAGCAGCAATAAGCCTTTTACTGGAATCAAAGTCCCATACAGGATTCGTCATTCTAATCCTGACAAAGATTATTTACATATAATTATTTACATCAATTAGATTATGTATATAGCTTCCTCTTCTCTTCAGCCGTCTTCCAAAATTTGAACAACGCAAATGCTCCAGCTCTGTTTCTCACCACCTCATTCAACAGGAAAAAAAGGTTATTATCATATAATCATCAAAGGCTTCATGCCTTCATACAAGCTGTAAGTACCTAAATCTTACAACACTTGCATTATTGAATAGCCGATGTTTCAGCGATGGTTAATTCCTTTGTTGAAGAAAAATTTATCCGGGAAACATTCTTATACAGAATTAGGTGATGCACCATCCTTCAACATCCAATTTAACTCAGTGAGATAGGTGACGATGGTGACGAGGAAGAAGCTCCAGTTCTCCATCTTGAGAGAGTCCTCCTACAGACAAGATCTACCCGAACTGTTCTTCAGTTCAACAGTGCAATTGAACTTATATATACAATTCTATTTTTTTTGGGGGGGGGGGGGGTAGACGCCAGGATGGCCAGGGCGTTGTCATGCAAGGCTTCGACGAAAGACCCATTCCTGAAGGTCAGGGGGCCGCTGAATGAGATTTCTCCTCCTGGATGAGAGACCTGATGCAACAGCAGGACCAGTACCGATATGCTAGCATCAGGTCGTTATACCAAAATGCGACACAGTACTGTCAGACGGTGAAGGTTTAAAACTAATTAAGAGTATTCTCACATATGTATTCTGCCATGTAAGCATTAAGATCGATGAAAACATCTACAAATAATAATTGATACTCATTCGTGTAGGCAAGGTTTACCACTGATGAGCCAGGCCCTCCCATTAATTTTTCCATTGCAGTAAAGACAGTAGAAATTGTTTAATTTTAAAAAAATCTCACGCTTCTAAAAAATTTCGAATTTTCATAACAGATGGCGCGCTAATGCATCATAAAAAAATTCTAAGGAACCTAGCATGCTCTCTCAACGACTGGCCAGATGTTTTAAAATTGGAAAATAGGAACCATTATACCATTTTATAATTATTTTATTGCCCAGCATTTCAAGATTATAGAATGAAGAATGAACTAGTTGTTTGTGAACTTAACGATTTGATTTCCGATTAAAAATCATATTTAAAGTTCAATTCACATTTTGTAAATACATTCTAAACTTTTTACAAAATCTGTATCTCTAATGTTTTCATGCGTTGAATAATGTAAATAACTTATGTAAATAAACTTTTCTCCTTGTTTGGAACAAGTATCCCTTGCGGGATATAGCGCTTTGGAAATAAAATAATTGTAATAATTATACCATTTAAAAAATATCTTTTGATTATGCTGCTGCTTTTATGAGATCGGGGAAACCCATGAAAAAATTAAAGGCAATATTTTAAAGTATTTCTTGAGAAACATTTTAAAATACTTTTACATTAAGAAACCTATTTAAGATAGGTCTCCAAAGATGAAGAACAGATAATAACCTCAAAGTAAAAGAAATCGTATCAATTATCTCGTTTTTATAAAATCTGAAACCACAGATTAAACTGATAAACAGATAAACTCCATGTTCATACTTGTATTTTGACAACTTTATCGTCAACAAATTCCAATTTACGATGACCGTTTAACTTGTTATATGACTTGTTCTCCCACCCTATGTTGCTTTACGCTAAAGAAATATATTTTTGCGTTGTTGGTTAACAAAGAATAACTTCCGTGGGTACAAAGTATCTTTAAGACTTTATTTAAGCCTAATCGATAAAATAATTACAGAAGAGCGCAAAAATAAAACAACAATAAAGAACACAACAGTTACAAACTCACCAACTGCAGCACGGTGAGGGAAGGCAGGATCAGAACAGGAGACAGAAGTTCGTAGAACCTTCTAGAATCTTCCAGGAAGTACACCGGCTTCGTTCTTCGACCTCTTCTTTCTTATCTTTCTTCTTTTTTTTTTTTCGGCATGAGTTTCTCATCCCTATATATCCCGGAGTAGATCTTTCCAGAACGGTCACGGTTGGTCAGCCAATCAGAAAGCCGCCAGCACCGAGCGTTGCGCAATAGCTGTAGATTGGCCAATCAGTTGTCTTCCGCTTTTTCTACATGATTCTTAAATGTTCTAGAACATTCTCTCTCCATCTTGAATGTGCTCTTATTTCTACGTAACAACATATAAACAAGTTGATTGTTAAGGTTTAGATATAAAGGAATAAGTCTACTATCCTATAAGCTTATGTCCATAGATTTCTTGAAAACCATTTCTGAGATTCCATCCTTCAGTGCTGCGTATATAAGCAGAATCGTCCAATACAGTATTAGAGCTCTGAGAAGCGCGCCATCTGTTATGAGAATTCGAAACTATTATAGACGCGTATGATTCTTTTAAAATTAGGCAATTTTCTACTGTCCTTACTGCAATTAAAAATTAATGGAAAGGCCTGGTTCGTCTCTAATAGTTTAGAATTTGCATACTTGTTATGGTAATGAATCCAAGTGATCCAATGCTCTATAATGTTCTATTTGAATAAAGTAGATCACAACACTGATGTCTGAAATCAACTCTGGCCGGATTAAGAAATAAGACTTAAAAGGTGCGGTTGATTACCGCTGAACAAGCTCTGTACATGATCATGGCATCTTCGAGCTGTCTTACCTTGTTTGTGAGTCAATAGCTCTGGAAAGTTTCAATTGTGGGAAAAGCGAAAAACAACTTTATTCATAACCTGAATAGCATCATTGACTCTAGGGGTTTTTCTTTTCTTAAGAACTGTGAAGATTATATGGTTGTGCGAGGAGAAATGCCTAGAATTATTCAAACCACAGTGGACCAGCTACTTCAATTTGACCGAGCTAAGATACAAGGCTCAACTCATTTTATTCACTACCAATCTCTAAGTAGCTCCTTCATGACGGAGGACTACTTACTATCAAACCTCCCTTTGAAAATTAAACGATTTATAGCCCGTCAAAGGATTCTATGGCTACTTTTCCGCAGGATATCACGGGATTTTGGAACAGCGACCCTTTAAATTGCTGTTTCTGCAATGTTGGCATTCAAGACAATTTGGCCCACTATCTATTCCATTGCCCATTCCTACATGAAAAGAGACTGGAAATTCGCGAAATTTCGGGGCTAACTCACTACAGTGAACAACATGTATATAAAATCTTTACTACTCTCCTGCTGGATAAAACATTTGTTTAGAAATATTTTAAATTTTTCAAGGCGATTGATAAAATGAGAGAAGAAGTGCTCAACTCCCCGGCCACGGCTGATTGCTCCCCCTCCCCTCTAAATTGCTTTTCCTCCTCACTCATGTACATATATAACCTTTTAGGGCAATCCCCTTGTAAGACAATAGTGTCTTAATAAAGTTTTTGTTGTTGTTTGTGAGTCAATTCGAGAAATGCATCCTGTGGCAATAAGCTCATTTCTCATTTTAAGAAAGATTTGAAAGAATCTCTTAGATGGCTGGATTACTTTTCTATATAGCATGGCTTCGACTATCTTCTGCATTATTTTTATTTTTTATTTTTGCTCTCTTTTATATACGCGATATGGGCGCTGTCTTAACCAAGTCCAAACGAGAGGACAGCAACCTGGCCAAGAAACTCTCGTAGACGTCTGTGGGCTGATTGGTCGACCCCATGGAGCTAGACCATAAAGGCGGGCGCGAGGGGCCAAACCATTGGCCGCTCGGTGCATGGAGAATGTATCATTCCCTTGGCTAGGTAGCTAGTGAAAAAAGATCGGCTTATGGACCGAGAGGTCTTGGTGGCCATATTACTCCTAGGATGTCTTATAGGAGAATGTTGACCTGTGTGAATTCTGTACTTCACTCTGTTCTGTACCTTATTCGCGTCTTTCATAGCGGGAAGGAAAACGTCTTTATAAAACCACAACAGCCTTATTAGTGCATCTTTCTTCTTCTTAGGCAGATTGGGGTTGATCAGGAAAGACAGGTAGTCGCTGTCATCTTCTTCTCTCCCTTAAGTAACTTCCCGGTTCTCGACATTCAATGGGCACACGTGTCCTAACTCAACATCGCACATTCTACCCAAGTTCATTCCTTTCGGAATCATTTGAGGTTGAAGTTAGTTATCCAAATTTCTCTAATCCCTTATTTAAGAGAATGAAATATCACAGCTACTTTCTTATAAATGGTTCTTTAGACAATTAAAATAATTTTATTGACATCTTGTCGATACATGCAAAAGTGCACAGTCTGAACTATTTAAAAAGGATAATTACTATGTACAATGAATATAGTGCCTCTTCCAGCGATGCAGAGTTTGGTGGAGAATCATCAGCGGGTCTCCAGCGGACATCACGTATTTCGTGATCTACGAAGAAAACGTAGATTGCGTGCTTCGCGACTGAGGAAATGACGATGGCGTGGTTCTTGAGATTAACTAGTGGACCAACGAGGACCAACTTAGAATAACTAACCATCATACTTATAATTCCTACGAAATATCTGTTGACGACGTTTTTTTTATCTTCTGCACCGATATCCCGGGGCTAACTGAATCCCGGACTGCGTACACCTCATCTGGGGGTCTAGCTCTCAGGCATCTTCCTGCAGGCCCAGACCGCAGTCAATAACCGCGTTGGTCGCCTTAAAGAAGTCCCAGCCTAGAATCCCATCGTGGCTGCAATTTCCAAAACGAAGATTTCAAAGTTTTCCAGATGTCTATTCACGTTAAACTTCAATGTGTAGCTTTCATTAGTTTTGACCACTTTATCGTCAGCAAATTTCAATTTAGGATGTCCGTTTAACTTGTCAGATGACTTGTTCTCACACCCTATGTTGTTTTACGCTAAATAAACATGCATAAACAAGTTGATAGTTTAGGTTTAGAAAGGAATAATTCTACTGTCCTATAAGTATATGTCCATATATTTCTTGAAAACCATTTCTGAGATTCCACCCTTCAGTGCTGCGTATATAAGCAGAATCGTCCAATACAGTATTAGAGCTCCAAGAAGCGGTCTGGTGGATTAAATTGGCGAAATCACTGGGAGGGTTCACCACTGATGAGCCAATCCCTTCCAATATATACTTTTTCATCGCAGTAAGGACAGTAGAAGTTTGTATTGTGTATAAAAGAAACATTAGTGCTTAAATTCTTACATTATATATAAAGGAATGTGGAGACCCGGGCAGTCATGCATCACTGAGCTAATGACATGTTGCAGGAGGGCCGCGACATCAGCGGCCGTGGCTGGCTGAACCTCCCGTCGACACAGAAGTCCACGAAGGACGATCCGTAGAACTTCGATGCCGCTCCGAGGGAGAACCTGCTCCTGAAGTCAGCTGGCTCCATTTGGGGTGAGTGGGACTCCCCTCACAGAGGGATTCCATTAATCCACCGAAGTCCAGGTCTGAAGTGACGGAGCGAGACCCTCGGATCGTCGTGCTGCCTGATGGAACACTCCACATCGCCGAAGTCCGACCTGACGACCATGGACCCTACGAATGTATCGCTCGGAGTCCAATCGGCGAGATCCGGTCATCTCCCGCCAAGCTGAGAGTCATCGCCCTACAAGGCCCTCCTCCCATCAGTGAGTGTGGGGTAGACAAACTGCAGTTGTGGTGAGACACATAGGAGAGTTACGTCCGATTTGATGCACAATTCTTTCTTGATAAATCTTTTTTAATTGGATATCAATACACACACAAAGCTTTATTAAGACCACCGGTCTTATACATATTCACCACAGGAAGAAAGGAAGCATAGATGGAGTTCCTGTACTAATAGGATATCAATACAAGACATCAACCAGAAGCTTGAGTTTGATAAATTTAAAAAAAAAAAAAAAAGAATTTTAATATTTCCGTGACATTCACTATTGATAACTCTGGTATTAACTGTCGACCCGGCGGCGACTACAAAACCTGATGGAAACGTGCATTTTGGGATATAGAATTATGTGCTAAAGGATGAAAAATCAAGCTTCCAAGGATAGGTTAAAAAATAAATTTTACAAAACTTTGAAAAAATTAAAAAGAAACCTATCGTTGGAAAAGTCTGATGTTTTCAACTTAATATTGTAACATGGGAGTATTCAATTGAAATATGGAATTGTGATTTGATGGTCTTGGATTGACACCATGTTGCATGATGTTGCAAGATAAGCCGGTGCTCAACTCCACGGTCCCCCTCGATGCACGGGAGCAGGATACGGTGGTCCCTGCCGGTGGCCGGGTGAGCTGGACCTGTCAGTCCAGACCTGGCGAACCGGAGCCTCGCTGGGAGCCTCTGCCGCCCGAGGCCGCGACGGACCTTCCAGTCGGCGTGTTGATGCTGCCGTCCGCCCGGCTCGAGCACTCGGGCTCCTACCGCTGCCTAGTCGGCTCTGAGGTCCGGGCGCGGGCCCGTCTCTCCGTCGTCAACCCATTCTCAGCCCGGCCGCGGGACAAGGAAGTGCCGGAGGGAACCCGCGTGGAGCTGGAGTGTCGCTCGGCGGACGGTCGACCTGTGTCCTGGACCAAGGACGGTGAGATATCCTCGACAAACTTTGGTGACAGCTAGTGAAGTGTGTAGTATGGGCGGACATACTAATCTCCTGCGATAGTGAAGACACTGGTCCATCAACGAGAGTAAATAACACTTTATAAAACACGTGTACTTCAAAAGGCTTTACATATATAGCTTCTGGTATACAAATACGATAGAGCAACAGTATAACTCCGAAGTTTATTTATCCTCCTCCTTCAATGCCTTCCTCTATTGAGGGTGGGCCACATGGTCTCTTCATACTTCCTCCTTCAATGTCTTCCTCTACTGAGGGTGGGCCACATGGTCTCTCCATATCTCCCTCCTTCAATGCCTTCCTCTATTGAGGGTGGGCCACATGGTCTCTTCATACTTCCTCCTTCAATGCCTTCCTCTACTGAGGGTGGGCCACATGGTCTCTTCATACTTCCTCCTTCAATGTCTTCCTCTACTGAGGGTGGGCCACATGGTCTCTCCATATCCCCCTCCTTCAGTGTCTTCCTCTACTGAGGGTGGGCCACATGGTCTCTCCATACTTCCTCCTTCAATGCCTTCCTCTACTGAGGGTGGGCCACATGGTCTCTCCATACTTCTTCCTTTAATGCCTTCCTCTACTGAGGGTGGGCCACATGGTCTCTCCATATCTCCCTCCTTCAATACCTTCCTCTACTGAGGGTGGGCCACATGGTCTCTCCATACTTCCTCCTTCAATGCCTTCCTCTACTGAGGGTGGGCCACATGGTCGCTCTATATCTCCCTCCTTCAATGCCTTCCTCTACTGAGGGTGGGCCACATGGTCTCTCCATATCTCCCTCCTTCAATACCTTCCTCTACTGAGGGTGGGCCACATGGTCTCTCCATACTTCCTCCTTCAATGCCTTTCTCTACTGAGGGTGGGCCACATGGTCTCTCCTTATCTTCCTACTTCAATGCCTTTCTCTACTGAGGGTGGGCCACATGGTCTCTCCTTATCTTCCTACTTCAATGCCTTTCTCTACTGAGGGTGGGCCACATGGTCTCTCCATATCTTCCTACTTCGATGCCTTCCTCTACTGAGGGTTGGCCACATGGTCTCTCCTTATCTTCCTACTTCAATGCCTTTCTCTACTGAGGGTGGGCCACATGGTCTCTCCTTATCTTCCTACTTCAATGCCTTTCTCTACTGAGGGTGGGCCACATAGTCTCTCCTTATCTTCCTTCTTCAATGCCTTTCTCTACTGAGGGTGGGCCACATGGTCTCTCCTTATCTTCCTACTTCAATGCCTTTTTCTACTGAGGGTGGGCCACATGGTCTCTCCTTATATTCCTACTTCAATGCCTTCCTCTACTGAGGGTTGGCCACATGGTCTCTCCTTATCTTCCTACTTCAATGCCTTTCTCTACTGAGAGTGAGCCACATGGTCTCTCCATACTTCCTCCTTCAATGCCTTTCTCTACTGAGGGTGGGCCACATGGTCTCTCCTTATCTTCCTACTTCAATGCCTTTTTCTACTGAGGGTGGGCCACATGGTCTCTCCTTATCTTCCTACTTCAATGCCTTTCTCTACTGAGGGTGGGCCACATGGTCTCTCCATATCTTCCTACTTCAATGCCTTCCTCTACTGAGGGTTGGCCACATGGTCTCTCCATATCTTCCTACTTCAATGCCTTCCTCTACTGAGGGTTGGCCACATGGTCTCTCCTTATCTTCCTACTTCAATGCCTTTCTCTACTGAGGGTGGGCCACATGGTCTCTCCTTATCTTCCTCCTTCAGTACCTTTCTCTACTGAGGGTGGGCCACATGGTCTCTCCTTATCTTCCTACTTCAATGCCTTTCTCTACTGAGGATGGGCCACATGGTCTCTCCATATCTCCCTCCTTCAATACCTTTCTCTACAGAGGGTGGGCCACATGGTCTCTCCATATCTCCCTCCTTCAATACCTTTCTCTACTGAGGGTGGGCCACATTGTCTCTCCATACTTCCTCCTTCCATACCTTTCTCTACTGAGGGTGGGCCACATGGTCTCTCCATATCTCTCTCCTTCAATACCTTTCTCTACTGAGGGTGGGCCACCTGGTCTCTCCATATCTCCCTCCTTCAATACCTTTCTCTACTGAGGGTGGGCCACATTGTCTCTCCATATCTCCCTCCTTCAATACCTTTCTCTACTGAGGGTGGGCCACATGGTCTCTCCATACTTCCTCCTTCAATGTCTTCCTCTACTGAGGGTGGGCCACATGGTCTCTCCATACTTCCTCCTTCAATACCTTTCTCTACTGAGGGTGGGCCACATTGTCTCTCTATATCTCCCTCCTTCAATACCTTTCTCTACTGAGGGTGGGCCACATGGTCTCTCCATACTTCCTCCTTCAATGTCTTCCTCTACTGAGGGTGGGCCACATGGTCTCTCCATATCTCCCTCCTTCAATACCTTTCTCTACTGAGGGTGGGCCACATTGTCTCTCTATATCTCCCTCCTTCAATGCCTTTCTCTACTGAGGGTGGGCCACCTGGTCTCTCCATATCTCCCTCCTTCAATACCTTTCTCTACTGAGGGTGGGCCACATTGTCTCTCCATATCTCCCTCCTTCAATACCTTTCTCTACTGAGGGTGGGCCACATGGTCTCTCCATACTTCCTCCTTCAATGTCTTCCTCTACTGAGGGTGGGCCACATGGTCTCTCCATATCTCCCTCCTTCAATACCTTTCTCTACTGAGGGTGGGCCACATTGTCTCTCTATATCTCCCTCCTTCAATGCCTTTCTCTACTGAGGGTGGGCCACATGGTCTCTCCATACTTTCTCCGCCATCCTCTTCATCTCTTCGTGTCGTCCAGTCCATTGTTTTAGATCGTCTGTGTATCCCTGTCGGGTCTCCTTCCCCTCGATATCTTCCCCTGGAACTTTCCCTCCAACACTATCAACAATGTACACATGGTATTCTTTTACGGTACTCTTATTAGGTACATCTACGGATTTATTAACAATAGAAACAATATCTCGACTCATAATTCGCTAGAGCAGCAAATACGACCGAGAAATTTGAGCATATCTAAAGCAACATACCAAACAGTTGTTTATATCAGTGAAAATCTCCAAAATAACTTTACTAGGTACCGCTTAAAAAGAGAAATCTAGCTTATGATATTTACAACAATGAATAATATGTGAAGGTTATTCACCTATTAAAACAAAGTATACAATGCGATATTTAATCCCGGTTCATGGCTGTCGGGAATCGAGGGTTTCAACCACTCGTCCACCGACTTCTATCAGTGAAATTATATACCAGTATGTGCTATATTTATTCGTATAGAAGACACTTAGATTATATTAAATATTTGATCACATTTTTAAAATTCTCTAATGGCGTCAGTGTGGCGGGCCAATCAGCAGCAGAAGACGTACCTTACACCACAGCTCGTTGTGCACACGAACAACAGCAGAGAAGAAATTGTCACCTCGATTGGCTTTGAAAAGCAGAATAGAGCCAATCATCCAGCGTATAAAACGATATAAACAGGTTTGGCAAATGCGACTCTTATACATTACCCGGCCACATCCTAATAGTAATACGAGGATTTCCGGATAACCCTACCTCATTTTTTATAAAGTTGGCTTTAAAAGAAGCAAGAACTAAGTTGTTGTTGTCGTGTACAATGAAGAGCCTCAGATATCTCAGAGAGAAGTGCATCTCTATCACAGCAATGTTCTCTATCTTGGATGTTTAAAGCTGCTGTTCTGGGTCCATGCCAATTTTCTGCAAGGCTGCGGCCATTGCTGGACGTGAAAAAGAACTAAATAAATATAAACTACGAGATATAAGAAAGGCTTAAATAAGGTAGTTGTAATTTGACTGAAAAATTGGCAGAAGAAAGGTGAAAACTCGAAGGTAACTTCTATTCTTATATTTACGGGGAATTTTCTGTGTTATTATGTGGTCACCTCTACCGAGTTTCAAATTCAACTTGGGCTTAAAGGATTCTACCGGTATTTGGAGCAATTCACTGCGGACATACTATTCGTTCTTATGTCCACTCAATCATATTAGGGTATCAAACTTTTAGAGCTTTTTGATGGTGTTTTGACAACCATAATGACTGGGTGAAATAGAATACTTAGCTCCAATATGAAATGGCCACCTCTGACATGAGGAACAGACACCATATGCACAGCCACTCCTAACAATAGAGTACAGATATCCTGTATCCCTGGCACCCTTACAGGGTACTATCAGCATGGCCAGCTAAGCCCAGGTTTGTTAGCGAGCTTGTTACTGCTCTCCCTCCTCCTTTTTCATCCGGATTTAGGACCGGTAAAGGCGGGGTTGCGACATACCTCGAATGGTGAACTACATCAATCAGGAATAGACTGTTGGATGACATCTCTGTATTCCTTGCTGCTAACTAACAAACCTCTGGGCGGGCAGATGCTCCGCTGCCATTCCCCGGCACCAACCTGGTACTGCCCGCCGCCCGGGTGTCCGACGCCGGGGTGTACGCCTGCAGCGTCAATTTCACCCACACCATACGTACAGCCAGCGCCGTCGTCGTGGTCCACGAGAAACGTAAGAACTTTCAACAATCTCATCATCATCTTAAAAAACATTCCCTTGTGATGGTTAAATAAATGGAAGACGATCTGTAAAAGTGTCAAATTATATTGACAAATATTTGCACTCTTATCATATCTTATCTCAGGTTTTAGTGGAAAGAATTTTGTTTTCGCTTGTTTGTGAACCAATCTCTCCCGCCTTCTCATTGGACGAATGTGGCCATGTTTGTATATAAAGGGGGCTATGGTATTGCGAGAGGAGAGCGTGGTGGATATTTGTGTGGAGACGCTTAAAGTGTTCTCTGCGTGCTTTATCCGTGTCTGGTGATCTCCTCGCATGTGACCCCGGTCCAATCCCTACCAACGCTACAATAAAGTATAAGTACTGTTTTGTTTTTATATAGCAAATCGTGCGTTTCTTTTTGCTCCTTTTTATTGTTGTTGTTGTACTCCTGAGTGTACCTTTTTCTGTTTTTAAGTTACTCTTACTGTAGGCCCTAGTTTATTGCTTTTTGTGTGTTAACTCGAACAAAATAACTTTTTTGTCAAAAGGACGAAGAACAATACTGACAGACTAGATTAGGGCTCGGAAATCTTTTGAGTCAGAAGAGTCAAAAATTACAATTTACAAAATTCCAAAGTTTTTAAAGAGCCACATTTTTTCATGCCAACAATAAATAGTACTCACATAAATAATATTTACGTATGGAACTATATAAAGAACTTCACATCCAAAGAGCCGCATGTGACTCGCGAACTGCAGTTTGCAAACCCCTGGACTAGATGGAAGGGAATAAAGAACTCAAATAAATCAGCATGGCACCATTGGAGTCCTACTTAGATCAGAGAATTCGACGAACTGCAAGTAAAAAATACAAACAATTATTCATTCACAAAGAAATCCACCATTCAATAGGAGGCGTTTCGATGTATTTAAGTTGAGGCTAAAATAAAAACTATTGTCGAATCTACGAAACCGGTAGATTGAAGTTTCTCTAAGATGGTCCCAAAAGTTAATAAACATATTATGATTATTGATTTAAAAAAAGGGCATTTCCTGATCTTGCAACTAAAAGTTGCTGATGGCTTGCGCCATCTATCGGAATAATTGATATTTATTCCGATTCCAGCAACTTTAAATTGCACGATCATGAAATTCCCTTTTTCTCAATTTATCCACCTGATCCAAGTACAAATTCACTTTTGTATTATTATTCACATATTATGGTTATGATTTATATTTTTCAAGTGTTTACGAACTTTAAGAACAACCTTGTAATTCTGAAACTTGGCCTACCTACTGATTCTCTACCCTTGATATAGAACATCAGAGGTTAAATCATTCTTCTATAAGAATTCTGTTATAATTTTACCAAGGTTACCAATATTTTCAAGGTTGTCCTAAAAGTTCGTAAACACTTGCAAAATATAAATTATAATATGTTTACGAACTTTTAGAACAACCTTGGTAATATTGGTAACCTTGGTAAAATTATAACAGAATTCTTATAGAAGAATGATTTAATCTCTGATGTTCTATATCAAGGGTGGACAATCAGTAGGTGGGCCAAGTTTCAGAATTACAAGGTTGTCCTAAAATTTCGTAAACACTTGCAGAATATAAATCATAATAGATACATATATTTTTACATTTATCTCTTAATGAAATATTGATGATTTATATTTTATGTACTTATTACAAATATTTTAAAATACAGGATAGACCTCATTATTTTTTCTCCATTAATATTTTAAGATATTTAACTTATTCTGATTATAATTTTAATATTTTTTTTTCAGCACAAAATTCTCCTACCTTATATTTTTTTAATTATTTCAACTGTGATATTATAACATTATGCGGCGCTGAGTTTGTGTATACAAAATGTAATGCCTTGATAAAGGTTGGCGTTCAGCCAACCGAAATATTGGCAAATAAATATTTTATTCAATCCAATATATTGTAAAACGACATTTGAAAATTTCCCGCATGTGTTTCTTTTGAACGAAAAATCAAAATTTATTTCAAGGAGAAATGATGACCATTTCTAACCTTAGGGGTGAAGTATGAAAGGATGAATTGTGAAGAGTAGTGATAAACGGAAAAATAAAAGTTTCCAGGGATGGGAATCGAACCCGGCGGCTTACCGGGCAGATGCCATGTCCGCTAAGGTTAGAAATGATCGTTATTTCTCCTTGAAATAAATTTTGATTTTTCGTTCAAAAGAAACACATGCGGGATTATTTTCAAATGTCGTTTTACAATCACAGGCCGCATTATATTATATTGTATTATAAATCCAATATGTGCCTTTCTATTATCCAAATCATAATATGTTTACGATTTCTGTGACAACCATATATTTGTGTTCTTCAAACCTGATGTGTTTAGGAGCCCCTGTGTTTTCTCTGGCCCCTGAAAACCAGAGAGCCCCTGAAGGAGTCCCCATAGAGATCATGTGTCGGGCAGAGGGCCGTCCCAGCCCCTCTATCACCTGGCGGAAGGATGGCAGACTGCTGGAGCCCTCAGGGCAGCGCCACTATGTGTCCTCGGGGGGCAGTCTGTACCTGTACAGCGCCGGGGACCCTGACGTGGGGCGGTACGAATGTCTCGCGACCAACGAGGTCGGCTCGGTCTCTGGCACCATGCAGCTGACTCTAGCAGGCAAGTATGGCTGTCTTCAGCTTTGTACATGTCCATCGATATTTTTATAGTATCTTCGTGGATTGTCAGCTAGATGACTGATCTAGCTTCGTCCATTTGGGTTCTTCCTGATTCAATGCTGGCCAAGCGCTAATTGTTTCAATGAAGATTAATTAGTTTTAATAGAGAGAGTAAATATAGTGGTAACAATATACACTTGTAGAGACACTTTGTAGAGATATTACAGTATAAAGTCACATTAGACGTCAAATGAATGTCTGTCCACCAACGTAACGTGGTCGCCCAGCAGCCTCCGACATCCCCAACGAAATCACCGTTGACACCCGCCGCGAGCAGGACCTGCGACAGGCAGCGGAGCAAGCCCGGGCCGCCGTGGAGCGAGCCGTCAACCGCACCGTGGACGAGCTGTTCGGGCCGGGACCACGTCGCCCCACCCACATCGCCAGTGCCTTCCGCTTCCCTCTGGGTGTCGCGGCCAGGAGGACGGCCCAGGCGGGGGAGGTGTTCGAGCTCACGCTGCGGCTGCTGTGGGAGAAAGTGGGACAGAGCGGCATGCTGCTCAACACCTCGGGTGAGGACTGACATCTGGTCTGATCCACCAGATTCAGGGAGTACTGGGAACTAAGGGTACGAGGGCCAAAGGGCGTAGGACGGGTTTAACCAAGTCCGAACGAGATGGCCCGGACAGCAACCTGGCTAAGAAACTCTCGAAGACGCCGATCAAACTTCTACTGTCCTTACTGCGATGAAAAAAAACTATTGGGATGGCTTGGCTCATCAGTGGTGAACCCTCCAAGCGGTTTCGCCAATTTAATCTACCAGACCGCTTCTTTAGAGCTCCAATACTGTATTGGATCATTCTGATTATATATGTTACACTGAATGTGTGATATCTTAGAAATGGTATTTAATCAAACTATGGACATAAACTTTTAGGACAGTAGAATTGCATTTAAATATTTGCAATGAGCAATGCTTCTTCATCACTGATGAGCCAAGCCCTCCCAATATTTTGTCATCGCAGTAAGGACAGTAGAGGTTTGATTTATTTGTGAAAAGAAACATTCGCGTCTTAATGTTTTCATTTGTTGTCTATAGATGGCGCGATATTGCTCTGTATTAATGTATATTGATATGAAAAGAATCATAATTCCTGATTCAGCTCGGACCTCTGTCCAGCATTCACCTACGAGAACTTCCTGAGTGAGGAGGAGCTGCGAACTCTGGCGGGAATCTCTGGATGTTTGCCGCATCAGCATGAGGTGGACTGTTCCGACCTCTGTTACCACAGGTACTTCTTCAGTCTTTACTGGCTTACATACATCTTGGCTGTTACACATGCCCCTCTGTTACCACAGGTACTTCTTCAGTCTTTACTGGCTTACATACATCTTGGCTGTTACACATGCCCCTCTGTTACCACAGGTACTTCTTCAGTCTTTACTGGCTTACATACATCTTGGCTGTTACACATGCCCCTCTGTTACCACAGGTACTTCTTCAGTCTTTACTGGCTTACATACATCTTGGCTGTTACACATGCCCCTCTGTTACCACAGGTAATTCTGAAATTCACTCATCTTTACTAGCTTACATATGTGGTGGTTGCGTGCGTGTTGGTGTGGCTTGTGGAAAGGCCGCTGATAAAATTATAATTTAAATTAATTTATTTTTAAAGCCAGAAATGTAAAGAGAAAAGAAGTAACGGCCGTTGGGAGCAAGCCTTTTTGTTGATTACGCGCGTGGCCAGAAAGTCCCGGATGACGCTCCGCGCGCATGCGTAGTCAGGTCGCCACACTACCGCCCGTATGTGTATTGAAGCTTTGTCCCAGTTCGCGCTCGCTGAAGCAAAGTGTGGTCGCCACACATATAACTTGACTGTCACACATCCCCCTCTGTTACCACAGGTACTATTGTTATACAATCACCCTTCTGACTTATATTCATATATATTGGCCTACTGTTACCTTGATTTCTAGTGTTACGTCTATCTGTTACATGCGGGATCACGTATATGACTAGCTGACTGGTCCATTACTGACCCAGGACAACTCTAGAGTTGTTGGAGCCGCGGTATTATACCAAACCTGATGTAACGGCAGGCACGACCTCATTTATTACGTATGGCTCTGTTTAAGTTTAAATATATGTCTATAAAAGCATAGGACGCTTCTCCCACCAAATTAAACGTCAAAACTCGACGTCAATTATTGACCGTCGCCGCAAACTAGCAGCCTCGGGTCGGTGACAAAGCCATAACACCAGCTTTGGTAAACTGAGAAGCGTCTACCTGCGTGACGGTCAATAGATGGCGTCTATTTTTAACGTTCAATTTGACAGGAGAGGTTCCCTATGCTTTTATAGATAAATTTCCTCCCGGCAAAATTCCCATCTATATTTTGGCCAAATATTTGGCCCACTACTTTGCCAGCTAAAACACCTCTTTGGCAGATTGTGAAGATTCCATCAAATCCCGTATGGATCTCATGGGATAAAGTCCGCCCTGGACTGACGAGATCCATTAGCCCGAAACCATGGTCTCTAGGTGGAGGCTTTTCAGAGTGGCAAAGCTTGTTTTATGGCTTTGTCACCGACCCGAGGCCGCTAGTTTGCGGCGACGGTCAATAGATGGCGTCTAGTTTTGACGTTTAATTTGACGGGAGAGGCGACCTATGCTTTTGTAGTTCTTTATCCTTCCGAAAAAATTCCCATCTTTAAAAATATGATCCACCTAAACACACAGAACTGTTTCCTTAATATCAGTATTTATCTCTTTAACGGCTGTTTTTATGGAAATTATAAATAGTATTTATCATTAATTTATTAACGTGATACTCCTGTTGAAGAACTGACAAGTCTGAAAGCTTGAAAATAAAAGTTGAACAAGAAAATTAGCCCTCTGGAAGCTTTATTTATTTTATAATAAACAGGACATGTTAGCAGACTTTGAAACCCCAAGTCACATTGAATACTGTGCCCAGGAAGTATAGGACAATCAACGGCACTTGCAACAACTTCAAACACAAGTACTGGGGTGCTGCTCTCACCCCGTTCCGGAGACTTCTCCCCCCGGATTATGAGAATGGATTCAACACGCCCAGGGGTAAGTAGATTGTGCACTTTTTAGTGACAGCGTTATTCTTTCGTAATCTTGATAATTTGGGTAAACGAGTATTTCTCCTTGGAAAGTCTGAAAACGCAAAATTTTACAAAATCATTTATAATTTTAGGAATTTAGAATATTATTAAATAGTTTTTTCATGAAATTAACAGTAAATCAATGTTTTTTTTTTTTCGAATGAATAAAACATCACTCAAATCGCGCGCTTCTTTCGCGAGCTACCGCGTTACAAAGGCGTCCTTTTAAAAATGGGGTACCTTCTGTATATGACTTTGGAATTGGAATAGGTTTGATGATGCTACCAGGACTATGGATTCTGCGATGTTGTCGCAGGTTGGGACCCGGACGTACAGTACAATGGCCACGTGCTTCCTGGAGCTCGGCGGGTGTCCACCGCGGTGGTGACCACGGCAGAGGTGACTCCGGATCCCCGGCTGTCGGGAATGGTCATGCAGTGGGGGCAGTTCCTCGACCACGACCTGGACTTCTCCATGCCGGCAGTTAGCCATGTGGACTACGCCGACGCCGTCGACTGCCGCATATCCTGCAAGAGAATCCCTCCCTGCTTCCCCATCGAAGTCCCCAGGGATGATCCCCGAGTGTCGACAGTCTCGTGCATGGAGTTCTTCCGCTCCAGCGCAGCCTGCGGAAGCGGCCTGACGTCGGCCTTCATGCCCCTAGGTCCCACCTACCGCGAGCAGCTCAACCAATTAACTTCCTTCCTCGATGCTTCTCACGTCTACGGAAGCAACGACAATCTAGCTAGGCATCTACGCCAGCTAGAGAATGACAGGGGTTTGCTGAGATCAGAGAATAAAAAATTCTTGCCTCAAAATGATGGAAGGCCTGTTGATTGCAAGCGTGAACCTGGGCCAGGCATTGATTGCTTCCTCGCTGGAGATCACAGGGCGAACGAGCAGCTTGGACTTCTCTCGATGCATACCTTGTGGATGAGAGAGCATAACCGCTTGGCGCGGGAGTTTCACAAACTTAACCCACACTGGGATGGCGAGACCATCTACCAAGAAGTTCGTAAGTTGGTTGGGGCCCAGATGCAGCACATTACATATCAACATTGGTTGCCTCAAGTCCTGGGTCCTGATCCCCTTGAGTCCTACCAGGGATACAACTCCAACTTGAATCCTTCGATAGCGAATTCCTTTGCGACTGCCGCTCTAAGGTTTGGGCATACTCTGATTCAGCCGTTCCTTGCGAGGTTGGACGCGAACTATCAGCCTATTCCTGAAGGCCATCTTCCACTGAGGAATGCATTCTTTGCTCCCAACCGACTGGTGAACGAGGGAGGTATTGATCCCTTGTTGCGCGGTCTGTTGATCTCTCCGGCCAAGCTACCTCGATCAGATCAACTGCTCAACTCAGAACTCACAGAGCAGCTATTTTCACCGGCTCATCTTGTAGCACAGGATTTAGCCGCGTTGAACATTCAACGTGGCCGTGACCACGGACTTCCATCCTACTCCCGCTTCCGTGCACGGTGCAATCTCACACTTGGTCCCGACCTCGGTCCAGATATCCGCAACCCAGCTCTGCGAGATGCTCTCCTGAGGCTCTACGGCCACCCAGGTAGATCATCATCTATATTTACATGTAGAATGTCTACATATTCAGGTATTCACAGACAACATCGACCTCTGGGTTGGTGGAGTCAGCGAGGAAATTCTACCTGGCGCCAAAGTCGGCCCGACCTTTCACTGCCTACTGAGAGACCAGTTCCGCAGGATCCGTGATGGAGACAGGTGAGGAGGACATATCGCTATAACCTAACGGGAAGCTATCTAAACGGAGAAAATCTACAATTCTCTCTAATTATAAAATTATATTTTATACGTATTATGGCTTGTACCTATTCATATTGTAATTTACTTATACTAATAGCATAATATCATATCATAATATTGTGGCGAAGAAATAATTTATATTTTATTATTTAATTATTCAATGGAAATATTTGAAACAGATTTATTACTTTATATTTGTAAAATCATCATTTAGTTACCTAGCTTGCTTGCTCGATATTCTCTAGCTGTAGATAGTTGGGGTTAATTTGTTAATAATTGTCGACTAGTCGCCGTGACGTCATCAATAAATACTTTCACATCTTAAGATATTCTAAGACTTGATTACTACGCTACAATATATTACAAAATCATATTACTGTTACACTGCTAAATAGGCCATTCACTCATCCTTTTTCCTTCCTTCTTATTAAGTAACTTTCCCAAGCCAATTCACATTATTGAATGCAAAGGGGAAAATAATAGTAAAATAATCACCTTTCCAAATAGTTAATATATTTTTTCAAGGGTGAAATCTATTACAGAGGTCTTCGTTTCACTTATCCCGCCCTCCATTGTCGTCTGTCCGCACCGAGTGACGTGAGGTAGCAATAATGATGCCAAATATATATATGTAATAATATATGCTCTTCCAGGAATAATGAAGTAAACCTACAGTCAACGAGAGAGAGACGTCGATAGAAGGCAACTAAGTTACGGCCATTTTGAACCACTGGCCACATGCCGGAGGGGGCTTTTCTTGGAACCCTCAGACCTATTTTTGGACAGTCGGAGGGTGGTGGCGACACAAAAAACGGTCGTTCAGCGGTGACAGCCTCGCGCGCTACCTCTCTCTCGCTGGTTGCCTGGGTTATTCCTCTACCAACTCGTCGTGTGATTATTTCTCTTTCCCCACCACATTATTATCACTATATTGCCACATTGAAAGTCGACAGGATCATATCTCAGAAGAGTCGACAGGATTAAGACCTGGCCGGGAAGCAAATTCCTCATATACCGGAGTATGAAGAAACAAGAAGCCAAGCCACGATGATCGACCAAACCCAACTCAACTGTAACCACTCCTCTTCGAGCCCTCAACCCCTTCTTCGCCAACCTTTGAACCGTGATCCCGAAGAAGTATTCACCTACGACGGAGATAGAGCTGCCACGCACTTCTTCCAGCACTAGCTCTGCCCAAGAACGACCACCGTGCCAGGGCAGGACACCTTCCTCCATCATGGACAAGACTCCACCATATCCCTGCCGCTACTGTGATGTACAACACTGGTACGCACAGTGTCACAGACAGAACTCTCCCGAAGCTCAATGAACTTACCTGCGCCCTAAACCAACATAACTCGCGAGTGTAATTGTTTTAACTCCTACCATTCATTCTTTAAATAAGTCATTCCTTGTAAATTGTCCCAATATTTACATAATTAGCTCCATTTATTCTCTCCACGCCTATTAACAATGATTTTATTCTCCATATTATTTATCTAGATATTTGTAACTCATTTAATTAGTTACCTTACCAGTAGAATTTAACAATCGTCATTTTAATTAAATAATTTCCATTTTAACGTAACTTTAAAAAAAGGAATTCTACCTATTAATGCTTTACGATTTTTACTATTATCAATAGATTTTTCATAATCAATTTATTTATAAAAATATGCCTCCAGCACCTAAACTTTTGTATACCTATTTGTATATGACCTCTCCTACTTGTAAGCACGGCTCACGAAAAATAATTTATTTCCCTAAACGACTCAAAATTCACCCTGTAATTCAGGCGTCGAAGAATTCCAACCACCACGTGAGCCTTGCTTACAACCAACCCTTGGTGACTCTTATCTATCTTTCCCTTAATGTCCCATTCATTCTTACAACTTTGTTAACCTTATACCAGCTCAGGACCTTTTATAGAATTATTGATTAATCAATTATCGATACTTATTGCCAGCAATATTGTCATTTCAAAATTCTAATCTTCGCCCTTCATTTATGATAATATATTTCGTAGTTCATCTCTAGCCTATCCACCGACCCACACCATCTAGCCAATGGTGTGTTCGTCACAGGATGCAGATCGACTAACTACTAGATATTTATCAACTTATTTTTGTTCGCACTTGAACAATCTGCATCGAGCGACACAGTTCGCCCCTTCTTCTCGCGCCACACGTTCGCCACACGGACCCTGTCTTCAAATCTATGTTTGTCCATTGTCCAAACCAGCACGATATAGCCTACCTTCGATATTTCCCACGGAGGTACGTTGAACATCGTCGTTGATTCTGTCCGGTCCGTCATCATTTCGCGCAGACATGGGTCTTACGTACAACCCACCGCGAAATCATCGCCTTGCACAAGCTCCCACGAAGGTTCAAACACCTCGTGTCCGAGCAGCTTGTCACTTGTAACGGACAACGCAGTCCTCGTCCCAATTTTTGGCACTGTGCGCGCATACTTTCCGCAAATTAAATATAAGTCCATTCGACTTCCTCACCTACACACGGGATTTTTCCCCTCGGACTCGCTACACAAGTAACTGCATAGATAAGGTAGAATGGCCCAGGGCAAGTTTCCCCTCGCTCTGTTCGCCGAAGTTCTAACATTGTATGTAGTTCTGTATTTACCTCAGTCCTGAGCTCACACAATTTCCAACCTCAACCTCATTTCTCGTACTCTACACTTATAGCATAGAAAGCCCATGCCAAGTTTCCCCTTGCCATGTCCGCCTGAAAAATAGCTTAAAGTGTAGAGTTCCCCAGCCTTAATGATCTCCAGAATTTCATCATGTGTTTGTGACCCCCCTTCTCCTTGTTCACACGCCTCCATATCATTTCCCTTATAATACATTCGATTTTGTTGTATATAGCCTTTTATAACCTTGATATTTTCAAGAATTTCCCTAAATATCAAACTCTCCGGTGTTGTAAAACTGCTTGTAAATAATATTTACTTGTGTACTATACAATATTTTATTTAGATAAAACTATATCACCATTACCTTAACTAATTCCAACTGTAAAATTATTTTCTCTATTCCTGGCTTCTCCAGCTTTAAGTATACTTAAACCATGTTCAGCCTTCTTCAACGGGGGCCATATGTCATAATATATGCTCTTCCAGGAATAATAAAGTAAACCTACAGTCAACGAGAGAGAGACGTCGATAGAAGGCAACTAAGTTACGGCCATTTTGAACCACTGGCCACATGCCGGAGGGGGCTTTTCTTGGAACCCTCAGACCTATTTTTGGACAGTCGGGGGGTGGTGGCGACACAAAAAACGATCGTTCAGCGGTGACAGCCTCGCGCGCTACCTCTCTCTCGCTGGTTGCCTGGGTTATTCCTCTACCAACTCGTCGTGTGATTATTTTTCTTTCCCCACCACATTATTATCACTATATTGCCACATTGAAAGTCGACAGGATCATATCTCATATATATATGTAGTAATGTAGTTTTGTTTATGCTGTAGGATGACTGTAGTGTGGCATGTTGGTTGCAGTCGTGGTGTCCACAATGTTTAGAGTGGGTTCAGGCGTGATTGGGATTACACAAAAGGACGAGACATGTTGGATGTCACCACAGAGATGGCGAGAGAGTAAGTGTAGCCGACGCCGGGTCAGGACAGATCTGTCTAGAGGGGTCTGTCAATCATCGTGTGTAAAAGCGGACTAATCTGTTAGAAGGGGGCACACCTGGGAACCGCCTTGTTTTCGAACCTTTTTCCTCCACTGGCGCCGACTTTCACTCACTCGAAATTTTATTTCTTTCAACTGGCAATTACATTATAACTATATAACACATGGGGATATAAATATATTGGAATATATTACAACATATACATATTTTTTATAAAATACTCTGTTGAAAATAAATATCAGTGAAAATATTTTTAACGACTAACTTCTATAATTCATCTATTTTTTTTACATATTGGACGCGATATCCCAGCTTGGTTATGTTGAACTATCCAAACTTTCTCCAGTTTGATCTACCACACAGTACAGTAAGAAAACTCTGCTGTAGGCCTAGCTCATCAGTGTAGAATCATCAGCACAGTAATCAATCAGCTCTGTAGACTCACAACAAGGACCATTCAGGCTGTGGTACGAGGCGGACGGAACCTTCCCCCCGCAACAGCTGCAGGAGATCCGCCGCAGCTCACTGGCCGCCGTGCTGTGTGACAACGGCGACAACTTCACGACGGTGTCCCCTGATGTCTTCTTGCTGCCAGAGGTCCAGGGAGGACTGCGTCCATGCAGCCAGGTGCCGCGGATGGACCTCACAGCCTGGCTGGACTGTCCGCATGGTGAGTGAGGCCGCACTCTTTCTATGTCCCCTACAAATCCTAGAACATACACTCATGGACAACACTTAAGGAAGTTGTACCTTTTAGCATGTATATCGGGATTCAGACAATAACTCTGAAAGATATTACAGTGACCTTTATTGAAGACATACGAGATAACAAAGTGTGAACAAAATTGATTCTGTCTCTTTCAAAAAAAAAAAAACTCATATCAAAATATTAAACTTCCTTAAGTTTTGTCCATGAGTGATATACTCTAAAGCTTAGCTAAGATAGTACATTAGTAATAATGGCTGCTGATTCTCCAGGTTTAAATGTCCAATATAACCGTTTTTAAAAACCTGTCGGGTGCAGAAAATAAACCAATTCCTAAAACCATTCTACAACTCAAAAAATTACTTCAGGGTTTTCCCCAGGAGGCATATAAAATGCTGATAAAACCAGCCTGTGTTTATTCTAATCATTGTCAAACAAAACCTACTTATTTAAAAGAGAAAAGTGACATGGTGGAGAGAGTTAAAAAAGTAGGATATCGAATTTGCTTGATACAATTATGGATAGACAAAAGAATTGCTATAAATTTATTAAATAAAAACAAACGATAGCATTGCGTCTCTTTATACATGAAATTTATTATGCTAGCTTTCGGATCTTATCGATCCTTCCACAGGCTAAGCTGTAAGTTGAGAGAAAGAGTATATATAGTTGTACAATATTATTTATATACACCTAACGAAGATAGAAAATATATAAAATATATAATATAAAATAAATATAAACACATTTCACGAGTTCACGTTTTCTCGTGGCCAGGCTGCAGTTGTTTCATCTTTGTCCAAAGCTCAGTTTGTTTTCTATTCATAGTCAATTGGTCCCTTTATTCCATTTACCTGTTGAAGGGCGTATATCTATCTACATGCGAACAAAACATGGTTTATGGGGTTATGGGTGTGAATTTGAAACTGGGGAAGATGAGGAAGGATCTGGTGAAAAGGAAGGGCTGGGCTGTTTTTTCTTGAATGAGTGGTACTGAGAAGGTAGTTCTATACGCCTGTTGATACTGTTTAAATCATGAGAGACAAAGGATTCTATTAATAATCTTTGATATTTGGATTTGATGTTTTGGTAATGACAGGTTGGGTCGGAAAGGTTAAAGGCATGGCCGGTTTTTGAGCCGGTTACTCCATAGGTTGCCAAGATTGCAACGCAAAATATGTGGGTGAGACTGGCCGCTTCATTTACAACAGAATTTCCGAGCACAACAGAAATATAATAAACAAAGATCCCAAATCTTTGATCTTTCAGCATACCTCAAAAACCGGCCATGCCTTTAACCTTTCCGACCCAACCTGTCATTACCAAAACATCAAATCCAAATATCAAAGATTATTAATAGAATCCTTTGTCTCTCGTGATTTAAACAGTATCAACAGGCGTATAGAACTACCTTCTCAGTACCACTCATTCAAGAAAAAACAGCCCAGCCCTTCCTTTTCACCAGATCCTTCCTCATCTTCCCCAGTTTCAAATTCACACCCATAACCCCATAAACCATGTTTTGTTCGCATGTAGATAGATATACGCCCTTCAACAGGTAAATGGAATAAAGGGACCAATTGACTATGAATAGAAAACAAACTGAGCTTTGGACAAAGATGAAACAACTGCAGCCTGGCCACGAGAAAACGTGAACTCGTGAAATGTGTTTATATTTATTTTATATTATATTTTATTTTCTATCTTCGTTAGGTGTATATAAATAATATTGTACAACTATATATACTCTTTCTCTCAACTTACAGCTTAGCCTGTGGAAGGATCGATAAGATCCGAAAGCTAGCATAATAAATTTCATGTATAAAGAGACGCAATGCTATCGTTTGTTTTTATTTAACAATTATGGATGCAACAGATAAACTTCTTTAGCTAGGGAATATGCATGTGCTTTAAAACAGTACAAATGCTTCAATTAATAGTAAAATTTGTATTATAAAACTAGATTCAATATATGTTATTCATTGAAAAACATCAAACACTTATTGTTTTAAACGATTATATCGCACATAGAAGTAAAATTAGGTTTTTTTTTTTTCAAAGGGCAGCGATTCGACTCACGAGAGGTCAGAACATTCGCTAAAGTTCCTTAGATGCTTGAAAGAAGACAACTATTAAAATGTTGTCAAAATTGGTAAGTGAATTCGACATAGGTGTTTAGATGCGGAAGAGGATTATTTCGAATATCATTAAATACAATTTTATTTTGATCTCAAAAAATTTTTGTTTTTCGAAAATTTCGGAAATTTCACGAAAGTACCTTGGGCATTATAAATATTACTCTTCTCTCTCTCACGTAATTTAACTAAAAAACCAAAATGTCTTTTCTATGGTACATTGCGTCCCAACTCCTCCAAGATACCAAACCCTTCGATTTGCTTTGATCGTGCTTTTTCTAAATATGGAAATTCTCTATATTCCATATACACTCATGGACAAAACTTAATGAAGTTGTACCTTTTAGCATCTTTATCGATATTTAGGTAGTAACTCTGAAAAATATTACAGTGACCTTTATTGAAGACAACACGAGATAACCAAATGTGAACAAAATTGCCTCTGTCCTCTTCAAAAAAAAAAAAAAAAAAAAAAATGGACGACCGGCGACAAAGGCTTTCCACATACTTAAGTTTTGTCCATGAGTATAATTGCTGCCCACTTCTCAAGATACACGAGCATTTTCCTCAAAATCTACCAGATTCTTAACACACATACATACTTACATACAAGAATGCAATCATAAAGGTATTACAGATTGGTTCTTCCAGACGTCTCTTGTCACCACGCATACTTCTAGCAGGTTCTAGTCAGCAGGGATTTCTTCGCCGTGCAATCACTGGACCAGAGATTTGCCTCACCATTGGTTAATCCACGACAGAGGTTATAGATCGCTACTACAATGTTGTGCCAAAAGTTCGTAAACACTTGCAAAAAATTAAAACACCAATATTATTCGCCGTTATGTATGATGTCTTTGTATTATATATAAAGTAATTGTATTATTATGTATTCGCCGTAATAATATTGTCACGAAGAAAAATAATCAAATAGGCTTCCGAATTACTTTAAATATTTATTTAATTACTTATAGGAAAGATTTTAAATATAAAAGTTACTATGTACAAATCGACCCAGCAGTTAGAACAAGAGAGGAGAACTGAGTTTTTCTACCTTCCACGTGGCGCCACTGTTTTCCCCGACCTGTCCGTCCAGTCCAGATAAGAGGAAATACCAGGAAACTCTGTCCTCCTGACAATATTATTCGCCAAGTAATAAGAAAAACAACGTTTTAAGAAAACACAAACTTTTGGGTCAATCTTATAAATGGAAGTTTTGCTTGTTCAATCAGCATTTGATTGGTGTGCAGACTGCAGTTCTCGTGGCCGCTTCCCTAGGTCCGTCTCTCCCCTGGAGCAGGTCGTGGCGGACCTGGAGCACCAGATGGCGCTGCTCACCCGACAGGTTGGCAAACACACAGCAGGCTGTACCTGCAGGAAACCATCCTGAACTAACCCACACATATACAGTTAAACCTGTCTATAGCGCCTTCCTCTCTATAGCGCCCGATTTTAAACATTAAAATGTAAACATTTTACATTAAAAGTGACCTGTCTATAGCACCTCCTCTCTATAGCACCCTATTTTGGTGATTCCCTAGATAGACAGGTTTAACTGTATCAATTATCCCAAATTTCTATTATCCTACCTGGAAAGGTGGAAAATTTCAATTCCCCGAACTATAAATGAGAAAATCACAACTACTCGAAATCCTAATTACGTGAATCATATTTAGATCATTTGTCTAAATGACAATCAAAGAATACTGTGTGTTGCTTCAAAGAATTTATTTGTATTTCTTCTCTTTCTCTCAAAGGCTGGTTAAAAAGGAAGCAAAAAAAGAATCTGTCAAGATGGCATTAAACAAGAGTCCGTTCTTGGGAGAGACTCGTAGATAGGCTATGAAGGCCTGGAGAAGATGGAGAGACTCAACAAAATGGTGGGAGACCCACGTGGTTCCCCAAACCTGGCTGCCTCTCCAAACCTCTTTCAAGCGACCTGAACCAGCTGGTATCTGGACATGGCCCTTTCCTAGAATAACTTGCAAGACTTAAAATTGAGTACTCCCAACTGGGCCTACGGTGATTCCAGTGCCGGAGCAATGTACTACCTTGTTGAGTGTCCTTGCCTAGAAGGAATGGGTCCACAGAGAAGAATTGCTCGAGGAGCAACAAGATCAGAGATCTTCAACAACAGCAGGGCTCTTATGGTGGAGGCATATAGGGTTGCACATAACCTCTCTATACTATAAGGTTCTGGACAGAACCGGTTCTGACCATCTTCCCGTGGGTCCTGTTGGTCGAACTCAGCCTCCAAATGATCTTTGTGAGGGAAACTGAGTGAAACCAAGCGTACTTGGATACAAATATAGAACTACTCTAGTACTAAAATAGAACTAATATATTACTAAATTTAGTATAATTATTATATCATTCCAACTTTTTGATCAGTTTAATCGCCAGGTCGCCTTTATTTAGTTCTGCTGTGTATTCAGAATTCATGTGAAAAACTAACCTTGTAGATAGATATTACTAGTTTATGCTAACCACGCCGATTGTTCAGGTGAAAGATCTGTCAGAACACGGAAGAGGTGAAACTTCCAGGAATATTTAGGTAAGTATTACAATCTTATTTTATGCCATGAATGAGCGACAGGTAAATCTAATGAGTGACCTTCGGTAAGAGATTACCTCCAGGAGACACCAGATCTTTGTTTCACATAAGACGTTCGACTAATCACACTGAATATATCTCGTTTGTGATATTTGTAAGTTTTTGTTAAGATTTGATTGTTGCTAAACTCTCTCTGTACAGCCAGTTAAAAGCCTGTTAGACTGAAGACCACAGCTTCGAGTCCCAAATGCAATTCTATTCCAATTCAAACAATAAATAATAAAACTGATAAACAAATTCAAACTGGGAATAACAATATTGAGCTAAACGCACTAATTCAAAACGGTAAATAATTATTTGGCTCCACATATCAGCTCTTCTTGTCAAAAGTAAAGCGCTAGCTAATGTGATGATGTTTATTTTAAAAAAATGCTTACGTAACATTTTCTGCATTATTACTGTATATATCAATTTATAGAAAAAATGGTTATCCTGCAAGAACTATGGGTGATGGAAAACTTCTGATTTCATTTTTGAATTCAGTATGAAAAGTTAGATTAGAATCAACATCAGGTTTTCTCCGGCAAAGTAAAATGTTTTTTTTTTTTTGTAGACCTGTGTAATCATAATGACCTGTACAACACGTGTAAAAGGGATAATAATAATAAAAACAATCAAATTCTAATTGGGATAAAGAAATAATCGGATGTGATTAAAATATTTTCAGTGGTATACATAAAAATTCACACTCTGAGATAGGTAAAATAACATATATGTACGTTATATTAAGTGTACGTTATATTGATTGTCTCACAATAGTTATTTATAAATTTGAAAATTAACAATTTTTATCTGATTTATTGTAAGAAAGAGAAAGCTTTCGAGCAACGACACAATCTTCTATCTCTTTTCTCAACCGTCAGTAGGAGACCGTTTTGACTCGATAAAACTGGATTTTTTTTACAGTGGGAAGGTCATCCAACCAAGGGCAGATGGGACTGGCTCCTCAGTTTGAAGGTCATCCAATCAAGGACAGATGGGACTGGCTTCTCAGTTGGTAGGTCATCCAACCAAGGGCAGATGTGACTGGCTTCTCGGTTGGAAGGTCATCCAACCAAGGGCAGATGGGACTGGCTTCTCAGTTGGTAGGTCATCCAACCAAGGTCAGATGGGACTGGCTCCTCTGTTGGAAGATCATCCAACCATGGGCAGATGGGACTGGCTCCTCTGTTGGAAGGTCATCCAACCAAGGGCAGATGGGACTGGCTCCTCAGGGGGAAGGTCATCAAACCAAGGGCAGATGGGACTGGCTTCTCAGTTGGAAGGTCATCCAACCAAGGTCAGATGGGACTGGCTCCTCTGTTGGAAGGTCATCCAACCAAGGGCAGATGGGACTGGCTTCTCGGTTGGAAGGTCATCCAACCAAGGGCAGATGGGACTGGCTCCTCAGGGGGGGAAGGTCATCAAACCAAGGGCAGATGGAACTAGCTCCTCTGTTGGAAGGTCATCCCACCAAGGGCAGATGGGACTGGCTCCTCTGTTGGAAGGTCATCCAATCAAGGGCAGATGGGACTGGCTCCTCAGGGGGAAGGTCATCAAACCAAGGGCAGATGAGACTGGCTCCTCTGTTGGAAGGTCATCCAACCAAGGGCAGATGGGACTGGCTTCTCTGTTGGAAGGTCATCCAACCAAGGGCAGATGGGACTGGCTTCTCTGTTGGAAGGTCATCCAACCAAGGGCAGATGGGACTGGCTTCTCGGTTGGAAGGTCATCCAACCAAGGGCAGATGTGACTGGCTTCTCGGTTGGAAGGTCATCCAACCAAAGTCAGATGGGACTGGCTCCTCTGTTGGAAGGTCATCCAACCAAGGGCAGATGGGACTGGCTCCTCTGTTGGAAGGTCATCCAACCAAGGGCAGATGGGACTGGCTCCTCTGTTGGAAGGTCATCCAACCAAGGACAGATGGGACTGGCTCCTCAGTGGGAAGGTCATCAAACCAGGGGCAGATAAGACTGGCTCCTCTGTTGGAAGGTCATCCAACCAAGGACAGATGGGACTGGCTCCTCTGTTGGAAGGTCATCCAACCAAGGGCAGATGGGACTGGCTCCTCAGCGGGAAGGTCATCCAACCAAGGGCAGATGGAACTAGCTCCTCTGTTGGAAGGTCATCCCACCAAGGGCAGATGGGACTGGCTCCTCTGTTGGAAGGTCATCCAATCAAGGGCAGATGGGACTGGCTCCTCAGGGGGAAGGTCATCAAACCAAGGGCAGATGGGACTGGCTCCTCTGTTGGAAGATCATCCAACCAAGGGCAGTTGGGACTGGCTCCTCTGTTGGAAGGTCATCCAACCAAGGGCAGATGGGACTGGCTCCTCTGTTGGAAGGTCATCCAACCAAGGACAGATGGGACTGGCTCCTCAGTGGGAAGGTCATCAAACCAGGGGCAGATAAGACTGGGTCCTCTGTTGGAAGGTCATCCAACCAAGGACAGATGGGACTGGCTCCTCTGTTGGAAGGTCATCCAACCAAGGGCAGATGGGACTGGCTCCTCAGCGGGAAGGTCATCCAACCAAGGGCAGATGGAACTAGCTCCTCTGTTGGAAGGTCATCTCACCAAGGGCAGATGGGACTGGCTCCTCTGTTGGAAGGTCATCCAACCAAGGGCAGATGGGACTGGCTCCTCAGGGGGAAGGTTATCAAACCAAGGGCAGATGGGACTGGCTCCTCTGTTGGAAGGTCATCCAACCAAGGGCAGATGGGACTGGCTCCTCAGCGGGAAGGTCATCCAACCAAGGGCAGATGGAACTAGCTCCTCTGTTGGAAGGTCATCCCACCAAGGGCAGATGGGACTGGCTCCTCTGTTGGAAGGTCATCCAATCAAGGGCAGATGGGACTGGCTCCTCAGGGGGAAGGTCATCAAACCAAGGGCAGATGGGACTGGCTCCTCTGTTGGAAGATCATCCAACCAAGGGCAGTTGGGACTGGCTCCTCTGTTGGAAGGTCATCCAACCAAGGGCAGATGGGACTGGCTCCTCTGTTGGAAGGTCATCCAACCAAGGACAGATGGGACTGGCTCCTCAGTGGGAAGGTCATCAAACCAGGGGCAGATAAGACTGGGTCCTCTGTTGGAAGGTCATCCAACCAAGGACAGATGGGACTGGCTCCTCTGTTGGAAGGTCATCCAACCAAGGGCAGATGGGACTGGCTCCTCAGCGGGAAGGTCATCCAACCAAGGGCAGATGGAACTAGCTCCTCTGTTGGAAGGTCATCTCACCAAGGGCAGATGGGACTGGCTCCTCTGTTGGAAGGTCATCCAACCAAGGGCAGATGGGACTGGCTCCTCAGGGGGAAGGTTATCAAACCAAGGGCAGATGGGACTGGCTACTCTGTTTGAAGGTCATCCAACCAAGGGCAGATGGGACTGGCTCCTCTGTTGGAAGGTCATCCAACCAAGGGCAGATGAGACTGGCTCCTCTGTTGGAAGGTCATCCAACCAAGGGCAGATGGGACAGGCTCCTCTGTTGGAAGGTCATCCAACCAAGGGCAGATGGGACTGGCTCCACAGGGGGGAGGTCATTAAACCAAGGACAGATGGGACTGGCTCCTCTGTTGGAAAGTCATCCAACCAAGGGCAGATGGGACTGGCTCCTCTGTTGGAAGGTCATCCAACCAAGGGCAGATGGGACTGGCTCCTCAGCAGGAAGGTCATCCAACCAAGGGCAGATGGGACTGGTTCCTCTGTTGGAAGGTCATCCAACCAAGGACAGATGGGACTGGCTCCTCTGTTGGAAGGTCATCCAACCAAGGGCAGATGGGACTGGCTCCTCAGCGGGAAGGTCATCCAACCAAGGGCAGATGGAACTAACTCCTCTGTTGGAAGGTCATCTCACCAAGGGCAGATGGGACTGGCTCCTCTGTTGGAAGGTAATCCAATCAAGGGCAGATGGGACTGGCTCCTCAAGGGGAAGGTTATCAAACCAAGGGCAGATGGGACTGGCTCCTCTGTTTGAAGGTCATCCAACCAAGGGCAGATGGGACTGGCTACTCTGTTTGAAGGTCATCCAACCAAGGGCAGATGGGACTGGCTCCTCAGGGGGAAGGTCATCCAACCAAGGGCAGATGGGACTGGCTCCTCTGTTGGAAGGTCATCCAACCAAGGGCAGATGGGACTGGCTCCTCTGTTGGAAGGTCATCCAACCAAGGGCAGATGGGACTGGCTCCTCAGGGGGAAGGTCATTAAACCAAGGACAGATGGGACTGGCTCCTCTGTTGGAAGGTAATCCAATCAAGGGCAGATGGGACTGGCTCCTCAGGGGGAAGGTTATCAAACCAAGGGCAGATGGGACTGGCTCCTCTGTTTGAAGGTCATCCAACCAAGGGCAGATGGGACTGGCTACTCTGTTTGAAGGTCATCCAACCAAGGGCAGATGGGACTGGCTCCTCTGTTGGAAGGTCATCCAACCAAGGGCAGATGGGACTGGCTCCTCAGGGGGAAGGTCATCCAACCAAGGGCAGATGGGACTGGTTCCTCTGTTGGAAGGTCATCCAACCAAGGGCAGATGGGACTGGCTCCTCTGTTGGAAGGTCATCCAACCAAGGACAGATGGGACTGGCTCCTCAGCGGGAAGGTCATCCAACCAAGGGCAGATGGGACTGGCTCCTCTGTTGGATGGTCATCCAACCAAGGGCAGATGGGACTGGCTCCTCTGTTGGAGGGTCATTCAACCAAGGACAGATGTGACTAGCTTCTTTTAGGTTTTGTAGATCGGTATTTCATATAAAAAAGGCAGTATCTTGTCAATAGCTCTTACTAGCTATCTTCAAACTTAGTAAGTATGCTATTCTATTGGCGAATGTTAATAAAACTGTCTAAAATATCTTTTAGAGACAACTTCGATCACAAACATGTAGTGCCATCATGGAAAGTTTTCTTATTTGTGCCTGGGTGAGATACCATCCCATGTCGGTATTAAAAAGAATTTTTGGTAACATCTAGCATTTTTTAAATGTGCAAAATGAGGGTTGGTCGCTAAGTTGAACTACAAAAAGAAGTTCATTCATCTTTTCTAAATCTTAAGATTGCTATATTTCTGTCATTTTATTGTTTTGTTCTTTCACTAATGTCCTTCAAGACTTCCAAATGTTGTCTGTTTTAGGTTGAATAACTCCTGTGAGATGTTCCTGGATTCTTCAAGAATTGACGCCAAAGTTTCAAAAGTTCAAAGCCTGTTTGTGAATAAAAGAGAATTATAAAATGATTTTTTCTGCGTGTATATATCACCATATATACACCATATATGATCGGTATCATCAGAAATAATGGTATTGGGTACAGAGATCTGTTTCGGTCCCAGAAATATGGTGGTAAATCCAAACTGCCCCGTCATAGCTGCTAGAATCACCTAGAATTGACAATGTGTAGAAGGAACCACAACCTACGCTATGTAATACTAATTAACATGTCAACATGTCTGGCCAGCATTCATAGGGTCAGAATTATACTTCGGACAGTAAATATTTTTATTCAATTTTTAACACCTTGCCAAACACAAGGTAATAAGACCAAATCCAAATAAATAAATAGTCCGTGACGTTTCGGCAACAGCGTTGTTACCATCTTCAAACAAAAGTACTGAAGATGGTAACAATGCTGTTACTGAAACGTCATACACTATTCATTTATTTGGATTTGGTCTTATTACCTTGTGTTTATAATCTAACTTTTATTTGCATAATCAAACACTCCCATAATTATGCCTACATGTGGTGTTCCGCTAAACAAGACCTGTGTGTAGAAAATGTTGACCAAGTAAAATACAAAGTCACAAATAGGAAACTATACTTTATTGTCAAAAAAATATAACATTACAATTTTTTTTTTTAAGGTTTTTTTTTTTTTTGGTAGTTACAATTTGAAAATTTGGCAAAAATAGGAGCGTAGCATTCGTAAATATACACATCTAGTTTGAGATATATGGCAACATAAATAAGATTGTTATAAAAAATAAGAAAGAAATTTGTAAATACAGAAAACAAAATGATAAATTTATTTACTTATTTTAATATGATTCACGATTCATATTTTTGTGTGGTTAGGGTTCTATGAAAAACATTTTGAATAAAACCCAAATAAGAATATATCAATTTTTTCTAATTATTTTTTCACGATTTTTGACACATCAAAAGATTTTTGAAATAGAAAAAATTAAAGTTTTATATAATTTTGGCTTTTTGCCCCAATAATAAATCAAAGTAGAATTGTGAAAATTATAAAAGAAATTTTTAAAAAATTAAATTAAATTAAGGAAACTAGTGGAATGTGCAAATTAATAAAAAAAGGTATCTGCTAATAATTATTTTGATAACTGGTGCAAACCATCAAAAAGGTGTCACAGACACTATTTCCCAGCAAGATATAATTCATTTGTAAGTGCAAAAGTTGACATCTGTAGACATGTGGTGCACTTACAGTAAAAGCAGTCGTCAACTTCTACCCACCATGACTATCATGACCTGTACCACATGTACTAGGGATAATAATAATTTTTTTAAAAGATATTATAAAGTCATATTTTTTTAAAGACTATTATAAGGTACAATTTGGATTATAGACAAAAAAAATTCCAAGGTAACAAGACACCAAATTGGAGAGATTGGATCTTATTACCTTGTAACTTTAAAAGAGATAATAGGAAAGAAAGTAATTAAGATAAATACAGTAGAACCTCCATGAAAGGACACTCATGCTAGAGGACACCTCTCTATAAAGGACAGTTTTCATCTTCAAAATTAGCTTTTTTACTGTTTAGTAACAATCTGGTAAGAGGACATATCTCCCTAAAGGACACTTTAGCTCTGCAATTAGGTGTCCTTTACAGGGAGGTAGTTCTACTGTATATATCTATATTTAGACTCTGTGTTCTACAGTGTATAGAGTGAGTAGAGACAAAATCGTAAAGTTATTTCTAACTATAATAGCTGGATTTGAATTATAAATATTATAGGCAAAGTGTTTTATAATTAAGTTGACAATTAAGGAAAAGTTCATTAGAGAATAAAAGAGGTAAAACAATAAATAATTTGTACTATACTAGTATATATATACAGTTAAACCTGTCTATAGCGCCCCCTCTTGGGACTCACCAAAATAGGGTGCTATAGAGAGGGGGTGCTATAGACAGGTCACTTTTAATGTAAATCGCATCGTACTACATATTTAAAATCGGGCGCTATAGAGAAGGGGTGCTATAGATAGGTCACTTTTTATGTAAATCGCATCGTACTACATATTTAAAATCGGGCGCTATAGAGAAGGGGTGCTATAGATAGGTCACTTTTATTGTAAATCGCATCGTACTACGTATTTAAAATCGGGCGCTATAGAGAAGGGGTGCTATAGACAGGTCACTTTTAATGTAAATCACATTGTACTACGTATTTAAAATCGGGCGCTATAGAGAAGGGGTGCTATAGATAGGTCACTTTTATTGTAAATCGCATCGTACTACGTATTTAAAATCGGGCGCTATAGAGAAGGGGTGCTATAGATAGGTCACTTTTATTGTAAATCGCATCGTACTACGTATTTAAAATCGGGCGCTATAGAGAAGGGGTGCTATAGACAGGTCACTTTTAATGTAAATCGCATCGTACTACGTATTTAAAATCGGGCGCTATAGAGAAGGGGTGCTATAGACAGGTCACTTTTAATGTAAATCGCATTGTACTATGTATTTAAAATGGGGCGCTATAGAGAAGGGGTGCTATAGACAGGTCACTGTTAATGTAAATCGCATTGTACTATGTATTTAAAATAGGGTGCTATAGAGAGGGGGGTGCTATAGACAGGTCACTTTTAATGTAAATCGCATTGTACTACGTATTTAAAATCGGGCGCTATAGAGAGGGAGACACTATTTAGAGGGGGCGCTATAGACAGGTTTAACTGTATATAAATGGCACGATTAAAGGAAAATAAGCAAAATTCCATTAAACATCCAAAATAAGCTCTAATTCTATACAAGATGTAATGGGAGTCTAGCAGAAATCACTCCTGCTACAGAGGACAACCAATATTTCAATAAGTGCAACTACATTGTGTGTGAGATGTAAAATCTCTAAAAATTCTTATCAACATAGTCTAACATTCTTTAGTCATGATAGGGAAGACTAAAAATGAGAAAAAGCATAAAAATGTGAACATTGTCATACCAATACTCATTTCTATTGTAGCTAAAGGCAAAAAGACAAAATAACAAATATAAAAATATATACACTCATAGACAAAACTTAAGGAATCGGAAAGAGGAAATAAGGAAAAAAATTGGAATTGAAAAAAATTGATGTCATCGATTATATATATTTTTTAAAGAATACAGAGGTAATTTTGTTCATACTTGGTTATCTCGTGTCTTCAATAAAGGTCACTGTAATATCTTTCAGAGTTATTGTCTCAATCCTGTTAAAATGCTAAAAAGTACAACTTCCGTAAGTGTTGTCCATGCGTGTACTTTCAGAGTTATTATCTGAATCCTGATATACATGCTGAAAGGTACAACTGCCTTAAGTGTTGTCCATGAGTGTATATGTTAGGCAAGGTCAATTGGCTAAAAGAAAATGGGTATCAAGTAGCAAGGCAAGAGTTTCTACCCTTCTGTTGTAAAAAGATGGAAAATGTCACCAGGCTTGTACAAGACCAACAAGACTGGTGACAATTTACACCCATGTTGGACTATTTGACTGGAGGATCATCATCAAACATTATTAAATATAAGAATGTTCTCTTCACAACTAGATAGCTTTCTATAGAGATTTAAACTATTCAAATCATAAAAATCTATTTAAAAACCAATGAAAAATCTTATTAATTGTTCAAATAAACAGCTAAAAGAAATTAAGATTTAATCCAAATAAATTAATAGTCAATAGTAAATATATAATACAATAGAACCTCCCTTTAGCGGACACTTCTCTACAAAGGACAGTTTTCATTTGCAAAATTACCATTTTTACTATTTAGCCACTCTCCGGTAAGAGGACAACTCTCCTTAAAGAACACTTTGGCTCTGTAATTAGGTGTTGTCCTTTACAGGAGGTTCTACTGTATAATTCATAGTAAATTAATAGCTTTATCATGTTCAAATAAATAGTAATAGGGTTTTCCTAGCTTCATTTATTCCCCATCTAATATTGTCTGTTTATTTGGTGGATGGGATACATTACATTCACTCTCTCTGATAGCTTTTAATACACCCATACCTTGCTTTGCATCGGGGTTACGTTCCAAAAAAACACGATACAAAGTGAAAATATGTGAAGGCGCAATCAAAAACAAAGGTGTTGCCATATTTTAGGAAAAAAAATTAAAGACTCGAATCCAAAACAACGCAACTTCGAAAATCTAACGACGCACAGTGAAAATCAGTAAACATTAAGCAGCGACGCAACTTAGAAAAAAAACGCAAAACGAAACGACGCAAAGCGAGGTATTGGTGTATATATTTTCTTTTTACAGTTTTAATCTTTTTGACCATTTATAGAATTTAAAATATGTTTGTTTATATTTCTCACAATGCTTTATAGCTTTCTTAGTAAGTTTTATTAAGAAACATTGAGAGAAAAGAGAGCCGTATGTAAATAAACAATATCATGTAAATAACTAATCTTTTCTGGGCGGTTATACACCTGTGGATGAATCCTGTGTAGGGAATAGGTCCCCAATAAAAGGCTTGTTGGTGCTGTTAATCACTACAATGGACATTATAAACACAAGGTAATAAGACCAAATCCAAATAAATAAATAGTGTGTGACGTTTCAGTAACAAGCGTTGCTACCATCTTCAGACAAAAGTACTGAATGAGAAATTTTACCACAGCATGATTTTAAAATAGTTACTGTTATCAAGTGTGTAAACAAGATAACAGATAAGAAGAAGATATTTATCTGAGAAACACAGAATATTATTCTTAGAATTAAAAGTGGAAAAAACCCAATGGTCTTATTACCTTGTATAATCCAAATTGTGCCTTATCAATACAATGCACATTGTATAAACCTGGACGCCCACCGACATGCTTCGTGGACCAATTAAAGGAACTCACTGGCTTAACAGTCGCCGAGATGGTACATCGAGCTCAAGACAGAGATGGCTGGTGTCGTGTTTGGGATGTAATACGTACAATGGGCCACAACGTTCATCCTCAAATAAAAAGATTTAAAAACAATACACAGCTTAAAAAGAACCATCAGTTCATTACAGACAATATACAAACAGATTTTTTTAGAGAGAATAGCAAAGATGTCAGGAATCTAACACTAGACAGCATGCTCTGAACATGTCACTTCTATTAGAAAAATTACATTTTAGGATTTAACCAATTCCATTTATAGGAAAAACTCAACTAAAGTCATAATAAAAAATTTTAAGAAAAAAAAAAAGCTCTAACATTTGACTAAATACAATATACACTCTTTTGGTTATTTCTCCTATAATTGAAAACAAATAGAAGAAGCACCAGTTCAACTCAATCAATATAAAAAATGTAACACAAAATTTAAAATAAAATATTTTAAAACTATTTTGTGTGGAATGTATAATTATTGGATGTGTATCCAAACTTGTGTGCCAATATGTAATTAAGTTAGACATTCTGGGACTAACATTAAGTTTCAATATTTAGTAATCTGTATTTAGTAGTAATCTGTAATTTAGTAATCTTTCATTAGATATACTAAACAGGACCTTTGGGAGAGGCCACCGCATCATCAAACAGCTCGAGGAGCATGAACTCGTGTAATTTGTGTAATCTTTGCACAAGGGGATAAGAAACAACAGGACCTTTGTGGACACTGCATCATTAAACAGCTCGAGGAGCATGGACTTATGGAATTTGTGTAATCTTTGCACAAGGGGATAAGAAACAATGACAACAGGAACTTTGGGAGTGGCCACTGCTCATCAAACAGCTCAAGGAGCATGAACTACTAAATTTATGTAATCTTTGCACAAGAAGATAAGAAACAACAGTGATTAGTTTTAAAAATCATCATGCAGGTAGTTTCTTTAGCTTTCTTTTCCATGTTTGAAACTGTATGAGGTACAATAAATGTTTGTTCTGCAGAAGACTTGGCCAATCTGGATGATGAAGCTAGAGAATTTTGCAATATATATATTTTTTTATTATCCCTAGTACATGTAGTACAGGCCATGATAATCATGGTGGGTAAAAGTAGGCGACTGCTTTTACTGTAAGTGCCCCACATGTCTACACATGGGAAAAGTAGTTCGCCTTTGCAATTACAAATGTGCTTGATATAAGTTGATGGTATTGGGGGTTGTCCATCAAGACTGTTGACAATATGGCCAACACTCCATTCCAATTATCAGGACTACTATTTAGAAGTCTAATAGATTTCCAATATAAATTGGGTTAAAACTTTTTTTATACATTTGTTAGTAAACTATAAAAAAACTAGATTGATTAGAATTCATTTCCACAGAATGAAGAAGAAAACAAATTTTCCTTCTTTGATTACCAATTTAGAGATCAAACCGATAGATGGATTAAACAGGACCTTTGGGAGAAGCCACTGCTCATCATAAAACAGCTCGAGGAGCATGAACTCATGGAATTCGTGTAATCTTTACACAAGGGGATAAGAAACACTTTATACATAATACTAAGATATTATACATAACAGCAAATGATATTGTTATTTCAATTTTTTGCAAGTGTTTATGAACTTTTGGGACAATCTTGTAGAATAACAGAAGAGAGGCAGACCACAGAAACTGTTGGAGAATCAATCCTTCCCAGGTTCTATGCAAGCCATGGAGATAGATGTTCCAACAAAGATACAGCCATCCTGTGTAGTCCTATATAGTGCTGTACATATTCTTGCAGAAAAGAAGAATCCTATAATGCCAATCCTTGATTTAAGACCCCACAGGATTTAAATTAAATTTTATATTATAAAAACTAAAATACACAAGACACCAAAATGGTAATTCCTCATGTCATCTTAGAAAAAGTTTCTCTTAACACAATTGAATTAAACAATCTTATTTCACAAGAATGGAACTCTATTCCGCCTTTGCCAGTCCCAAGCCCGAATGGAAAAGGAGGAGGGGGAGCAGTAACAAGCTCGTTAAAAAACCTGGGCTCAGCTGGCCCGGCTGATAGTACCCTGTAAGGGTTCCTAATCCAGGGATACAGGATGAGCAGCGTTTGTACTCCATGTTAGGAGCGGTTGTACATGGCGTCTGTTCCTCATGTCAGAGGCGGCCATTTCTTTTGGAGCTAAGTCGGCCTGCCACTGAGTAGTGCTCCCAGTATTAATGACAAAGGCAGACACATTCTACATCACCCAGTCATGATGGTTGTCAAACAGACACCATCAAGGGTCACAACTTGATACCCTAATATGATTGAGTGGAGATAAGAAAGAAGAAGACAAGAATGGAAGATTATGAAAGACATAACAGTGGGAGAGATTTCTACAAGTTCTATGTGTTTGGTCCCATATATTATATTTAGCATCCTTCAAGTCGACTTTTAGTGTGACCAAATGGACAAATATGCTCCAATTTGATTCAATATATATATAACTATATACAGTAAAACCCCTCTATAGCGAACCTCAGTGGGACTAAACCTATGGTTCACTATAGCCATGGTACACTATGTAGCCAGTTTACTGTATTATAAATTGGAGATTATTTCAGGTTTGTTATAAGGGAAGGTTCGCTAATATCCCAGATTCATTTTAGAAGGATTTTACTGTATGTACACTAGTTCAAAATGATATGTTTTTTATTAGTCCATCTAAATATATTCTGCTAGGGTCTCTTTTATTAGCATTCTACATTCTATTTGAAAAATATATATAAATCTTTGAATTGTTAAAAAACTACCAAATATTAAGAGAAAAAAATGTTCTCAATATTTCTTCCAAGTATATAATTTAATTCAGCATCCAATATTTTATAAGGGGTTGTGAGAAAAACATATAAAACTCTAACGTAGAAACAATTTGAACATTTTTTTCACAAATCTTAGATAATGACTATAAATCGGAGATAGAAAATAGCTCAAAGAGCATGGAGACTCATGGAATTTGTGTAATATTTGCATAAGGGTATAAAAAGAATCGGATATACAGTAGAACCTCCATGAGAGGACACTCCCGCTAAAGGACACCTCTCTACAAAGGACAGTTTTCATTTGCAAAATTGCCATTTTTACTATTTAGCAACTCTCTGGCAAGAGGACACCTCTCCCCAAAAGAACACTTTGGCTCTGCAATTAGGTGTTGTCCTTTACAGGGAGGTTCTACTGTAATAACATTCCTAATTTTGTCAATTTAAAAATTCTGGTATCATATATTTTCTACAATGTTAGAAGTAAACTCGATGTAACATGCATTCCTGGAGTATAAAAGTCCATTTTGTCAATAAATTAGATAGATAAAATATATTTATGGCACACAATTTGAATAATAAATAAAATTGTTTGTAAACAATATTGACTAAATATATAGATTTTACACAAATAAATTTACTGGCAATGTGCTTCTTTTAAATATCATCACAAGGTAATAAGACCAAATCCAAATAAATAAATAATGTGTGACGTTTCGGTAACAGCGTTGTTACCACCTTCAGACAAAAGTACTGAATTTCATTCAAAGTCATTCAGTACTTTTGTCTGAAGATGGTAACAACGCTGAAACGTCACACACTATTTATTTATTTGGATTTGGTCTTATTACCTTGTGTTTATAATCTATAAACCAAATTGTGTCTTATCAATTAAATATCATCAAATATTGTCTCTACGCATTGCCAGTAAATTTATTTGTGTAAAATGTTAACAAGAGATGGCAATTTGATTTACTAAATATATATGACAAGATGTAAGAGAGAATTTAACAAAGATTCTGGTGTGTGACTCAACAAAACATCTCTTTGAACATTTGAAAAAAAGCACCCAACTAAATATCAATCCAAATATGTCTGCTAACCAGAACATAATATCCCAAATAGGTCTTTCTACATGATAAAACACAATTATAGATTAGAACTACAAGGTAATAAAGACCTAATCCAAATAAATGTATAGTGTGTGAGGTTTCGGTAACGTTTCGAAGATGATAACAACGCTGAAACGTCACACACTATTTATTTATTTGGTCTTATTACCTTGTGTTTACATTTTTATAGCAATCTTTTAAAAATATTTGTTGGCTGTATAGAAGCAATGTTTTCCTTTTGTAGATAGCAAATATAATTACAAAAAATATTATTTTCAACATAATTATCTAAATATACAAACATCCCAATTATATAGAACCAATAATTGATATAAGTTTTAAGATGGAAGTACATGTGAATACAGTAAAACCCCGCTATAGCAAACCTCAATGAGACTGAACCTGTGGTTCACTATAGCCATGGTTTGTTATAAGCCATAGTTTACTATAGTCATGGCACCTACTTCTATCCACCATGATTATCATGCCTGTACCACGTGTACTAGGGATAAGCAAAAAAAAACTATAGCCATGGTTTAAGAAAAAGGCATCTCCTTATCGTGCAACTGAAAGTTGCTGATGGCTTGCGCCATCTATCGGAATAAATATCAACTATTCTCGTTTATTTTTAATTATTCCAGAATTGGCCAAATACCCATTCTTGATTAATCAAGAAAAGCTAACCACGGACGCCTTTCGGGCTGTTGGCCCTCATCAGCGTGGTGCAAGCTGTACCTCAACGACCAAAAAATTGGCCATTAAGGCATCCTGAAAAATCATGAAATGGGTAGTTAAGGCCAGAATTGCGTGAGAACGCTACACAATGTGAAAGCCATCAGCAACTTTCAGTTGCACGATAAGGAGATGCCTTTTTCTTAATTTATGCATCTTATCCCAGTACAATATTACATTTGTACTATTTTTTCATATAGTTATGGTGTTATAAGTCATAGTTCACTATAGCCATGGTTTATTATAGGTGATATATCAGTTTTATAAAATATAAATGGAGATTATTTCATGTTTGTTATAACAAGGAGTGGTTCACTATATCCCTGGCTTGTTTTAGCGGGGTTTTACTGTATCTTTGGGCCTACTAAAATATATCATTCTGCTTAGTTGGGACAAAGGAAAAAAGGTAAATAAAATTGAAACATTGATTAAAACAATAGCTGTAAATATCTATGGGAATTTTGCCGGGAGGCTAATGATCTATAAAAATGAAGGACACCTCTCCAGTCAAAATAGACATCAAGTCTAGAGATCCCATCTATTGACCATCTAGCTTTGACTTCTATTTTGACAGGAGAGTTATCCTTTATTTTTGTAATATGGCTGTAAATTTATATTCTTTTAAGTTTGTTTGTCAAAATTTTCAAAATAACTTTTTAAGAATAAATGATGATAAAAAAATCTAAAATTATGCACCATATCCTTAAAAAAAATAATAATAATTTCATACTATCTATACAAAAATAGAGTTTTTAAAAATTAAAAAATAAAAAAAGAAGAGAAAAAAATGGAACGTACCAGAATAACAATATAAGCAAGATTGGCTTTTTAAAGAAAACAATAATAAAGGGGAAAAAATCTGAAGTCAATAATATATAGTACAGTTAGTTATCTCTATATCAAAAGGTATTTAAACAATCGACAACCCTCCCCCCCTGAAGTTGACCAAAAGGAATCAGAGACCATCTTGGATGCGTTGTTCCAACTGCTGTAGCTGAAGCTCCATTTCCTCTGGAAGATCCTTGCCTACTTGCTGGGTGAAATACTTCCTGATCTCTGTCACCTCTTGAAGCCAGAAGTCTTTGGGCAACCGGAAGAGTTCTTCAAGATCCAAGGACTTGGGATCAAGACCATCTGTATTCAAGGCTCCTTTGGCAGGAATGTAGCCGATTGGAGTTTCCTGGAACACATATCTGTGTTGATGACAGGGGAAGATTTACTAAATAACATATTAGAAGATCAGCTTTGTTCACACATGACAGAGAAGTATAGGGAGAGTCAACGCTATCTTTAAATCTCCTCAAAATACAAAAAAGTCTTCTTCTTCTTCTTTTATATCTCCACTCAAACATATTAGGGTATCAAGTTGTGACCCTTGATAGTGTCTGTTTGACAACCATCATAACTGGGAGAAGTAGAATGCGTCTGCCTTTTTCATTAAGACTGGAAGCACTACTCAGTGGCAGGCCGACTTAGCTCCAAAAGAGTAAAAGAGATCAATCATTTTTAGGACACATACACTGTGTTCTTACAACAGGAAATGTATAAAGACTTTGCTAACTGGAGATACCCTATATAAGTAAACTTACAAAGAGAAACACTTCAGGAAAGTGAACCCCAAAAAACAAGAGAATGTATTTTAAACTCTAAAGATGGCTATAAAATCCAACTGTCCCAATACATTTTGATCCTCAAGCTCCTACATGTATTCACCTGATGTGTCAGACTAGATGAAGTCCTACAGCAAACATTTGATGGACAAGGTACTGCGGTATAGTAGTAGAACACTAACCAAATCAAAATTCAATTATTCAACCACAAAGATGGAATGCTTAGCAATGGTTTGGGCAATATCCAATTAAGAGGCTTTAGTGTAAAAGTGTTTTTAGGGGGGGTCGGTGGAAGGCTGGTATACACCATTGGTTTACGACCGTTACGACCCTGGTTCGATTCCCGCATTTTTGATTTAAAAAAAAATGCTCCAATGTCCCCCTATTCTTGCAAAAGACCAACCCCACCAGCGAGTGCAAGTAACCAAACGGGGCTCTGGCATATTTATTTGTAAGTGCAAAGTCAAACTGCTTTTCACATGTGTAGACATGTGGTGCATTTACAGTAAAAGCAGTCACCTACTTCTACCCACCATGATTATCATGGTCTGTACCACGTGTACTAGGAAAAAGAAAAAAAAAAAGTGTAAGCATTTTAGAATGATGACAGATCACCATGCCCTTTGTTAGCTTATAAACCTAAAATACCTTACTGGTAGACTAGGTAAATGGGTTCTAAAAAAATCTAGGAATACACAAGTCAGGGGAGGGAACACTTAGATGCTACTGCCTATCAAGATAACCTTTGTCTGAAACTAAGCCTAAAGGTGATTGCGATTAAATGTTCTTTAGACAGAATAGGAATTAGAAGGACAACTTCAATGTTAGAAAATGCCTTAAGGTTAATGATGGCAAGCATTCCATCAACCAAAATACGAAGGAACAAAACTTCTCAGTAAAAGTAACCTATATCCAAACAGGAATCCTTAGCTATACTTGTGTGTGTGGTTGTACCACAGAGTAGAAGAAACAAGTTAGATGAACTAAACAAGACCTTTGAGAGAGGCCGCTGCTTATCATTGAACAGCTTGAGGAGCATGAACTCAAGGAATTGGTGTAATCTCTACACAAGGGGATAAGAAACAATAACAACCTTTCATGATGTAACATTAAGCTGGTGCTAAAATTCTTCTTCTTCTTTCTTATCTCCACTCAATTATATTAAGGTATCAAGCTTGTAAAGCTTGTTGATGGTGTCTGTCGGGGAAGAGTAGAGCTCATCAATGGATGAGTCAATACAGTCAATAATGTGTTTTGGAGTTGCAGGTTGACACTTAGTACATAGTGGGAAAACCCTGCAACCATTCTGGAAAGTCATTTTCCGTAGATGACCAGACTTAAGTCTGGAAATCAAAGACTGTTGTCTGGTGCTAGAGTTCTAACCTGGTAGTCAGACTGAACAGGGAAGGAAGTACCTTACAAGAATGGTAACCTATCTACCTTGTCCACAACCTTACATTTACATTTCTCCCCTTTTTGGGATGTATTAGTGAGGGGTTGTGAGCTTGGAGCATTTCTTTAGAATTTTATGGGATTAAAAAATGTATCAGTAGAGTGTTTGCAATGGTACACCATGAAGACACCTTTTTTATAAAGATAAATTGAATTAACATTACCTGGTAACACGCTAGGTAAATTGACTTAAGGTCTTATTCAAGCTGTCCATGATATGGATAATTCCCATACACAGTAAAACATATGAGCTACCTGTGCAATATTTTCTCCATCCACTCTGCGGCAGATGTACTCCAGGACCCTACTGTTTTCTCCAAATCCAGGCCAGAGGAAGCCTCCCTCTTCAGACTTCCTGAACCAATTGACATGGAAGACCTTGGGCAGCTTGTAATCTTTTTTCTTTTCAAAGCTGAGCCAGTGACTCAGGTAGTGGCCAAAATTATAGGCAAAGAATGGCCTCATGGCAAATGGGTCATGCATGATGACCTTCCCTTTATGCTCAGCCGCAGCAGTGGCCTCTGATCTCATGGCAGCGCCAATGAAGACACCATGACGCCAGTTGAAAGCCTCATAGATAAGGGGAACTCCTTTAGGTCTGCGACCTCCGAATATAATGGCAGAAATGGGCACGCCCTCAGGATCCTCCCATGCTGGGTCCAGAATGGGGCATTGAGAGGCCGGGGTGCAGAACCGAGAGTTGGGATGGGCCGCTGGCTTGCCACTGTCCTGCTGCCAGTTCTCCACTCCCAGCCAGGACTTGATCCGCACCCCTGGGGAGATCTCCTTCTCCAGCCCCTCCCAGTACACTCCGCCGTCACTGGTCTCAGCCACATTGGTGAAGATGGTGTTACGCTGGATGGTGGCCATGGCGATAGGGTTGGTCTTGGAGGATGTTCCTGGAAACAAACGTCAATGTGTTGGGGAGATGGGTAACAACTAAACCATATACTTTTGCTCATTACTTTAGAGATTCTTAAAAAAAACATAGGACAACATACAAAAGTTACTTGTAAGTTGAGAAGGGTAATCTTTCGACTAAGTACCCTCTCTTCTATTGAGTCTGCCCTAGCTTGGAAGACACAGGCCAACAGATGATCAAGAAAGAAATGCATTACAACACAAACCATCTCAATTCAAAAATTCCATAAGTTCATTCTCCATCTAAGTATATCTTATTTTATGTTTTAAATATTAGGCTCACAAATGATTATGCACAATTTGGATTATAGATACAAGAAAATAAGACCTAATCCAAATAATTTAATAGTGTGTGACGTTTCGGCAACAGCATTGTTACCATCATCAGATAAAAGAATAATTTATATTATATAGAATAATTATTCTTTTGTCTGATGATGGTAACAATGTTGTTGCCGAAACATCACACACTATTAAATTATTTATATTAGGTCTTATTTTCTTGTATTTATTAGGTGCACAAGTATGACTCTGTATTTTTTTTCCTGGTTAGAAAATTTTATGAAATGGAAACAAAATTGTATTTTACATTTATAAAAAAATAATTTCCATCATTAGATACTCCCATAATTTGGGTAGTTTATTGATGCCATTAAAAAATGTATTGGTTTCAAGACATCCACACATCAAACCAACTTTAAACATTGTGATTCTGGAAGCACTGGTCAGCCAGATCATCAACTGATACAATGGAGCTATGTTTGAAGATGGAGGAAGACTTCCCATTTGAAGCCTTTCAGGATGTCTTCGCTGATTGTGCAGCATGTAGCCTTACATTGTGATGAAGTAGTATCAATTATTCAAGTCGTTACAAACATTATGGTCGTTTCACTGTGATTTCTTGGACAACTATGTTAATTGTAAATAAGGCCTAATTTGGATTATAAACAAAAGTTAATAACACATTATTTATTTGGATTTGGTCTTATTACCTTATGTTGTGTTAATTGTTGTTATAATACGGATATTATAGACCAATTACAGAATACGTTTATCAAAAATTTTCTGAATCTACCAAGATATATACCAGGGTATATTGTAAGGCTGGAAACAGGCAGAATATCTCTGACTTTTACAACGATCAAATTAATTATGAAATATTTCATTAGATTACAAAAAATGGAGGACAATAGACTACCTAAGCTATGCTGGAATAGATTGAAGGAAATTTCCTTAATGACAAAAAAACCTATAGGATTTTGTAAGAATATTATGGATATCATCAATCATTGTGGACTCACATGGCTAAACTATAGGTTAAATTATGATGACATACAGATCGAACTTCCGAATATATTAAAAATAAAAATTGAACAGCTATTGCAGCAAGATCTGGCAAAATTATCTCTTACGAAAACATACTCAAACTATAGGTTACTTTATAATTCATTCATTCCAGAACATTATTTTTCATGCAATTTGTCTTCAGCTTTAGTGAGTTTTATTGCACAGATCAGATTAATGTCAACAATGATCAAAGAAAATCATATTTACGCAATTAAGAAAGAAGATTTGTACTGTGGGTTATGTGGAAGTCAGATAACTGATGAAATATACCATTTTATTGTTGAATGCGGGGATCTGGAAGGAGAGAGAAAAAATATCCTGAAAAGTCTTCCTAGACCGCATTTGAACTCAATAAAGCTAGTAAAAACTGTTTCAGATAAGAAAAGTTGGGCAATTGAACTGTTCAACTATCAAAAAGCGGTTGGAAATAAAATTGCACTCGTGGAAGAGAGAAGAACAGGGGCACAATAAAAAGTGACCCTGTTTGCCATACCTTAATTGTAAATACTCTATCTTCCCCTTTTCTCTTATGTTTAATATTGTCTGTAACTCTACGACGAATCCGTACAGGGCAAGATGCCCTAATAAAGTTTTTTGTTGTTGTTGTTGTTGTGTTAATTGTTGTTGATAGCTATGAGCAGTGACTGTTTCACCTGTTTCCAGAAGTTCATCATAAAGTATGCTGATCTCACCAGATGCACAGAAAAACCTTTTTAACCATGGATATTTTGGATTTGGTGGTTGTCAGCTATCCTGGGCTGACCCATGGGGTACCCGTGTCAAAATACACCCATTTTTTATCCCTAGTCATCTCATGGAATGGGTTGTAGTAGGGGTGCAGCTTTCGTTGATCATGGCACACTTTGGTGAAAGTCTGACTGCAATTTGAGGAGGTTTTTACTGTAAGTGCACCACATATCTACACACATGAAAAGCAGTTCGACTTTTGAACTTACAAATATGCCAAAGCCCCGTTGTAACCATTGTGTTCCATCCACCTACTAGTGAACAACCCACAACTTGGGAAATATGCAATGTGACAATAAGAAACCAATGTGAGCACTCACCAGGTGCAACACCAAAGAAGCCGTATTCCGGATTGATGGCCCTCAGTTGTCCAGCAGAGTCAAACCTCATCCAGGCAATGTCATCACCGACACACTCCACCTTGTAGCCGGGGATGGTGGGAGTCATCATGGCCAGGTTGGTCTTGCCACAGGCACTGGGGAAGGCTGCTGCCACGTACTTCTTCTGGCCCTTGGGGTTGGTGATGCCCAGGATCAGCATGTGCTCCGCCAGCCAGCCCTCTCTCTGGGCCAGGATGGACCCAATCCTCAGGGACACACATTTCTTGCCAAGCAATGAATTGCCTCCATACCCACTGCCAAAGGAAAATATGGCATTCTTCTCTGGGACATGGGCAATGATTGTTTTCTGGGGATTGCAGGGCCAGTTGTTGACAGGGGGTGCTACAACAAATTGAGCTTGATTCTGAAGACCTCTATCTCTACATTAATACACAAGAATCCCAAGATCTAAACGTGTCATGTAGAGCCATCATGTTCAGATTAGCCTTAGTGGCAGAGTCTATCCCTAGGTTACATATATCCAGGACAACACTTTTTTTTTTTTTGCTTATCCCTAGTACACGTGGTACAGGCCATGATAATCATGGTGGGTAGTTAGAGACTGCTTTTTACTGTAAGTGCACCACATGTCTACACATGTGAAAAGCAGTTCGACTTTGCACTTACAAATGTGCCAGAGCCCCGTTTGGTTACTTGCACTCGCTGGTGGGGTTGGACTTTTGCAAGAATCGGGGGTCATTGAGGCATTTTTTTTTAAACATAAAAAAAGTGCCCAATGCGGGAATCGAACCCGGGTCGTAGCAGTCGAAAACCAACGGTTTAGACCATCCCTCCACCGACCCCCAGAACAACACATTGACACCACAAGTTACCGCAATGATCAACCAAACCTTAGTCACATTACTCCCTTTATATGTTGTACTCATGCAGTCCCATCATGACCGTATATATACCATCAGTAAAAGAGACCCAACTTACAAGCCATGGGCAGAGGCTGTCCGATGGAGTGGACACATTGGACAAAGTCGTTATCTCCAAGGGACCTCAGCACCTTCGAGCCCATCCGTGTCATGATGCGCATGCAGGCCACCACGTAGGGAGAGTCTGTAACTTGGATGCCAATCTTGGCCATGGGGGATCCCAGAGGGCCCATGCTGAATGGGATGGCATACATGGTCCGACCTGGACAGCAGTTACAGGTTAGAAGTATAAACTTTTATGTGAAACGTGTCATTGTGTCTCAAAATTACACACAAAGACAGCATCAAACAACAAGATTTAGAACAGGCCATCTCAAGCCATTGAAGATAGAAAATAACAACAAAATCTACCCCACTTGCCTAAAATGTAGCTTGGCACCTACAGCTCCAGAACACATTTTGGCTTGCATTAGATGCACTAAACAGGACCTCTGGGAGAGACCGCTGCTTTTCATAAAACAACTCGAGGAGCATGAACTCATGGAATTTGTGTAATCTTTACACAGGGGGATAAGAAACAACAACAAAATAACCTCCAATTCATTTTCAAGTTTACAAAGGTCTGTCTGTCAGGGATAGGGGTTGTCCCTCGATAGTGTGTGTGTGATTTACAATATGAGAATATATAGCTGGATTCTTCCAACATGGGGAAGCAACATATGCTAACACACTGTGTAGTTAATTTATTGTTTTCTATAAAATCTTCTTTACTTAACTTTCCTGCAGCCAGGAAATATCCCTTCTTGCAACCTCTGGAAACATTTCTGTGGTATTGTCCGACAACCATTAGTGTAGTCACACCTGGGCAGATGAAACTTCATCTCTTGTTCTCATATAAATATACCAATATTTTCATAGGGGGGGGGAAGTCCGACCACATCTCCCTGCAGTCCCCCCTGGACCCTTGGAATATTCGACCAAATTCTGGTTCGTTTCCAAGGTGACTAACATGGCAACGGCACCCATTTTCCAATGAAGAGCAAAACCGAGATAGTGGACATTGTTGCTTTGTGATAGAGATGCATGGGGACGTCTGAGGGTCTTCATTGGACACGACAACAACAACAACATTTTCATAGGATTTTAAAATCTTTTTAACCTCAAGTCTGACATACTAAACTACATCAAAATTTCCTTACCCTTCATGCAGCCAGGGAACCTCTCAGAAAAGGCCTTGTTGGCATCCTCAATGGACATCCAGTTGCCCAACATCCCCTTGACTCCCTCAGCTGGGGTAGGGATGGTGTCCTCCTTCTTCTGAGTGGCGATGAAGGTGAGGCTCTCCACCCGGGCCACGTCAGATGGGTCGGTGCGGGACAGCCAGCTGGGGGCAAATCAACAAGCATTAGGTTGTGTGGCAAGCACACACATCTAGTGTTGTGGATCCTAAATTGAATGTCACCTGTATCTATATGCTTTCAAATACAAGGTAATAAGACCAAAACAAGGTAATATGACCAAATCCAAATAAATGAATAGTGTGTCACGTTTCAGTAACAGCATTGTTACCATCTTCAGACAAAAGTACTGAAACGAAACCGAAACGTCACACACTATTTATTTATTTGGATTTGGTCTTATTACCTTGAGTTTATAATCTATAATCCAAAGTGTGCATTATCAGTAATAAGATCAATTCATTTATTTGGATTTGGTCTTATTACCTTGTGTTTATAATCTACTAGCGGATGTACCCGGCTTCGCCCGGGTTTTACCCGAGTAAAGGTTTGTATAACGAACATTTTTTAAAACATTTCTTTATAAACGTATAAAAAAATAATAGATATATTTTGATAATTTGAAACTCGTAAATTTGAATCTCTCGATAAAGTGATCATTTTTTCCCGGTCCCTGTGTGCCGTGTCATCTTGAATTTTGTATTTCCTAATTTTCTACATTACAAAATAATCGTTTTATCTAGTGAACATTTTTTCCCGGCCCCTTAAAAAATACTCGATAAGTTGATTTCGATAATTTGAAACTCGTAAATTTGAATCTCTCGATAAAGTGATCATTTTTTCCCAGTCCCTGTGTGCCGTGTCATCCTGAATTTTGTCTTTCCTAATTTTCTACATTACAAAATCATCGTTTTATCTAGTGAACATTTTTTTCCCAGTCCCTTGAAAAATACTCGATAAGTTGAATAAAATCATGGTCGTTTATGGAAGATGGACGTAGTTCCCGGAGGTCACCCGCGAGGCTTTTTTCTTTTCTACTTGGCACAACTGTGTCACCAACTCTGCCCCCGCGCGCCAGGACCTCTTGATCCCTCTGATTGGTCGGTGGGAACTTGGACTGTCCAACCGGCCGGCGGCCGGACGATTACATTTTCTCGACAGGGGGGGGGGGGGGGGCAGACCTAAGCCTATCTCCGTCGCAAGGTGGCGCTGCTTGCAAGTTAAAGCTACAAATCTGCAAATAACTCTAAGGATATTAAAGATATTCAAGAAATTATTTTTCGAAACCCTTTCCGGGGATATGCCTAATAATATCCCAAAATTTCACGGATGTACGGTTTTTGAATCTATAGAGTACACACACAGACATTCATTTTTATATATATATAGATAATCCAAAGTGTGCATTATTATTATGCTTTCAAAAGGTTAGAAAATATATATGTAGTACTACAGTAGAACCTCCCTGTAAAGGACACCTAATTGCAGATCCAAAGTATCCTTTAGGGAGTGGTGTCCTCTTACCAGAGAGTTGCTAAATAGTAAAAATGGTAATTTTGCAAATGAAAACTGTCCTTTATGGAGAGGTGTCCGCTAAAGGGAGGTTCTACTGTGTTTGTCAATGTACACTAGATTTTCATATGTACCATAGTTATAAATAGTGTAACAGCCCTATAATGTATATACAATTCAAAGAGCCAGCTTGGCCATTATGTAATACAAAACACAAAGATAAAGTTTTATTGAGACAGTCACATCCAAGACAGGGCAAGGTCCAATTTCATCAAGATTATCCATTTCCTCCCAGGGAACTTCCACAAGTCATTGAGTCAGTTTTATGACCGCCACCGGACACCGACAGGCTGGACAACAACAGCTCATGTAGATCAGACACCCTCTCGGAACTTGCTGAATTTCCAGCGCTGGCCTCTCTTCTAGGTGACATCAAACCTGCTTTGTTCTTTGTGCTACCAATTGATGCCTGACCACAAGGCCCCATGACTGCTAGTGCTTGTGATACGACATATATATATACAGTAAAACCCCTCTATAGTGAACCCCATTGGGACGGGACTTTTGGTTCACTATAGCCACGGTTCACTATAGCCACGGTTTGGGTATTTAAATTTTTTTTGATGATATAATTAAAGGGCACGCGCAAAAAAAAAAAAAAAAAAAAAGGCTACCTCTTAATATTGGCTGCTTTTTCCCCCCTAAATTAAACCTATTTCTATATATTAAAGCTGTATATTAAAATAAAAACAAAATCATGTGAAAATATTGCCTTTTGATCAGTTCCTCTGATAATTAAATTAGTATAAATGCAACCTGCCCCCCATATGTAAAAAAAATCAAAGAAAAGTATACCTTATATATAAAAATTAAATAAAAACTTTATTAATAATATTTTAAAAGGAATAACAATTTATTTTAAATAAATATTATTATATTACAATATAGGATACAAAGGCTTACTTGATGTAGTCTGTTATTTTTTTCTGCTTTAACATATTCCTTAATAATTTGGTTTCATATCTAGCAAAGAAATCTTCATTTTTTAAAATTTCTTCTGCAGTGAAGTCAAAAATTCTAGAGTATGTCTTCAACCATTTTAAAGATGACAGCACTTGTGATGATGATGGCATTTCCTCCTCCTCTTCTTCTTCTGGTAAATCAATATCAGGAACATTTGTCACCATTTTAATTATCTCCTCATCTGTCATTTCAGCGAAGACCTGTTCATTATCATCAACATGGACATATTGCTCAAAATTTGAGGTTGCTCGTGATATTTCTTCAAGGCTTAAAGAAATTGTAGAAGCTTGTGGGGCTATTTCAGCTTGAATGGTTCCAAACCCAGACAAGGAAAAGCAATTTACAATAGTTGATTTAGGGACAGAGTTCCATGATATATTCAACAATTCTATTGAATCAAGCAATGTAATATTTGTTTCTCTATCATTTTCCATGTCTATAAGGCATCTTCTTATCAACTTCATCCTGTATTTTCTTTTAATATCAAGAATAATCCCCATATCCATGGGCTGTAGCTTGGCTGTGGCATTGGGGGGGAGAAATACTACCTGAATATTTTCCAATTTTTCAGGAAGGTGGTGTGCTGGACAGTTGTCCAGGATGAGCAGCACCTTTTTATTTTCACTGCCAAAATATTCATCTAAATAGTGAAGATATTTTTTGAAAATTACAGCTGTCATCCAAGCTGTTTTATTTGCCTCATAATGTGTGGAGAGATTTTTTTCTTTTCTAAAACATCGTGGCTTGGCATATTTCCCTATAACCAGGAGAGGAAGCTTATCTGAGCCATCCATATTAGTCCCAGCCAAAAAGGTAATTCTCTCCTTGGACCTCTTTGTCCCAGAACAAGTGTCTCCTTTGAAGGTGAGTGTCTTGTCAGGCAAACATTTATAAAATAATCCTGATTCATCAATATTATAAATATTGGAGGGAGAATACTTGTCCAAAAAAGAAGGAATTTTCTCTTTCCAATCTTCCACCACCAATGGGTTCACTGCCCTTTCCTCTCCACAAATTTTTCTAAAAATAATATTTCTTCTGGCCTTAAATCTATCAAGCCAGCCATTACTGGCTTCAAATTCATCATATTTCATACCCATGGCATAATAAATGGCCTTTTGTTGTAAAATGAGTCCATTTAGTGGGATGTTTTTTAGCCTAGCTTGTACTAACCACGTATACAAGGCTTCTTCTAAAAGTGGATAATGACACTGACGATAGCGGCAATAGTTGGGATTGATTCCTTTTTGTAACATTCTTTTTTTATAGTCTTCTCTTTTGCCCCATATCGTAGAAATGCTACTTTTGCTCATTTTCATTTTCTTCCGAAGTTCCGCTTGCGATGTACCACTTTCAATAGCTTTTATGATGGATAATTTCTTTTCAAGTGATATCTTGGTACGAGCGATTTTTTCTTTGGCACTTCCAATATCTTTTAAAACTGGTTTTAAAAATTTATCCATGTTTAAGGAATTTTCCTAATGTATAGTTAAGAAATTTAGTTTTCAATAAGGCATGAAAAATTTATAAAAGTGCGCAGTATAAAAATAGAATGTGAATAAAAACATCCAATGTTGCTAAATTCTTTGTTTTGATTTGCGATCTGTGAGCTAGAGCTCACACAAAATTTTAATTAGATTTGAAAATTATAATTTTGGAATTTTATAATTAAAATTAAAAGTTCGTTATAAGCATGGTATTTTTGATAGAATTTAATATTTTGGGACCAAAATTGGGTTCGTTTTAGCGATAGTTCGCTAGTTTGAAAAGTGAAAAGTTCGTTATAGCGATGGTAATTTTAATGGAATGGAATGCGGATTTTCGATGGGTTCGTTATAAGGGAAGGTTCGTTATAGCCATGGTTCGTCTTAGCGGGGTTTTACTGTATATGTTGTAATATATTCCAATATATTTATATCCCCATGTGTTATATAGTTATAGTGTAATTGCCAAAGTGCCAAATAAAATTTCGAGTGAGTGACAGTCGGCGCCTGTAGGAGGAGAAGATCCGAAAAACAAGTCGGGTTCCCAGGTGTGCTCCTTTCTTACTCAAACAGATTAGTCCGCTTTAAGACACGAGGATTGACAGACCCCTCTAGACAGATCTGCCCTGACCGGTGTCGGCTACACTGGCTCTCTCGCCATCTCTATGGTGACATCCGACATGTCTCGTCCTTTTGTGTAATCCCAATCACGCCTGAACCCACTCTAAACATTGTGGTCTCCACGACTGCAACCAACATGCCACACTACAGTCATCCAACAGTTGATAAGGCACAATTTGGTTTATAGATTATAAACACAAGGTAATAAGACCAAATCCAAATAAATAAATAGTGTGTGACGTTTCGGTAACAGCGTTGTTACCATCTTCAGACAAAAGTACTGAAACGAAACTGAAACGTCACACACTATTTATTTATTTGGATTTGGTCTTATTACCTTGAGTCATCCAACAGGATAACAAACTACATTACTACATATATATATATATATATATTTTTTTTTTTTATTGAAAATCCTCTGATCTCTATAAAAATGAAACTCTAAATTTATGTTTTGCCTGCCACTACTGAATATATCATTGTGAAATATCACAGTTGAAGATATATTTTAACTTTAGGCTACTCAAAACTACAAAATTTCATTTGATAATTTTTAAAAAATATAGAAATGCCCTTAGTTTTGCCTTTTTAATGTTAGTGGCATCACTGGTAGAGCTAATAGATAAATTTGATTGGTTAATAACTTTTTCAAACTTTTATGTTTAAAAAAAAAAAGATTAAAAGGTAAGATACTATTGCATCATGTGTGATGCATCCCTCCATTTATTCAAAATAATTTCTCTGATATTTTAAATTTAGTTTTAGCTTCACATTTTAATGATAAGGCACAATTTGGATTATAGATTATAAACACAAGGTAATAAGACCAAATCCAAATAAATAAATAGTGTGTGACGTTTCGGTAACAACACTGTTACCGAAACGTCACAAACTATTTATTTATTTAGATTTGGTCTTATTACCTTGTGTTTGCTTCACATTTTACTTAATGAAATACCTCAATATCAACTACAAGAAAATAAGACCAAATTCAAATAATTAATTTTATTTTCATCAAATATCTAAAATGTAAATAAAAATTGTAAATGGCTTCCAAAATTGGAAAAAATGGTAAAGCCATTCTAACAAGATATAACACTAGGCAAAAATAGCCATTTTAAATATTTTGAATGTGAAACAATGCAAACAGAACTTCAGAACAAATTGAGCCTTGCCTCTAATTCTTCATCCTCAAACTTGGGGGGATTGGTGCAAGGATGGTCTGAACCGTTGGTTTTCAACCGCTACGACCCGGGTTCGATTCCCGCATTGGGCACTTTTTTCTGATTTAAAAAAAAAAATGCTCCAATGGACCCTGATTCTTGTAAAAGTCCAACCTCACCAGTGAGTGCAAGTAACCAAATGGGGCTAGCGCACATTTGTATGTGCAAAGTCGAATTTCTTTTCACATGTGTAGACATGTTTTGCACTTACAGTAAAAGCAGTCTACTACTACATGGTGAGTAGCCACCATGATTATCATAGCCTGCACCATGTGTACTAGGGGTAGGCAAAAAAAAAATCCTCAAACTTTGGTGGCGCTCCGGGTCTTTCTTCGTCTTCCAAATCAAAATTGCCACTTTTAAACCGTGCAAATCACTTCTGACATGTTCGTTCAGCTAGAGCATTGTTACCATAAACTTCCACTAAAATACGATGACTCCCAGCAGCTTTCTTCAGCAGAAACACACTATTTGGTACAAAAGTTGACATTTTAGGAGCAAACAGAAACTAGGTTGTTTACACTTCAGAGAATTGATGTTATCGAAAATGGAAGCCTTATGATGACGCTTCAAAATAATGGTGTTGCTAGAAGAAACAATGGATTATTAAACTAGTAGCGCCATCTTTATTAAAGCCGTACAAACTTATTTATACTCCCAATAACAACACTGTTACTGAAACATATATATACTTTGATTTGTTCTTCATACTTTTTTTTTTTTTGTAATTATCCCTAGTACACGTGGTACAGGCCATGATAATCATGGTGGGTAGAAGTTGGCGACTGCTTTTACTGTAAGTGCACCACATGTCTACACATGTGAAAAGCAGTTCGACTTTGCACTTACAAATGTGCCAGAGCCCCGTTTGGTTATTTGCACTCGCTGGTGGGGTTGGTCTTTAATACCTGTAGTTCTATTCTATAATCCAAAAATTGCACCTTATCATAAAGTCTTCTTTCCTTATCTCCACTCAAACATATTAAGGTATCAAGTTGTGACCCTTGATGGTGTCTGTTTGACAACCATCATGATTATCATAGAGTAAAAGAGAAGGCTATAAAAAAATTGCTACAAAGAGGAATCAACTCCAACTTTATGCTGCAATCGTATGTGTCAGTCTCCTCTTTTAGAAATGTTCTATTTCTGTCTGATTCAAGCTAGCCTTCAAGATGTCCCAATAAAAGGCCAATGATGCAACAAAAGTCTATTTTTATGCAGTGAACTATGGTGGATTCTGGAGCCAGCAATGGCTGGCATGACAGGTTCAAAACTAGATAGTCTTCAGGAGAATATTTGGAGAAGTGGAAATGGGAGGAAAAACTACTTACCTTATTTGATAAAGCACACAATTTGGATTATAGATTATACAGTTACGAGCGTCATTATTCGTCGCCTCTGTCACGGCTTGCTTTTTTTTTGGAATGGCACCCTCCTATTGGTCGGCTACGATCACGCCACCTTTGCCCCCCCCCCCACTCGCATTTTCATTTTTGTAACTAATGTGTTGGAGCGGGTCGCTCCTTAAATAAATGCATATATTAGTTAATAACCAAATGGAATCCTCTCTTTCTTTTTCCCAGTAAGAGACGCCTACGGAAGCCAACAGTACATAGACAGATAAAGCACATAGGCTATAGTTATTAACTAACATATGCATTTATTTAAGGCGCCAAATTATAATTGTAACAAATAGTATTTGAATCAAAACATTCAATCGGGTAAAACACGGGCGTTGCCCGGGTCATTCGGCTAGTAGATTATAAACACAAGGTAATACAGTAGAACCTCCCTTTAGCGGACACCCCGCTAGAGGACACCTCTCCACAAAGGAAAGTTTTCATTTGTAAAATTACCATTTTTACAATTTAGAAACTCTCCAGTAAGAGGACACTCTGCTCTCCAATTAGGTGTCCTTTACGGGGAGGTTCTACTGTAAGACCTAATTCAAATAAATTAATAGTATAGATTTTTTATTCTTTTGTCTGATGATGGTGACAACGCTGTTACCGAAACATCACACACAATTTATTTGGATTAGGTCTTATCAACTTGTAATTGCTTACTTTATTTGAAAGGCAATGCTTAAAGAGTGTTTTCAAGCAACCAAGTTTTATAGACGTTCAAGTGAGCTCTGTATTTTGGAGTATAATTGTCGAGTAGCTCTACCCAACATCTAGCCAATGATTTGAAATGACTCTATCATTCATTTCCATGGGATCATGAAAGATATTTGATAAACAGTGACCTTTATTGAAGACACACGAGATAATCAAGTGTGTAAAAAATTACTTCAGTCTGCTTCAAAAAATAGACTGGCGACATCAAAGATTTCCACTTCCTTAAGTTTTGTCCATGAGTGTGTATATACATATGCATCGATAAGTGTACAGCTATGATAATTATGATGGATAGAAGACCCTTTTTACTATAGGTTCATCATCACCCATGGTGGAAGCAGTCAGCATCTACAAGGACCATGAATTTAGTGGTTGACTTTGGCAAGAATCAGGTAGGCCATGTGAGTGGATTACACTTAGTATACTACAACCACATTCTCTCTGTAAAGATTCTCAACCTGCAACCCCAAGACACATTATTGACTGTATTGACTCATCCATTGATAAGCTTTACTCTTCCCCGGCAGACACCATCAACAAGCTTTACAAGCTTGATACCTTAATATGATTGAGTGGAGATAAGAAAGAAGAAGAAGACATTCTCTCTGTAAATTATACCATTAAATATGGAACAACAATCTAGAATAAGAATTCTTTTGGATTTTATACTTCTCACCTGCAGTACCTGAATTTTTGCTACAATTTCAAAACAAACATTCTATAAAGATGGGAATGTTGCTTGTCAAAAATATTAGATTCAAATCATTTAAACCCAAAATAAGCTTTTTTTCTTCCCCAATTATGTGTGAATTAAACTCTCCAAAATTGTAAGTCCATTACGGGGTTACACTAAATGTCAACACATTCATGGAGCTTTCTTTTATGCCAAATGGAAGGAGAAATAAATAGGATGGAAACTCACCAATTGTCATATTTGGGCAGCGGCATAATCATCCCGTGCTTCTGCATCAGGTTCAGGAGGTAGTCATTCTCTGCCTCCGAGCCATCACAGATGTGGATTTGGTCTGGTTGACAGAGCTTGGCTTGGTCCTCAACGAAACTCCTCACTTTGGGCTTCAGCCGGCTCAAGTCCCCGTGGACCACACTCAAGTTCCGGACTCCATTTTGGATGAGGTCTTTCGATGTGCATCCTTTGGTGAGTAATCTAGACAAACAAATCAGCAGATGTTTACATGAAACAATAGTGGGATAGCTGAATAAAGCCGAGGGAAACTAGATGTTATAATTGTCCTCTCATCCAGAACCACATGTCAAGTTCAATAACAACATTAGAAAAACAAATCCAAAATAATGAAATGTTTGTGACATTTTGGTAACAGCAAAGTAACCGTAATCTCACACGCACATACAAAAACCTTTATTAAGACACACAGGTCTTACAGAGGATTCTCCTTGGGGTTACAAGACGGAGAAACCTATCTTCTTCTTTCTTATCTCCACTCAATCATATTAGGGTATCAAGCTTGAGACTTGACAACCATCATGACTGGGTGAAGAAGAATGCATCTGCCTTTGTCATTAAGACTGGGAGCACTACTCAGTGGCAGGCCGACTTAGGAGAAACCTATGAAAGTGGGAAATATACAAAGGGTTAAAAATGGAGAAAGATTATATACACATGATAGATATATACAGATTATTATTTGAATGATCCTATGGAAAATAAGAATATGGATTTGGAAGAAAAAAAAATAAAAAATTTGGAAATATAGTAACTGTAATCTTCCAATCCACTTATTTGGCCCAAGCTTTATATCCATACAGAAAAATTGACCGAACAAAACATATTTAAGCATCGATAACGCACAATTTGGATTAAAGATTATAGATACAAGAAAATAAGACCTAATCCAAATAATTTAATAGTGTGTGACATTCGGTAACAATGCAGTTACCGAAACATCACACACTATTAAATTATTTGGATTAGGTACAAGTAATTAAATTTTTATAGTAACGTGTAAAACGTTTTAATTAATATTTTAAAATTTTTTTTAAAAATAATATTTTTTAACTTACCAGACACAGAATAACTGCACAAATTATTGAACGTAACTTAAAAAAAAAAAATTTTCTAGTACTCCGAAAGAATATTTTCTTTAAACTTTAAGGCACACAATACTTATGGCGATGTACATACGTTATGTATGTAGGTATAATATTATCAAAACTTACGACTTATGTATGGCGACCAGTGGTTCATTATTAATAAATAATGTATAATTACAATTTTTAAAAATTAGGCTACAAATTTTTATTATTTTTTTTTTTTATTAAAATATATTGTCTAGTGGGCCGCAAATTTATTTGTTGTGGGCCACATGAGGCCCGCGAGTTTGACATGCCTGCTGTAAGGGCTCCTAATCCAGGGCTACAAGATGAGCAGCGTTTGTACTCCATGTTAGGAGCAGCTGCACATGGTGTCTGTTCCTCATGTAAGAGGCGGCCATTTCTTTTGGAGTTAAGTCGGCCTGCCACTGAGTAGTGCTCCCAGTCTTAATGACAAAGGCAGACTACTTCACCCAGTGTGAAGATAAGAAAGAAGAAGACTATAATTACAAATGGATAAATAGAAATAAAAAATAATAATTAATGACATGTATAATAATTATGTATTCTGCCAACATTGCAGTGGAAGAGAGTCTGCAACAACCCATCAAATTTCTATGTAACAAAGCAAATGTAGACTTGGCCTCTACAAGGTGTAGTGAGACTAGGCATGTAGGAGGGAGGGAGGAGTGACTCAGAGAACACTGCTCATTAAATATGGGATTTCTTTAAGTTTCTTTAACTGTCTTCTTCTTTCTTATCTCAAAGCCATGATAATCATGGTGGGTAGTTAGCGACTGCTTTTAGTGTAAGCGTACCACATGTCTACACATGTGAAAAGCAGTTTGACTTTGCACTTATAAATGTGCCAGAGTCCCTGTTCTGTTGTTGAACCCCGAGTACAAGTTGATTACCTTCTGCAAAGGTAGAGATGTTGCATCAGCCACCATGAAATGTTTATAAATACAAGGTATTAAGACCAAATACAAATAAATAGTGTGTATGTAGTAGAATTTGGTCTTATTACCTTGTATCCAAATTGTGCCTTATCATTTTTATAGACTTCAATGAACCTAAGAAGTTATACACACTATTAATTTATTTGGGTCTTATTACCTTGTGTTTATAATCTACTAGCCGAATGACCCGGGCAACGCCTGTGTTTTACCCGATTGAATGTTTTGATTCAAATACTATTTGTTACAATTATAAATTGGCGCCTTATATAAATGCATATGTTAGTTAATAACTATAGCCTATGTGCTTTATCTGTCTATGTACTGTTGGCTTCCGTAGGCGTCTCTTACTGGGAAAGAGAAAGAGAGGATTCCATTTGGTTATTAACTAATATATGCATTAATTTAAGGAGCGACCCGCTCCAACACAATGGTTACAAAAACGAAAAAGCGAGTGGGGGGGCAAAGGTGGCGTGATCGTAGTCGACCAATAGGAGGGCGCCATTCCAAAAAAAAGCAAACGGTGACAGAGATGACTGATGAAGAATGACGCTCGTAACTGTATATAGAATAATCCAAATTTTGCCTTATCATCAAGTGTTGATCTCACTAGTTCTAGTTCAAATTTCCAATAATTCTAGATAAGAATCAATAGACAAAATAAGTAAATTATATGTGGTATTTCAGTTCTGTTACATTAATGTATTTCATTCAGTCTGAAGATGGTAACAATGTTGTTACTGTTCCATATAATTTTCATATTTTTACTTTGTTTTGTTATTCTTCTCCTCTCTTTGTCTTTATTCATTCTCACACATGATTTAAAGTAAAAAAATGATTCATTGAAATATAAATTGTATTAAATAGGGTCATAATATGTATTTAGTAACACTAGGTAATAAGACCAAATCCAAATAAATAAATAGTGTATGACGTTTCGGTAACAGCGTTGTTACCATCTTCAGACAAAAGTATTGAATGAGAAATTTAACCACAGCATGTTTAAAATAGTTACTGTTATCAAGTGTGTAAACAAGAGTCTTGAAAAAGATGGTAACAACGCTGTTACCGAGGTGTCACACACTATTTATTTGGATTTGGTCTTATTACCTTGTGTTTATATTCTTATAATCCAAATTGTGCCTTATCATATGTATTTAGTAAGAAAATTGTCTTTTTTTAATGATGCTCAAATATTTCCATTTTGAAATTATTGTAAAGAGGTGTATTAAATGTATGTATGTAGATAGTGTATATAATATGCACGTTTGCAATGTATGTAGGAAATTTATTGAAGTTATGTATGTAGGTAAAGTTTTGAATGTTTTTTTTTTTTTTTTTTGCTTATCCCTAGTACACGTGGTACAGGCCATGATAATCATGGTGGGTAGTTAGCGACTGCTTTTTTTTTACTGTAAGCGCACCACATGTCTACACATGTGAAAAGCAGTTCGACTTTGCACTTACAAATGTGCCAGAGCCCCGTTTGGTTACTTGCACTCGCTGGTGGGGTTGGACTTTTGCAAGAATCGGGGGCCATTGGTGCATTTTTTTTTTTTTTTTTTTAGACAGAAAAAAGTGTCCAATGCGGGAATCGAACCCGGGTCGTGGTGGCCGAAAACCAAACGGTTTAACCAGCCTTCCACCAACCCCCTAAAGTTTTGAATGTAATGTATGTATGATATGTATATAAGGTATCTATGTAATGTATGTAGGTAATCCTTATATATATAAAAATGAAATGCGAAATCGATGTTTGTTATCGCATCACGCAAAATCTACTGACTCAATCATTATGGAATTTCGCATGTAGGTAGCTGAGGATTTCGTTTAACATATAGGCTATTCAAAAAACTAAAAAAGTTAATGTGCTTTTTTAAAAAAATAAAAAACCAAAAAGCGTTAGTTCCAGTCTTTTACCGCTAGGGCGCAGCACTGGTCGCGACGATAAATGGATTTGATTTTTTTAAAGCATCGGTGGTTCAGTGGTAGAATGCTCGCCTGCCACGCGGGCGGCCAGGGTTCGATTCCCGGCCGAATCATTTTTTTTTAACAATTTTTAAAACTCATTTATATTATATCTTCTATATAAATGGAAATTTCATAAGTGGTGTTCGCTAAAAACTTTCGTTACAATGCATCAATTTCGACCAAATTTTCAACATTTATGTAAAACGAGATGGAGCAGGTTTTGCTTAACATCAAAATATTTTTCCTAACTTTAAAATACATAACTTTGCTGTTATCGATAAAATACAAAAAAATTCAACAGAGTTAATTTTATTTATATGTAAATACAAAAAAAAAATTCAGCAATTCATTCAACTCAATCTAAAAAAATATTCAAAACAAGCAATTTTAAGATAACACCATATGTAAAACAGTCGGCCAAGAAAACAACAACGATATTAAATCTTTCTCACATATTCACACACAATCTTGATTAATAATTAAAACTAATCTTTAGCATTGTTTATTATACTTCATAATATATAATATTCGTTAGGCAAACTTTCACTCGGATAAAACCCGGGCGAAGCCGGGTACACATCCGATAGTGTATAATATATGTATAAAGAATATGTGTGTAAGGTGAGTATACATATAACTGAGAAAGCACAAAGATATTACTAGTAAAGATATAATTATGCAAACACTATTATTTGGATTAGGTCTTATTTTCTTGTAATGCAAACTAGGAGTAGGTGAGAATTCTTGATTTAAAAGGATGGGATGGTGGGTTTTATACGAGACTTAAGGTTCTCTGTGGAAGTTTTCTCACTGTAAGGTACTTTGAGGTGTTTATTTCAATAAGTGAACAGGAAGATTTCTAGAAAAGGAACCAAAAAAAAAGTTGCACCACCCTGATGACGATAATGTCTAGGAGGCCGGCTCGGAAAGGCACCAATAGGAAGAATGGGACAACAGATAGGAGCTGATAGGACTGCTGTGATGTCAGCAATCTTATCTCTGGATAGCTCTTGCCAAGACATCCCCCACAAATTATAATGTTGGTCTTGGATGTCTACACCAGTTGTCAGTGAGAGCCAGTTGTTAGATGTGCTGAAAAAGGAGGAAGAGAAAGATAGGAGAAGGAATTGATCTCTGGAGGTTTAACAAGGACTTTACACTCAAAGACACGGTAGCCAACTTCACACTAAAAGGAAGAAAGCTTAAATTCTCAACCTGCAACCCCAAACCACATCATTGACTGTATTGACTCATCCCCAGCAGACACCATCAACAAGCTTTACAAGCTTGATACCCTAATGTGATTGAGTGGAGATAAGTAAGAAGAAGAAGGAGTTTTGGAGCCCCCAAACCACATTATTGACTGTATTAACTCATCCATTGATGAGCTCTACTCATCCATAGCTGACATCATCAACAAGCTTTACAAGCTTGACACCCTAATGTGATTGAGTGGAGATAAGAAAGAAGAAGAAGGAGACTTAGAGCCCCCAAACCACATTATTGACTGTATTAACTCATCCATTGATGAGCTCTACTCATCCATAGCAGACACCATCAACAAGCTATACAAGCTTGATACCCTAATGTGATTGAGTGGAGATAAGAAAGAAGAAGAAGGAGTCTTGGAGCCCCCAAACCACATTATTGACTGTATTAACTCATCCATTGATGAGCTCTACTCATCCATAGCAGACATCATCAACAAGCTTTACAAGCTTGACACCCTAATGTGATTGAGTGGAGATAAGAAAGAAGAAGAAGGAGACTTAGAGCCCCCAAACCACATTATTGACTGTATTGACTCATCCATTGATGAGCTCTACTCATCCATAGCAGACACCATCAACAAGCTATACAAGCTTGATACCCTAATGTGATTGAGTGGAGATAAGAAAGAAGAAGAAGGAGTCTTGGAGCCCCCAAACCACATTATTGACTGTATTAACTCATCCATTGATGAGCTCTACTCATCCATAGCAGACATCATCAACAAGCTTTACAAGCTTGACACCCTAATGTGATTGAGTGGAGATAAGAAAGAAGAAGAAGGAGACTTAGAGCCCCCAAACCACATTATTGACTGTATTGACTCATCCATTGATGAGCTCTACTCATCCCCAGAAGACACTATCAACAAGCTTTACAAGCTTGATACTATAATATGATGGAGTGGAGATAAGAAAGAAGTAGGAGACTTGGAGCCCCCAAACCACATTATTGACTGTATTGACTCATCCATTGATGAACTCTACTCATCCCCAGCAGACACCATCAACAAGCTCTACAAGCTTGATACCCTAATGTGATTGAGTGGAGATAAGAAAGAAGGAAGAGAACACATACTTAACTAACAACAGCACATTGTGGCTACCTAGCTAACCCAAAGTTGCAGCAATGACAATTTATGACAGCCCCTTGAAGCTCCCTCTCCAATATCTTCCGTAATGTTGCAAGTTAGTGTTGTGATGGCCAATGTTACACAAGACCTTGATGATGCAATAACAGCAGAGATGATGATAGGACATCTAGTGATGAACGGCTTGTATCAACCTAGTGAACCTACAAAGTGACAATTGACTTATAACCCCCTGATACGAGAGAAACTCTCAGGATTATTATGTACAAATTTGTAGAGATCCAGTCATTATTTATACAGTAGAACCTCCCTGTAAAGGACACCTAATTACAGAGCCAAAGTGTATATTAGGGAGAGGTGTCTTCTTACCAGAGAGTTGCTAAATTGTAAAAATGGTAATTTTGCAAATGAAAACTGTCCTTTGTGAAGGGGTGTCTTCTTGTAGTGAGTGTCCTCTTAGGGAGGTTCTACTGTATATATATATATATATATATACACTATTCGAACTATATACAGTTAAACCTGTCTATAGCGCCCCCTCTTGGGACTCACAAAATAGGGCGCTATAGACAGGTCACTTTTAATGTAAATTGCATCATACTACATATTTAAAATCAGACGCTATAGAGAGGAAGGCACTATTTAGAGGGGACGCTATAGACAGGTTTAACTGTATATCTGAAAAAAAAAAACTGAATCAAAAACTAATTATAAAAAAATAAGATTACTATTCTATTCAATATGGTTAATACAAGGAAAGATTATGCAAAAATAGGTATTTAATAGTTTTGGAGGCTGATGTGGTGACAGCATTTCGTCATACTCATGTGTAATATCTAGTTTAATAAACAGCAGCAAAAACCTTTATGACCTTTTAGTCTTGCACAGATTCTCCAAGTGTATGTACAGGAATAACAGTAATGTAGGTAATGATAAAGTACAATTTGGATTATAGATTATAGCTATAAGAAAGTAAGACCTAATCCAAAGTAATGTGGGTAATTAATAAAAAATATTCCCATTGGTGTGTGTGCTATAACAATTTTAGATAAATTTTCTATTGTAAAACAGAGTCACACAGGGCCTACATCCCCCAACCTTTGTACCATATGGAATATGCTGCACCAGAAGATTATTTTGTATTAAAAAGAATCTAAAATAGTTTCAATTTGACATAACAGATGTGTCAGACTATACTATCTAGAGGAGGTAGGTGATGATAAAACAGCTCTCCATGATAACCAGGGACTCACACAGTCTCTGTGGCCTTCACAAGTAGAAAAACCTGCTGAGGTGTGTCAGGACACTTATTTCTAACCATGCAAATGAGAGTATTGTTGGTTAAACTGTGTGTAAACTGCTGATTGAACAACCTTTTATTCAGGACTCGCAGTAGCCAGCCTCGGTGATTTCAAGATTACGAACGGGACATCTTAGAATGCTCAAATTTAATGGAAAAATCAAAACATTCCCGAAATGCAATAAATTCGATTTTCAGCCTGCCAGTCCTAAACACTTATTAATTTTTTTTTTAAATAGAGCAATCCATAAATAAATCTTTAAATAAAAGGGCATATATTGGTTCAAATATATCATTTATTTTACCAATATTTCAGTTGGCTGAACGCCAACCTTTATCAAGGTATTATGACATTTTAAAGTGTGTCAACAACAAACTCAGTGCCACATAACTTATTAAAAACTTATTAAATTGTATCAAATCCTCCAAAAAAGACCTCTGGGAAAACCCCAGGACTATAATAGAAAAGCTGAGGCAATGGAACCTAATGGAGATTTGAGTCAAAAGGCAATCCATTAATTAAGATTATATAAAAGGGCGTACCTGGATCTGTAAAGAAAAAAATTTCTTTACAGATCCAGGTACGCCCTTTTATATAATCTAATGAAGATTGTTTAAAAGACTTGAGGAACAAGCAACAGCAGTTGCCAGCCATCAAAACTCCCAGAGAGAAACAAAATTAAATGAGGCTCTGTGAATATATTTTATTGATAAAAATGCTGTGTGTGGGAAGCTCACTATAATGTCAGTCTTCTTCTGTGACTTAGGATATCAAGTTGTGAACCTTGATGGTGTCTGTACCATCATGACTGGGTGAAGTAGAATGCCTTTGTCATTAAGACTGGGAGCACTACTCAGTGGCAGGCCGACTTAGCTCCAAAAGAAATGGCCGCCTTTGACATGAGAAACAGAGACCATGTGCAGCCGCTCCTAACATGGAGTACAAACGCTGCTCATCCTGTATCCCTGGATTAGGAGCTCTTACAAGGTACTATCAGCCAGGCCAGCTGAACCCAGGTTTTTTAGTGAGCTTGTTACTGCTCCCCCTCCTCCGGGCTTGGGATCGGCAAAGGCGGAGTTCAAACTATAGTGTCAGTACTGTGGTTGAAGCAATTATAGAACTTTTAAACTGTGGTGTTATGCTGCTGTTATAATGCGATTCCACTCCTCCCTCAATTGACAATTAAAATAATTATATTGACATCTTGTCAATACATACAAAGTGCACAGTCTTCACTATTTAAAAAAGATAATATGGATTATATACACTATGTACAATGAATATGGCGCCTCTGCCAGCGCTGCAGAGTTTGGTGGAGAATCGCCAGTGGGTCTCCAGCGACACCACGCATTTCGCGATCTACGAAGAATACGTAGATCGCGTACTTCGCCGCTGAGGAGATGGTGATGGTGTGGTCCTTGAGACTAACTGGAAAGATCCAGGACTGCAGGTCCGGCGGCCGGTCGATGATGGAGAACACCTCTTGGATGACAGGGCGAACGGCGCTCAGGACCAGTAGCGGTGGACCAGCGACAGGTCGATGGAGCCGCAGGCGATGCAGACAGGCTGACTCGACGCCAGGTGCTCCGGATGGGGCAGGGCGTGCAGGGCCAGTCGCATTGTGATGTCCGCCACATGGCCCCCGAAGGAGCAGCGACGGAGAGATGAGAAGGGCACACTGGAGGAGGGCACGTCGACCACAGCCGCCCAGCGCCGGAGATACTGTGAGGTGGGAACGGCGGCCAGGCGGGGATGCTCCAGCATGTCCTCCCTCAATAGATGAACTTTTTTTTTTATATATTTTAAAATTTCTGTTCTTTTATTATCAATAGAGAAGCAATTTTCTAATAAAACTGCAAACCTGACTTGTTCAACTCTCCAATAGTACCTAACACAATGAATAACATGGAACTCCACCTCTGCCAGTCCCAAGCCCGGATGAAAAAGGAGGAGGGGGAGCAGTAACAAGCTCACTAAAAAACCTGGGCTCAGTTGTTCCAACTGATAGTACCCTGTAAGGGCTCCTGATACAAGGATACAGGATGGGTTTGTACTCCATGTTAGGAGTGGCTGCACATGACATCTGTTCCTTATGTCAGAGGTGGTCACTTCATATTGGAGTCAAGTCGGACTGCCACTGAGTAGTGCTCCCAGTCTTAATGACAAAGGCATTCTACTTCACCCAGTCTAAATAAGAAAGGCGATGGATACCATACTGAGCTAGTCCTCAGAGTGGCCAACTGAGCAAGGTGGCATAAAAGTTGTGCAATAAGAGTACACAATTGCCTTCAGATAACAGTGAGATAATATGCAAGAAGAAATTATTCAAGAAGTTATTTCTGATTTATACAGTAGAACCTCCCTGTAAAGGACACCTAATTGCAGAGATAAAGTATCCTTTAGGGAGAGGTGTCCTCTTACCGGAGAGTTACTTAATAGCAAAAATAGTAATTTTGCAAATAAAAACTGTTCTTTGATTACCATTTTTGCTATTTAGTAACTCTCTGGTAAGAAGACATCTCTCCCTAAAGTACACTTTGGTTCTGCAACTAGGTGTTGTCCTTTACAGAGAGGTTCTATTCTCATTTCTTATTCATTTCTATATAGAGTAGAACCTGCGTGAGAGGACACTCGTGCTAGAGGACACCTCTATATTTTGTAAATGAAAACTGTTCTTTGTAGAGAGATGTCCTCTAGCATGAGTGTCCTCTCATGGAGGTTCTACTGTACATAGAAATGAAAAAGAGATGAGCTTATTTTATCATGTCAGGAAACAGGAAAGATTGCACATTTTAGATTAAGAAAAAAAGATTCTAGGTAACGATTAATCTATGTGTGCCACTTCCTTTAGCTGCAATATGATTAAGGCGAACATTTGGTCCATCAAAATGGCATATATTATTAGTATTTTGTTCTTGTAAACTTTTAGATTCACACATTTTTACAACGTTAATGTAGAAAAAGTAGGAGAAACATTATGATAAGGCACAATTTAGATTATAGATTGTAAACACAAGGTAATAAGACCAAATCCAAATAAATAATGTGTGATGTTTTGGTAACAACGCTGTTACTGAAACGTCACACACTATTTATTTATTTGGATTTGGTCTTATTACCTTGTGTTTAGGAGAAACATTGTTATTTAAAATAAATAATTGACAAACATACAAGAAAATAAGACCTAATCCAATCCTATTGGATTAGGTCTTATTTTCTTGTATCTATAATCCAAATTGTGCTTTATCAATAGACAAACATATTAAATAATAGCAAATATATTTTTATGATAAATTAATTAAATACATTCATAGAAGTTGTACCTTTTAACATGTATATCAGGATTTAGACACTGAAAGACAACTCTGAAAGATATTTGATACCTTTATTAAAGAGACAAGAGATAACCAAGTCTGAACAAAATTGCCTCTGTCTCCTTAAAAAATACATTGAGGACTTTCCATTTCCTTAAGTTTTGTCTATGAGTGAATTTTTAGCAAAAATATAATAAATGACAGCTGCTTGTCTACAATTTGTAATTAATTATATTCTTGGCAATATGCAATAATGAGATAACTAAAATATTATAGATTCACCCTGAAAAAACGCTAAAATAAAAAATCAATAAAATTGTTTTAAAAAAATATAATGCAAAAGTGCACAAATTGCGGGAGATATATCCTAAAAACTCACCTCTATTTACTCTATCTTATATAATAACAATGATGCAAATAGATATTTTTATTTCATTACAATTAATTTTAAATAAAAATGCGAATTAAAAATATCGTATTTATCAATTAACACTATATACATATATTTCGCTATATATATACGAAACCAATTCCAAAATCATTATAGCACTTTTGTCTTGATGCAAAATTACGAGTACGCAATTTAACACAGCCTTGAATCTCGTTTAAGGTTTAAATGTAACATTTTAGATCCTATTTTAAACAATAATGTTGTTTCAATGAAAAAAAACAACAAAATATTAAGATATTTAAAAGGAACTGTCTAGTCGGCCCAATGTCCTCGAAGATGCTACCCACCACAAAGAGCCGCTAGCTACTTATTCACAAGCCACAAAATATATATAAAATTGTTATTTGCATCCAAAAATAAATTAATATAAAGTGCATACATACAAAATAAATAAATATATAAGTACTCACAGTCTTGAAGCTTTTACTAATTTATGTGAAAAACGATATATTTGACTCATTTTGTTGAATTATATTTGATTGTGTCAAAATAAAATATTAATGTCATATAAATTAGTTTTAAAAATAAATCGGTAAAATGCAACTTGAAAAGAAGTTAATACGGCTTTAGCAAGCGCGCACGTTGAAAGAGAGAATTATCAATTTTTGACGCAGGCATAATAGTGTTGTTATCATTATCATACTTTTATTATCATTATATGCCTTTTCATTTTATTAAGAACATTTTTGAATTTGATAAGATAAATTGTTGAATTTATTTAAAACATTTTTTAATTCAATAAGGATATTATTTATTTCAATAATTTTTTTTTTTTTTATTTCATTAAAGACAGATTTGCTTTTAATAATGATCTAGTAGGGGAACGCGGGAAAAGTAAATTGTCATTTTGTAGATAACGGTTTTCAAATTCTCATTAGACATTTTATGCTCCAGGAGCCCGGGTTACCTCTATTTTCTCATTAGACATTTTAAAAATTTTTGAATGTATGATTCATTTGATTAAAAACAGGGAATACCCCATGGATGGAGCTTAGCATCTTCTTTGTTTATCTTGTTTTTTTTGTTGTTTTTTTTTAGAAAAGCAAATGGTTGTGTTAATCATTCTTTACATTTAATCATGTTCAAATAAAATATCCTATTCCCTGTAAAATTGGTCTGAGTGGAGATTTTGTCAGGTTATCTTATTAATGGTAGAAGAACAGAAAGCATGAAACTAAAATGGGGCAAGAAGATTGTGAAATAAAAAATGCAACACTTAAGGGATTCGCCAATTGGAAGAATAAAACTGTTACCAATGTCAGCAATGTAACATTTGCGGCCAAAGGGAAACAGAAATGAAGGCATAATACATTTGCAATTACAGAATCCACTTTGTAACTAGAACATTAGCTGAGAACGAGAGTAATTGTCAATATATTGAAGTTCATAGGGCACTGGTTTAAATATGTATCACCATTGAAAATTGTCTCTAAGGGGTAATTGTTTTCACTCCTTATATCCTGCAATATAAAAGTGAGAAAAGAGCCCAAATCCCACCACCTTTTAACTATATCTTGCTATTTGCATGTTGAGCTTCATCTTTCTGTGTCCTCCTCTGTTATTTCTTTCTAGTTCCAAACAGGCCAGTCTTTTATTTAGTCCCCCCTTTAAAATGCAATATTTGAATAATTAAATTATTTTCTAATAATTCTAAATCTTATGTTTAAAGTTACAACTCATTTATTTAATTTAAATATGCTGCACTTTATGTGTGCCCAGACTTCAATGGCTGACAGATCACACTGGTATTTTGACAGCCAATTCAGTTTTGTCCATGGACGTTAGCAGAAGATGTCCTGGCCAAAATCACAGAGTTTAGTGACAGCATGCAGTCACACTGGAAAAAGACATATGCATAGCATATGGAGACTGCTATTGTCCAAAGCCTAGATTGCCTAGAATTTGGTTTGCCTTGTTCAAATTTTTCTTGAAGACAGAGAAGTTTCTTACTCCACGTGGTCATACAAGGCCTCAATTTTCTCTCAACTAGGAATACCCTAAGGCTCTGTGTTAAGCCCCTTCTTTTTGAATGTGGTCGCTCGTAAAATATCCCAACTCTTTCAAATCAGGCAAAGTTTGCTGGTGGATTTTGCAGATGACTTCATCCTCTTAATCCAGGTTCATCATCTATTTATCAAGGCTTTCAGCGATTTTCTGGAAAGGATGACTGCTAAACCCTAGAAAGGCAGTCTTGCATCTTTCAGCGGAGGAGAGTTCTCCCCAAACCCGATTCTAGTTTGAAGGTTCTTGGGCAACTTATCATCATATTGGGGATCGAATTTGACCAAACGCGAATTTTAATATTCATCTCCCATTTCAAGAAAATTGTATTCCAGACCCTCTAGACAATTTTTACGTCTCTTAAATGCCTTACAGGGAAAATTTTACTTCATTTGTAGCATGAAACTACTTATTCAAATTAATGGGGGGCAGGCTTTCCTCTATGGGGTATCTGCCTGTGGGTCAGTCGTGCCTCTTCTAGAGAAGGCACCCGCCATCTCTGAAGTCTTCTGTACCTCTTCGCAGGCCTCTGCACTGCCACTATCTCAGACATTTCCCTAACTGGTAGCTCTCCGCTTGACATAATCATAAGAGCTCAAACGGCTTACCTAAAGGTGGTTAATGAAGATCATTTAGAATTTTAACATGGTTAAACTGTTCTTCAATATCCCCTCATCTTTCCGACACCCAAAATCCTTCAGCTTGTATGGAAGTGACAAGGTCACTTCCATTGTAATACATATCGATGGATCGAAATTATAAGTAGGAGTTAGTGCCACAGTCAAATTATTCAGAGCTTTTGGATCACTATAGTAATATGCTCTCTCTCTTTATGACTAGAATTTTTTTTTAGACTTTGGCTGTATATATAGATGGATAGCTAGCGATTTCCACTCCAGCAATTCGGGTTTCTTTTATTACTCTCTCTTTGTATCGGCCTGCCTCAGCCCTTTCTGGAATGACTCCACCTTCTCTACGCGCAGGCTGATGCTACTATCAAGGTCAATGGAAACTTCACCCGTCCTTTCAAAATGCGCAAAGGGCTCCGGCAGGGTTGTACCTGCAGCCCAGCCCTTTTCTCCATCTTCACTGGCCCCCTCTTGCGCCACCTGAAGAGAGCTCTCGGAAGAGGGAACGTCCTGGCGTACGCCGATGATATTCTCTTGCTGATCCGCGAGGATTGGCAGTTCGAGAAAGTCAAGACCATCTTTGAAGAATTCCGGCGTGCGTCAGGAGTATGCGTGAACTTCACCAAGAGTAAGGGACTGTGGTGCGGCGCCTGGAGGGACCGCGCCGACTCTCCGCTGGGCATTTCGTGGTCTTCTTCTTCCATCACGGTGCTGGGTTGCGAAGTTACATCTGGCCAAGGAACATCGGTCCAGGAAAATCACCTACTGGGCATCCTGGAGAGAGCAATCTCAAGATGGTCCCCATACGTCCGTGGCTTCTCCCTGGTCGGGCGAGCGAGAGCGGCCAACTCGCTGGTACTAGCGGCAGTGCTTCACCATCTGCACGGCTACCTACCCTGCGACGCTACTATCGCCAAACTACAGGCCAGACTGACGCGATTCGTCTGGGGGTCCTGTTATCGAGTCGCCTGGTTTCCGGGTACTGTTCTGGCTTATCCCGTGTCCGTCAGTGGAGTTGGATTACTGGACATCAAGAATCAGCTTCAGCTTGCCTGCTAAAGGGGTCCAGACCGCACACCGAAAAACGTATATCGCATGCTTCGCCGCTGAGGAGATGGTGATGGCGTGGTCCTCGAGACCCACCGCGAAGATCCAGGATTGCAGGTCCGGCGGCCGCAGACCGAAACGCCTACTCATGGCTGGTGGAGAGTGGAGTCTGATGGCTCCCATGTCTTCCGGGGTTTGGCTGCCGCCACGTCGTCGCCGTTTACTGGAGTTGTGGGAACAGGCCTCCCCCATCCTGGGCCTGAATCACCGCGTGGTGCCCACTCCCACCCTTCTGAACCTACCTCTCGTCGGTGCCTGCAGGTTCCTGGCGACGCCATCGCTTCGGGCTCCCTCAAGGTGGAGTGGAGTACGCGACCTGGCGGGGCCTGCTCCGTCGCTCACCACCAGAGTGACGAGGAACACCTGCGACGATGCAACCGCCCTTGTTCCTTTCTGCCGGCGTCTGGTGGCGGAGAGCTCGCATCAAGAGAAGAGCTTGGAGGAAGCCCTGGTGCTGCGCGTCGCATGTTGGAGCGCCCCCGCCTGGCCGCCGTTCCCATCTCGCGGTATCTCCGGCGCTGGACGCCTGTCGTCGACGTGCCCTCCACCAGCCTGGCGTTTTCATCTCTCCGTCGCTGCTCTTTCGGGGGCCATGCAGCGGACATCACTCTGCGGCTGGCCCTGCACGCACTGCCTCATCCGGGGCACACGGCGTCAAGCCAGCCTGTCTGCATCGCCTGCGGCTCCAGCGACCTGTCGCTGGTCCACCGCTACTGGTCCTGCAGTGCCGTCCACCCTCTCATCCGAGAGGTGTTCTCCATCATCGGGCGGCCGCCGGACCTGCAGTCCTGGATCTTCGCGGTGGGTCTCGAGGACCACGCCATCACCATCTCCTCAGCGGCGAAGCATGCGATATGCGTTTTTCTTCGTAGATCGCGAAATGCGAGTTGTCGCTGGAGACCCGCTGGCAATCTTCCACCAAGCTCTGCAGCGGTGGCTGAGGCGCCATGTACAATGTCACTGTACATAACATATATACAAGTATGTACTTGTATATACTTTTTTTTTTAAATCAATTTTTCGTTTTTTTTTCATGTTATTTTCTCATAATTAGTGCGGACTGTGCCCTTTCCTGTATTGACAAGATGTCAATAAAAATATGTTAATTGTCAATTGTCTCTCTTTGTACTAAAGAATTTATTTAGGTAAATAAATGTCGTATTCTCTATATGTTGAACATATACCACGTTATACATATGTATATAAGAATGTCCTATATAGAGATACCAAGCCTGATGGATCGCCTTATTAACTCAAACCAAACCTGATATAACCTAAAAATGGCTTCGAATATAAATGAACACATAGAAAGGGAAGGCGGCACCCATGAAAGGTCAAATAACAGGTCGTTAACATTTTCCAAGCAACTCTGGGAGGATGTAGATATATCGGCCATGCCAGTCCTTGATTGGACAACAAAGTCCGCTCTCTCTGACGTCACAATTAGCCTATAAGCTGGGTTCCTTCTGAGCCCAGTGTAGGGAGCCATTACAGACAGCAGCGACTGTACAGGACATATGCAGTTAAGTCGCCATGGGACTGAACAGCAGTCCCAGGATTTTCCCTTAGTCCACTCTCACCTTCATGGGTGCTGCCATCCTAAACCGAGGTAAGCATGTTCCTATAAATACCATGTTGTCTTCTTTTGTCATTTGACTAGTGATCTTCCACTCTGGCCCATAACTGCACGCTGGATAAGGAGTCTATTGTGACGTGTTGTTGGCGCTCCGAACATTACAACTTATATATTTTCATTTTCTTTTTTTTTTCTTCAAGGGCAGTGGTACAAATAGGCACCATTATTTAAAAGTATTATATATAAAATTCTTATTCAAAAATATTTTAATACTGTATAATACAGACAAGGTAGTTGGCGTTCTGCGCTCCAGGAATCTGGGTTATAAATATCTCTTTCTCTCCATAACATCACTTGTGACTAAGATTTCTCGAGATGCTGTTATAACCTCTGTTAAAACAATTGGGGATAAAAAATTGATACCTTAGAATTATGATGCTTCAATCACGTTGTGTGTGCTTTTATGTAAGAGGCTGTTATAACGATATTTCGATGTACAGTAGAACCTCCCTTTAGCGGACACCTCTCCACAAAGGACAGTTTTCATTTGCAAAATTGCCATTTTTACAATTTTGTAACTCTCCATAAAGGACACTTTGGCTCTGCAATTGGGTGTCCTTTACAGGGAGGTAGTTCTAGTGTATTATAATAATAACTTTATTTTTCAAAAAGGTTACAAGTTTTTCTCTAAAAAGTGTAGCGAATGGTCAGTCTATTTACATATTTTTATTTACAACTTCAATAAGTAACAACAGTAAAAGTAAACAAAGATATTTACATTTGGTATCTTGACTCCTGGTCAGTGCTGTGGCCCTTGCCGTTATGGTCCCCTGATGTCCTGCAGCTCTCCAGCAGTCTTTCTATGGCCTCTCCTAGTGGCTCCTCGATAAGATGGTCCCCTGGCCTTGATCCATTCTTGTCTGTCAGGTCTCGTGTCATCTGCTCTAGGTCGTTCTCCTGGATCTCTTCTATGGTCGTCGTATCCCTGTGCTCCATGTCCGGTGTTCCTCATCTTCACACGCCAGCTCCCTACATCGTTCCAACAATCTATTCATGGCTTCTATTTCTTTATTTCTCTGTAACTTATCGTGAGGTTCATTCTTCTTTTCTGTTGAGATAATTTCCATCGTCTTTTTTTAGCACCAAGGATTGAATATATGCGAAGTCCCTTTTTCTTATGTTTATTTCCTTTCTATATTGTTTGTTATATTTTGTTACTATTCCATCCCATGTTAAGACTATCGGCACTACTTTTACGGGCATTTTTTCGGTTTGGGCCATTTCCCTCGCCAGTAGCTGGTATTTTCTTTTCTTTGTCAGCTCCGTAGTTTGGATATTGTCTTGGGAGGTAACGCCTATCTCTATGATTGTTATGTATTTTTTTATTTTGTCGTATACTATTATATCAGGTTTGTTAGCTCTGATATTGATATCGATTATCATTGGCAGGTCCGTTATTATCTTGGCGTATGAATTTTCAATCTTAGTCGTTATTTTGTGGAGCTTTATCTTCTTGTTCTCGGTGAAATTATATATTTCTAGCCAAGTTGAAGTGGACACATCTCACCACTTCATTATGCCTCTCAGTGTAGTCGTAAGGAAGCAATCTTCCACAGTTTGTAGCAAGGTGGTCCACCGTCCTCTGCACCTTTTCACAGTGAGGGCATTTCAGGTTCTTATCCTTCGGGAACACGTTTCTATCTTGTATGAACATGTAGAAACCTTCATTTTGTGGTGTGTTGTTTCCCGTTTTGAGCCACTATGAAGATTCTATCGTGTCCAATAGCGGTTGGTCTTCATTTTTAAAGAATGTTCTGTGGATTATTTTCTGGCCAATAATTCCTCTTAGATTTTCAATCTGTTTTTCTTTCAGAGTTTTAATTATGTTTTGGGCTTCTATTTTGTACTTATTTTCTATAATTAGTTGGATGTGTGTGAGCATTGTGTTTTCGCTCTGTTCACACGTTTTAATGGCTTCCTTTCCTTTTGTTGTCTCCCCCCCCCAAATATATACTTGTAGAGGCTTAGCAGAATTCTTTCGTTTTTTTTTTAATAATTATTATTAATGTTGAATTATGTGTGATTTGTTTTATTTGCATTCATTGTATTTTAAAGTTTGTCCCAATAAAAGGTTAAATGAGATATTTATAACCCAGGTTCCTGGAGCGTAGAACGCCAACTACCCGGGGAGTCCAGCTCACTTGTATGGACTAGTGCAATACGCTTTTACTCGCGTCCTGTTTTGATTGCTGAGCTGAACCAGTTGACAAGATAGTTCCTCGCTGAGGTTGAGTCTGGAAGGCTGGCCATAGATGTAGGATTGAGATGGGTCAGTCCAAGCAGGATCAAAGAGTCAATTTAATCAAATGAAAGAGATCATATGTGCCTTATATAAAAATATATATATATATATAAATTAACCAAAAACTGATTAATACAAGTTACAGTAGAGCCTCCATGAGAGGACACCTTTCTACAAAGGACAGTTTCCATTTACAAAATTACCATTTTTACAATTTAGCAACTCTCCGGTAAGAGAACACCTCTCGCTAAAGGACACTTTGGCTCTGTAATTAGGTGTCCTTCACAGGGAGGTTCTACTGTAATTGTTTTAATTAAAAATATGTGTAAATAAAGGTTTCTGTTTTGAATTAGATTTGAAATAAATAATCGTTGCAATTTTTAAATTTTCCAATATCACTTGCAAGCAGCGCCTCTCGCGGCTTGTTTTATTTTGAGAATCATACGTGTCATAAAATAGTTTCAATTTCCTTCAATAGATGGCGCGCTAATGCATTATATTATTCCCATGACCGATACCAGTTGGGACAAGTAAAACGACATTTCCAGAGTGGTCCTCTAGCTTATTTCCATTCTGCAAGCTCATCTATGAGGGACATTTCAACGGAGATCTATGAGAATCATGGTCAATAGAATTTTGCTGTCCTTATAATGTAAGAACACCACCTTCTTCTTCTTTCTTATCTCCACTCAATCATATCAGGGTATCAAACTTGTAGAGCTTGTTGATGGTGTCTGCTAGGAATGAGTAGAGCTCATCAATGGATGAGTCAATACAGTTAACCACCTATTTACATATATAGAATCAGTTCGACTTTGCACCAACAAGGAGCCAAAGCCCTTTAATCTTTATCACCTCTCATTCCCCAATCAGTGGTCGTATCTGGAGATAACCAATGCCTACCTACTCTGTAGGAACGGGATATAGGGAGAGGGGCAGATTCGGGGGAGTACGATCTTCCCTAACTTGTACTAGCTGCAAGGCGAGGAGGGCAAAAGTCCAGTTCATTTTCTCTCAAGTATAGAAGTCGCCACTTGTACCATAACCCAGAATTAATTCTACAGAAATTTTCTGTAAATAACACCAATGACTTAGTATGATGATAAGCGATTCATTTAATCTATAAGGGATCTGTTATGTATTAGCATATTTATTTCTTGTATCTGCCCTATTTTACATAGTCATTGGTAATGCTTCTAGAAGATAGCAATATTTTACATAGTTGGCTATGCTTTTAGAAGATAGCACTATTTTGCATAGTTATTAATTATGCTTTTGGAAATATAAATACCGTTGTTAGAGAGTGACAGTCCAGTAACACGTTAAGTCAGTCTTGTACCTTATCTTGGCAATAAAAGTCTTATTTGCTCACGTGTTGGTGATTGGAGAGACACGACGACTCAACAAAATGGCGACAAGGATGGGATTCGAACCCACGGGACTGTGGCAGGGCACTGGGGCAGCATTAGCAACAGGTCCTGGTTCCAGGTCTGGTGGTCTTCTGCGGTGCTGTGCGGTGGATTTCATTAAATAAAACCCGTCTTAGATTGAGGAGAGCAACTAGCCCGAAACAATGAACTCCAAAGGGGTGCTTCTCAATTTGCCAAAGATGGTGTTGTGGCTTTGTCACTGTCCTGAATCCGCAAGATGGCGCCTAGTTTAGAGTATATTACGGAAGGAGAGATAATCTTCATTTATATAAATCAATATCCTACCGGCAAAATTCCTATATAAATATACAGTAGAAATTGGATAATTCGAACTCTTCAATTCAAATATTTATCTTGGTCCCTAGAATTTCAGTTTTCATTTCGAATTTTTGGATAATTCGGATTTATTTTTGGTCCCTTGGGCTTCGAATTATCCTAGTTCGACTGTATACATATATAACCCATAACTCAACCACCACGACTGCTTCTAACCAACATGCCACACTAGCAGTCGTGGTGGTTGAGTGATGGGTGGTAAGGACACACAGGATCCCGTGAGGAAATAGATCGGGGAGGAAAGATAGAAGAACAACCCCTAGAACAACTGGCGTCGAGACCACCTCGGTGAGAACTGTGTTTTGATCATCCCGTCTAGCCGCTTTTAAACCGATTTGAGTAAAATAAGTCCCCTAGGAGAGCATGAAGTCGTGATACTTGTTTACCAAGGGGGTTTAACCCGGCTATCTTCCCTTGTACTCCCACACAGGCCATTTTATTTATATATTTCCTAATATTATAACATGTATATAACAGATTTCAATGGGTCTATATTAAGATTTGAAACTTGAAGATTAAAAAAAAAATTAATGATATTTTGTGACTTAAGTAATATCCAGCTAAAGAAGTCTAGGGTCAAATCTCAGTTGGAAAGTCCAAGGATCGTCAATCCTGCTATCATGACCTGAGGGTCAAGCTGGGGGGGGGGGGGGGGGGGGGAGCGATGTTTACTGATTGTGCCTAATCTTGGTGCAAACTTATCTTGTGCAAATTGTACTGAACATGCGATTCCTTGATATATTTGGCACGCGCCATTTGACATTTCAATCAAAGCATATCCGGTGTAAAAGGAATCATTAAAAGATCGCCCTTTTGAGACACTTCTAGAGTCTTGCTCAGTCCATTATCCACCTTATAAAAGGCTACTTCAGTTCACAAAGTCGCCTTCAGAAAATACAACCACAATATACACTGATGGATCGCCAACGGTGTAGGCGCCGCAGTTATTCTGACACCTCCCTACACCCCAATACAACTAAAGCTCCATGATCACTGCACCTCCTTCCAGTCAGAATTACTTGCTATTCTCTACGCAACCAGAGCTATCCAGCTCATGCCAAGATAACTAACAGCAATTGCTTCTGATTACCTTGCAGCCTTCCGCGCCATTTGTAACCCAGAACTTCCGATACCTCACTCATAGCAGAGATAGTTCGCTATTTCAACTATCTAAATGTACAGCTCTGCTGGATTAGAAGCCACAGCGGCATAGAAGGCAATGAGGAGGCGGATTAACTTGCCAAGGCAGCAGCTCATTCCAACCTGCCTCTATCCTATTCCACTCTATCCAAAAGGTTTTTTCGAGCCCGTAGCGAACAGAATTCACTCCAACTTTGGAAAGAACTCGAAGTCACAGATCACCCCACAAGAAACCTCAGGAGAATATCTACATCCCCAAACATTCTCATTGCAATCCTACCTGAATTAAAATTTTGTGGCACCGCCTCTTCAATCCTCACAGGTCACGTCTTTGTCAAAGCCGATGTTGCAAAAATATCTAAAGACGATCCTACCTGTCCACACTGCCACCAGGAAGACCAAACTGCCAACCACCACAGATGTCCCATCTTCATAGGTTCCGAACAGCCATCCTCCTAGGAATAAGTATATTTATCTCTGAAGATCTGCAGAACATTCCCAAGTACAGTACATCTGATACACTGGATGTCCACCATTAGACGTGAAATCTAAAGACCAACCCGGATGGTTGGCCACTTTAGTACGTGGCTCCAGGAATCCGTCAGGCTACATCGAAAGAGAGATAAAACGATGGGGACACGCTACTTTGAGCGTTGACCGACCGATTTTACTGAGGAACCACGGACACGAAGGCTTGGGTTCACCAACTACGAGGAAGAAATACTCGCTTGTTCGGCGGTACAATTACTACAATTGAAACGATGCAGAGAAGATTAGCATGGCCCCTGTGATACCAGTTCGGCGGTACAACTACTACAATAGGAAGGATACAGAGAAGATTAGCATGGTCCCTGTGATACCAGTTCGGCTGTACAACTACTACAATAGGAACGATACAGAGAAGATTAGCATGGCCCCTGTGATACCAGTTCGGCGGTACCACTACTACAATAGGAACGATACAGAGAGGATTAGCATGGCCCCTGTGATACCAGTTCGGCGGTACAACTACTACAATAGGAACGATACAGAGAAGATTAGCATGGCCCCTGTGATACCAGTTAGGCGGTACTACTACTACAATAGGAAGGATACAGAGAAGATTAGCATGGCCCCTGTGATACCAGTTAGGCGGTACAACTACTACAATAGGAAGGATACAGAGAAGATCAGCATGGCCCCTGTGATACCAGTTAGGCGGTACAACTACTACAATAGGAAGGATACAGAGAAGATTAGCATGGCCCCTGTGATACCAGTTCGTCGGTACAACTACTACAATAGGAACGATACAGAGAAGATCAGCATGGCCCCTGTGATACCAGTTAGGCGGTACAACTACTACAATAGGAAGGATACAGAGAAGATTAGCATGGCCCCTGTGATACCAGTTAGGCGGTACAACTACTACAATAGGAACGATACAGAGAAGATCAGCATGGCCCCTGCGCAAGGATGACACGCAAAATCATGAAGCGTTCCAACTACGAGGAAGACAACGCATAAAAAAGATATAACTTTAAAAGATGAATTCTTTGTTATTTACTTGATGGTGAAAACCTGTTTGGGAAACGTATAAAACTCAAAGAAGGAAGAGATCAAGGTCGATAACTCTATAAAACTACAACCCGGTATAGCAATACAAGCCGAATGACCTTGATAACGCCCGGGTTTAGCCCGAAGGTAATTTTAACTGAGTGTAAAAATATAAAATCAAAAAATACTAGAGAATATATCGCTGGAAATCATTTTGAAGAAGGGATAAAAGCTAACGGGGCAACGAGGTTCTTTTTTAAATCGATATAATCTTGGCAAGCTTTCGGACTATAGCGTCCTTCAACAGGTTATTCGTGTAACAGCCAGTTGAAGGAGGTCATAGTACGAAAGCTCTCCAAGATTATATATCTTTAATAAAGAATATCGTCGCCGTTAACTTTTTCTTCCTTCTTCAATATCAAAAATGCTGTTTTATAAATTAAAATAATATTTTATACAATTATAAATTATGGCTTAGCAAGAGTTCTCCTCGAGTTAAAATAACCCAACAAATAATATTTTAACACAATCATAATTTATTATATCTTTTTATCAACTCTCTCTAGAGTTAAAATGAAGCACACAAAATTCTGATGGAATAATAAAGGTAGATATACAGTATATTCAGTAGAACCTTCCTTTAGCGGACACCTCTCTATAAAGGACAGTTTTCATTTGAAAAATTACCATTTTTACAATTTAGCTACTCTCCAGTAAGAGGCCACCTCTCCCTAAAGGACATTTTAGCTCTTCAATTAGGTGTCCTTTACAGGTAGGTTCTACTGTATTATAATTACAATAAAGATGTTGATATTTGTAAAGCAAATTTTAACCTTGAGATTTTGTGTGTATGTGTGTTTTTTTAATATAATTAAAACTTCCTCCTTCATCACCACTCAGCCTGAAGCGGTACAACAAAGATGGATGAACCAAAACTATAAACTTGTTCAAATTTTCTAATTTAGCTCGCAAGCAGCGCCTCTCGCGGCTTCTGATGGAATTACATTTGTATATTGCAAAAAAATCCCAAATGTGTTCTAAAACTCTATTTTCAATTTGTTATGTATAAAAATGTATTTTGATTAAGAAGTAAAATAAAATAATATTTCTAAAAACGACTTTTTCACATAATTGTGGAAGGCCTCAAATAACTGTGGCGACTACACTTTGACAAAGCTCCACTACACACAGGGGGCAGTGGACGGCATCGGCAACCGCGAGCGTCAACCTAACTACGCATGCGCGCGGGACGTCATCAGAGACTCTGGCCACTCAGCGGTAAACATCTAGGCTTGCTCCAACGGCCGTTACTTCAACCGTTGTTTCTTTTCTCTTTATATATTTCTGGCTTTAAATAAATTTATTTTAATTATAATTTTATCAGCAGCCTTTCCACAAGCCACACCAACACATCACGCAACAATCCTACAAAACCTTACAGAGTTGATTTAAAAGTTGTTGAGCCATAGCATCGTCGTATTACGTGTTGCTATATGTACTTCGTGTTAGGGCAGCAAAGGTTCGAATCTGGGTATGGGTGGTTTTTTTTTCGGAACAAATTAGCTTTTTTTTTAATAACGTAATTTAATATTGTATTAATAAATAATTATAATGTATTCAAACAACAACAAAAATGCTTTAATTAGGGCCCATTGCCCTGTATAGTTTCGCCATACAACAACAAAATAATACAGTATTTTTTTTTCTCACATGGGGAATGTGCACGAGAGCCTTTGTTTGAAAAGGGATTTATTTACACATCTGTTCTAAAACTTTCCTCACTACCTCTTTTGTGTATGAATCTATTTACAATTGATCTGTAGAAATTATAGAGTTCTATTGCTATATTTTCTTTTCTGAAATAGTTCTCAGCGTCTTCAGTGGGTTGCTAAATCTCCAGAAGGTGTTTTTAAGAGTTTTTTCTCTTTCTTCCCCTAAATATTGACATTTTGTGATATAGTGGGAGATTTCATCAGATATCATATTTCCACATATCCTGCAGTGAATGTTTTTCTTTTTGATTATGAGAATATGACTTTCTCTATCTAGAGTTGAAGTAATTCTAGTCCGTGCAATGAAGGCTATTATCTTCGATGACAGATTCCATGGAAAGTATCGTTGTGGCATGTTCTGGTGTGTTTGTATAGGGGAATCCCAGATATATTATTCTAGGGGTGACAGTCAACGGCGTGCCTCCCCAGAACCAGTTTTCATTTCTTGCTGGTCTTCCACCATTTCTGAACACCATTATTTTTGACTTTTTTTCATTTAAAACTAATTTGTTTTCCTTCAGATAAGTTCTAAGTAAATTGATTTTGCTTTGCAAATTGATTTTTGATTATCCTATTATTGCTATGTCATCTGCATACATGAGAAGATGAAGGAAGCCGAAGTCTGGAAGATAGAATCCTGTAAGTGAAGAATTATTATAATATTCAATTAGATCAGATATATAAGTTATAAATAGTAGAGGTGACAGTGGTTCTCCTTGTAAAACTCCGGAATCAATTTTTACGTTGTTTGAGTATTCACCTTTCCATCTAACAGAGATTTTTGCTGCCTCATAATAACTTTTTATTATTGATATAAACCTTGAGCTGATTCCTATTTTTTGTAATATATTCCAGAGTATTTCCCGAGGAACTGTGTCAGATGCCTTGGTCAAATAAACAAAGAAAACGTATAGTTTACCTCGTTTCTTTCTTAAAGATAGTTGGATGAGGGTATTCAGGGTAAAAATATGGTCTAGACATGAGCGGTCTTTTCGGAATCCTGCTTGATTTTCTCCTATATAATGTCTTTTCTCAATCCTATTGTTGAGTCTGTTTCTTAGAATTGAGGTAAATAATTTGGACATATTGCTGCATAATTACATTGTATTCATGACTCAGTATTTTCATTATTTCTTCAGTTAACCCAGGTTCCTGGGACTCAGAGAATCCAGGTTACATCGTGAGAGAGGTTTCTAGAGCATACACAAGTCCCATGACCCAGTAACTGGAAATAAATACTGAAATGTGATTCAAATTTAGGAATATACAATATATCAGAATCCGAAACTATTATAGACACGTATGATTTTATTAAAAATTAGGAAATTTCTACTGCTCTTACTGCAATCAAAAATTAATGGGAGGGCCTGGCTCATCAGTGGTGAACCCTCCCAGCAGTTTCACCATTTTAATCTACCATACCGCTGTTATATTGCATTTTTCGGTTTTCATTTTATAGTGATATTGATGCTAGACTCTCGGAATGGGTATTTTAAATTAACTATGGACATAAGCTTTGAGAACAGTATATATAAATACGTACAATTATAAATACAGTTATACCTGTCTATAGCGCCTCCTCTAAATAGCGCCTCCCTCTCTATAGGCTAGCCATGAGTCTGTCGTCGCTACACGGGCGGAAATGGTCGGATGTCTGCGATTATCCGCCTCGTATCCTCAACCAGGACTTCGGCTTGGCCCTCCTTGACCATGATCTCTATAGCGCCAGATTTTAAATACGTAGTACGATGCGATTTACATTAAAAGTGACCTGTCTATATCACCCCCTCTCTATAGCACTCTATTTTGGTGAGTCCCAAGAGGGGGCGCTATAGACAGGTTTAACTGTACGTAGTACGATGCGATTTACATTAAAAGTGACCTGTCTATATCACCCCCTCTCTATAGCACTCTATTTTGGTGAGTCCCAAGAGGGGGCGCTATAGACAGGTTTAACTGTACGTAGTACGATGCGATTTACATTAAAAGTGACCTGTCTATAGCACCCCCTCTCTATAGCACCCTATTTTGGTGAGTCCCAAGAGGGGGCGCTATAGACAGGTTTAACTGTACGTAGTACGATGCGATTTACATTAAAAGTGACCTGTCTATATCACCCCCTCTCTATAGCACTCTATTTTGGTGAGTCCCAAGAGGGGGCGCTATAGACAGGTTTAACTGTACGTAGTACGATGCGATTTACATTAAAAGTGACCTGTCTATAGCACCCCCTCTCTATAACACCCTATTTTGGTGAGTCCCAAGAGGGGGCGCTATAGACAGGTTTAACTGTACGTAGTACGATGCGATTTACATTAAAAGTGACCTGTCTATAGCACCCCCTCTCTATATCACCCTTTTTTGGTGAGTCCCAAGAGGGGGCGCTATAGACAGGTTTAACTGTACGTAGTACGATGCGATTTACATTAAAAGTGACCAATCTATAGCACCCCCTCTCTATAGCACCCTATTTTGGTGAGTCCCAAGAGGGGGCGCTATAGACAGGTTTAACTGTACGTAGTACGATGCGATTTACACATTAAAAGTGACCTGTCTATAGCACCCCCTCTCTATAGCACCCTATTTTGGTGAGTCCCAAGAGGGGGCGCTATAGACAGGTTTAACTGTACGTAGTACGATGCGATTTACATTAAAAGTGACCAATCTATAGCACCCTATTTTGGTGAGTCCCAAGAGGGGGCGCTATAGACAGGTTTAACTGTACGTAGTACGATGCGATTTACATTAAAAGTGACCAATCTATATCACCCTATTTTGGTGAGTCCCAAGAGGGGGCGCTATAGACAGGTTTAACTGTACGTAGTACGATGCGATTTACATTAAAAGTGACCTGTCTATAGCACCCCCTCTCTATAGCACCCTATTTTGGTGAGTCCCAAGAGGGGGCGCTATAGACAGGTTTAACTGTACGTAGTACGATGCGATTTACATTAAAAGTGACCAATCTATAGCACCCCCTCTCTATAGCACCCTATTTTGGTGAGTCCCAAGAGGGGGCGCTATAGACAGGTTTAACTGTACGTAGTACGATGCGATTTACATAAAAAGTGACCTGTCTATAGCACCCCCTCTCTATAGCACTCTATTTTGGTGAGTCCCAAGAGGGGGCGCTATAGACAGGTTTAACTGTACGTAGTACGATGCGATTTACATTAAAAGTGACCAATCTATAGCACCCCCTCTCTATAGCACCCTATTTTGGTGAGTCCCAAGAGGGGGCGCTATAGACAGGTTTAACTGTACGTAGTACGATGCGATTTACATTAAAAGTGACCTGTCTATAGCACCCCCTCTCTATAGCACCCTATTTTGGTGAGTCCCAAGAGGGGGCGCTATAGACAGGTTTAACTGTACCTAGTACGATGCGATTTACATTAAAAGTGACCTGTCTATAGCACCCCCTCTCTATAGCACCCTATTTTGGTGAGTCCCAAGAGGGGGCGCTATAGACAGGTTTAACTGTACGTAGTACGATGCGATTTACATTAAAAGTGACCTGTCTATAGCACCCCCTCTCTATAACACCCTATTTTGGTGAGTCCCAAGAGGGGGCGCTATAGACAGGTTTAACTGTACGTAGTACGATGCGATTTACATTAAAAGTGACCTGTCTATAGCACCCCCTCTCTATAACACCCTATTTTGGTGAGTCCCAAGAGGGGGCGCTATAGACAGGTTTAACTGTACGTAGTACGATGCGATTTACATTAAAAGTGACCTGTCTATAGCACCCCCTCTCTATAGCACCCTATTTTGGTGAGTCCCAAGAGGGGGCGCTATAGACAGGTTTAACTGTACGTAGTACGATGCGATTTACATTAAAAGTGACCTGTCTATAGCACCCCCTCTCTATAACACCCTATTTTGGTGAGTCCCAAGAGGGGGCGCTATAGACAGGTTTAACTGTACGTAGTACGATGCGATTTACATTAAAAGTGACCTGTCTATAGCACCCCCTCTCTATAACACCCTATTTTGGTGAGTCCCAAGAGGGGGCGCTATAGACAGGTTTAACTGTACGTAGTACGATGCGATTTACATTAAAAGTGACCTGTCTATAGCACCCCCTCTCTATAACACCCTATTTTGGTGAGTCCCAAGAGGGGGCGCTATAGACAGGTTTAACTGTACGTAGTACGATGCGATTTACATTAAAAGTGACCTGTCTATATCACCCCCTCTCTATAGCACCCTATTTTGGTGAGTCCCAAGAGGGGGCGCTATAGACAGGTTTAACTGTACGTAGTACGATGCGATTTACATTAAAAGTGACCTGTCTATAGCACCCCCTCTCTATAACACCCTATTTTGGTGAGTCCCAAGAGGGGGCGCTATAGACAGGTTTAACTGTACGTAGTACGATGCGATTTACATTAAAAGTGACCAATCTATAGCACCCTATTTTGGTGAGTCCCAAGAGGGGGCGCTATAGACAGGTTTAACTGTACGTAGTTCGATGCGATTTACATTAAAAGTGACCTGTCTATAGCACCCCCTCTCTATAACACCCTATTTTGGTGAGTCCCAAGAGGGGGCGCTATAGACAGGTTTAACTGTACGTAGTACGATGCGATTTACATTAAAAGTGACCAATCTATAGCACCCCCTCTCTATAGCACCCTATTTTGGTGAGTCCCAAGAGGGGGCGCTATAGACAGGTTTAACTGTACGTAGTACGATGCGATTTACATTAAAAGTGACCAATCTATAACACCCTATTTTGGTGAGTCCCAAGAGGGGGCGCTATAGACAGGTTTAACTGTACGTAGTACGATGCGATTTACATTAAAAGTGACCTGTCTATAGCACCCCCTCTCTATAACACCCTATTTTGGTGAGTCCCAAGAGGGGGCGCTATAGACAGGTTTAACTGTACGTAGTACGATGCGATTTACATTAAAAGTGACCTGTCTATAGCACCCCCTCTCTATAACACCCTATTTTGGTGAGTCCCAAGAGGGGGCGCTATAGACAGGTTTAACTGTACGTAGTACGATGCGATTTACATTAAAAGTGACCAATCTATAGCACCCCCTCTCTATAGCACCCTATTTTGGTGAGTCCCAAGAGGGGGCGCTATAGACAGGTTTAACTGTACGTAGTACGATGCGATTTACATTAAAAGTGACCTGTCTATAGCACCCCCTCTCTATAACACCCTATTTTGGTGAGTCCCAAGAGGGGGCGCTATAGACAGGTTTAACTGTACGTAGTACGATGCGATTTACATTAAAAGTGACCAATCTATAGCACCCCCTCTCTATAGCACCCTATTTTGGTGAGTCCCAAGAGGGGGCGCTATAGACAGGTTTAACTGTACGTAGTACGATGCGATTTACATTAAAAGTGACCAATCTATAGCACCCCCTCTCTATAGCACCCTATTTTGGTGAGTCCCAAGAGGGGGCGCTATAGACAGGTTTAACTGTACGTAGTACGATGCGATTTACATTAAAAGTGACCAATCTATAGCACCCCCTCTCTATAACACCCTATTTTGGTGAGTCCCAAGAGGGGGCGCTATAGACAGGTTTAACTGTACGTAGTACGATGCGATTTACATTAAAAGTGACCAATCTATAGCACCCCCTCTCTATAGCACCCTATTTTGGTGAGTCCCAAGAGGGGGCGCTATAGACAAATTTAACTGTACGTAGTACGATGCGATTTACATTAAAAGTGACCAATCTATAGCACCCCCTCTCTATAGCACCCTATTTTGGTGAGTCCCAAGAGGGGGCGCTATAGACAGGTTTAACTGTACGTAGTACGATGCGATTTACATTAAAAGTGACCAATCTATAACACCCTATTTTGGTGAGTCCCAAGAGGGGGCGCTATAGACAGGTTTAACTGTACGTAGTACGATGCGATTTACATTAAAAGTGACCTGTCTATAGCACCCCCTCTCTATAACACCCTATTTTGGTGAGTCCCAAGAGGGGGCGCTATAGACAGGTTTAACTGTACGTAGTACGATGCGATTTACATTAAAAGTGACCTGTCTATAGCACCCCCTCTCTATAACACCCTATTTTGGTGAGTCCCAAGAGGGGGCGCTATAGACAGGTTTAACTGTACGTAGTACGATGCGATTTACATTAAAAGTGACCAATCTATAGCACCCCCTCTCTATAGCACCCTATTTTGGTGAGTCCCAAGAGGGGGCGCTATAGACAGGTTTAACTGTACGTAGTACGATGCGATTTACATTAAAAGTGACCTGTCTATAGCACCCCCTCTCTATAACACCCTATTTTGGTGAGTCCCAAGAGGGGGCGCTATAGACAGGTTTAACTGTACGTAGTACGATGCGATTTACATTAAAAGTGACCAATCTATAGCACCCCCTCTCTATAGCACCCTATTTTGGTGAGTCCCAAGAGGGGGCGCTATAGACAGGTTTAACTGTACGTAGTACGATGCGATTTACATTAAAAGTGACCAATCTATATCACCCTATTTTGGTGAGTCCCAAGAGGGGGCGCTATAGACAGGTTTAACTGTACGTAGTACGATGCGATTTACATTAAAAGTGACCAATCTATATCACCCTATTTTGGTGAGTCCCAAGAGGGGGCGCTATAGACAGGTTTAACTGTACGTAGTACGATGCGATTTACATTAAAAGTGACCAATCTATAGCACCCCCTCTCTATAGCACCCTATTTTGGTGAGTCCCAAGAGGGGGCGCTATAGACAGGTTTAACTGTACCTAGTACGATGTGATTTACATTAAAAGTGACCTGTCTATAGCACCCCCTCTCTATAACACCCTATTTTGGTGAGTCCCAAGAGGGGGCGCTATAGACAGGTTTAACTGTACGTAGTACGATGCGATTTACATTAAAAGTGACCTGTCTATAGCACCCCCTCTCTATAACACCCTATTTTGGTGAGTCCCAAGAGGGGGCGCTATAGACAGGTTTAACTGTACGTAGTACGATGCGATTTACATTAAAAGTGACCTGTCTATAGCACCCCCTCTCTATAACACCCTATTTTGGTGAGTCCCAAGAGGGGGCGCTATAGACAGGTTTAACTGTACGTAGTACGATGCGATTTACATTAAAAGTGACCAATCTATAGCACCCCCTCTCTATAGCACCCTATTTTGGTGAGTCCCAAGAGGGGGCGCTATAGACAGGTTTAACTGTACGTAGTACGATGCGATTTACATTAAAAGTGACCTGTCTATAGCACCCTTCTCTATAGCACCCTATTTTGGTGAGTCCCAAGAGGGGGCGCTATAGACAGGTTTAACTGTACGTAGTACGATGCGATTTACATTAAAAGTGACCTGTCTATAGCACCCCCTCTCTATAGCACCCTATTTTGGTGAGTCCCAAGAGGGGGCGCTATAGACAGGTTTAACTGTACGTAGTACGATGCGATTTACATTAAAAGTGACCTGTCTATAGCACCCCCTCTCTATAGCACCCTATTTTGGTGAGTCCCAAGAGGGGGCGCTATAGACAGGTTTAACTGTACGTAGTACGATGCGATTTACATTAAAAGTGACCTGTCTATAGCACCCCCTCTCTATAGCACCCTATTTTGGTGAGTCCCAAGAGGGGGCGCTATAGACAGGTTTAACTGTACGTAGTACGATGCGATTTACATTAAAAGTGACCTGTCTATAGCACCCCCTCTCTATAACACCCTATTTTGGTGAGTCCCAAGAGGGGGCGCTATAGACAGGTTTAACTGTACGTAGTACGATGAGATTTACATTAAAAGTGACCTGTCTATAGCACCCCCTCTCTATAGCACCCTATTTTGGTGAGTCCCAAGAGGGGGCGCTATAGACAGGTTTAACTGTACGTAGTACGATGCGATTTACATTAAAAGTGACCAATCTATAGCACCCCCTCTCTATAGCACCCTATTTTGGTGAGTCCCAAGAGGGGGCGCTATAGACAGGTTTAACTGTACGTAGTACGATGCGATTTACATTAAAAGTGACCTGTCTATAGCTCCCCCTCTCTATAACACCCTATTTTGGTGAGTCCCAAGAGGGGGCGCTATAGACAGGTTTAACTGTACCTAGTACGATGCGATTTACATTAAAAGTGACCTGTCTATAGCACCCCCTCTCTATAACACCCTATTTTGGTGAGTCCCAAGAGGGGGTGCTTTAGACAGGTTTAACTGTACGTAGTACGATGCGATTTACATTAAAAGTGACCTGTCTATAGCACCCCCTCTCTATAGCACCCTATTTTGGTGAGTCCCAAGAGGGGGCGCTATAGACAGGTTTAATTGTATATAATATGCTTCGAGCAATCGCTCTTCCGCAAACATCAAATTGAGTCTTTTATTTGAACAATTATATTATGATGCATTAGCGTGCCATCTGTTATGAAAATTGTTTAAATTTTAAAAAACAATCCTAGGCATCTATAATAGCTCCGAATTTACTTCGACAGTACCTCCATGACCAAATATTTGGTCCTAGAGGCTTCCTGAGAAATCAAGGGTATTTAAGGCCAAGTTTGAGTAAATACGCTTTACATGTGACAAATGATAAAAAAATATATATATAAAAGGTCAGGTATTGATGTTAAAAATAAAAAAGGCATATCCTGACCGTGATCACATGAGCATCTTTAGATGGCAGAGTGCCATTTTTCATATACACCTATCCCCCGATTTACACGGTACTTGTTTTACACGTTTTTCACGGTTTTCCAAAAAGTTTTTTTTTGTTTTTATCGCACTATACTAAAATGCGATATTCTACTCTATACAACAACAACAACAAAAAGCCTTTATTCAGGGTCACTGACCCTATACAGGATTCACCAGAGGTATGCATAAGAACAAAGCAGTGAGACAAAGGAAATAACACTATAGACAGAAGAAAAAGAAGAAAAAACAAGAAAGAGAAAGAGGGAAGCAAGAAAAACAACACAAAAAGAGTAGCAGTAAGAAAGTGAGGAGTGAGTGTCACTTGGCTTTCTTCTGAGATATGGATTTGTGGAAACCATAAAACGCCGTAGCAATATACTTATTCTGGGTCATATTGTCAATTATTGATGGGAGTGAAGCACAGAGTTGCCCAGTTTTGAGCATAAGGGTTCTTCTTTCTTCTTTCAGAGCAGAGCAATCAAAAATATAGTGAGTGATTTCATTTTTTAGTTTTGAATTACAGAAGGTACAAATCGGGTCCTCACCGCAGAGCATCTTGGTGTGGTTTTCTCTAAAAAAAAAAACTTGAAAGTATTCTAACTTGTGCGAGTAGTCTTACAACCGGGAAAGGAAAATCCCCTAAAAGGTATCCCTCCGTCATGAAAGATATGTGAATGTATTTGTAGTGAGAGTATAGCTTAGATTTAGCCATTCTTGTAAGGTCGTTTTGTATAGATTGGTCTGCCGCTGTTTTTAAGAGCCCTGTAATCGCGCTCCTCAGCGTTTCAGGATCATCACAGGAAACAAGTGCAGGGGATCCATTATTGTTAAGCAGATTGGTGAGCTTTTTTAATGAAACCGATGGGTGTGCCCGAAGCATTAGACAGTTCCCATGTTCTATTAAAACATATACGCGGCAATCTGTCACTGCTCATATTCAACACCCGCAGCCAATACTTCAGGGTTAATTTTAAAGCTGTTACACTCAATGAGATACGACCGGTTTCTAATCTGATTATGTAGCCTGGAGTGTATCTGGGTAGATTCGGGAACCTACGGATAAATATGTCTTGTATACTGTCCAGTAAGTATTTATGCTCTGTTGCCCACAATGGAGCGGCATACATCAGGACAGCTCTCACTATTGTATCAAAGAGTTTGATTGATAAATTTATTGACTTTGCTTTTGATTTTATTAATATTGGGTATGTGGCGTTAATTGCTGTAAGTGCTTTTCCTTTAAAGTAATTTGCCGGGTGAGTAGTTGTTATTGTTGGTGTCAGAGGGAATCCCAAGTATGTATATCTTGAAGTTATTGTTATGGGTTTATCATTCCAGAACCATCTATCCTTATTTGAGGATTTATCTCCATTACGGAACACCATAATCTTTGACTTGGACTCATTTAGTGTCATTAAGTTCTCATCGAGATATTCTTTCAGTATTTTGATCTTCTTTTGGAGGTTCATCCTGGAATCACCTATAATTGCTATGTCGTCGGCGTACAGCAATAAATGGATATCCCCAAATTCTGGCAAATTTACACTCGGCAGGTCTGAATTATTATAAATTTCGATTAAGTCCGTGATAAAAAAATATATAGAGCAGTGGGGAAAGTGGTTCTCCCTGGAGGACTCCCGAGTTTATCTTAATACTTTCCGTAAATGATCCCTTCCATCTGATAGCTATAGTTGCTTGTTCGTAGTAACTTCTGATCGTACTTATGAATTGGTAACTTATGCCTAGGTTGTAAAGTTTTTTCCAAAGTATTGAGTGAGGTACAGTATCAAATGCCTTCCTTAGATCGACAAAAAAGATATATAGTTTATCCCTCTTTTTTCTTAATGATAGTTGGATTAAAGTAGTTAGTGTAAATATGTGGTCAATACATGTGATCTTCCTTTTCTAAATCCCGCTTGGTTTTCCGGTATAACCCTTCTTCCCTCGACCCATTTCTCCAGTCTTGATCTTAGGATTGAAGTGAAAAGCTTTGATACATTGCTAATCAGTGCAATACCTCGGTAGTTGGAGGGGCTGTTCTTATAACCATTTTTAAAGATTGGGTGTATAGTGGAATTAGTCCAAATTGCTGGGTATTTTCCAGTCGTCATAACACTATTGTAGAGTTGTTTCAACAGCAGTATGTACGAATCAGGGAGTATTTTTAATACTTCATTGGGGATGATTCTACTCTATACTACCTATGTTGAAAAGAATATTGGGAGGCTCTGATTCATGAGGGGGCGAACACCTATTCAGATTTGACAGTTTAATATACACCTCTCCCTCGATTTACACGTTTTTCTCAGGAACGTATCTACCGTGTAAATAGGTGTATATTGTCACAGCCGACATATAGATTCATGTAAATATTTTTATTAATAATTTAACTTATTAAACAAATCAAGGTTGATTTGTTTATTCTTTGTTAACATTGTGCAGCCAGCGCGCTAGCGTCGTCACGTGACCTCGCGCCGGCGTTCTTCATTATTCTTTTTGTAACCTTACCAAAATAAAGCGTTAGCTTTTTGATGAGAACTCGTTCTGGTTTATTCTACGGTACAATGGAAACCGCTGAACAAAAACCATCTACATCTCAAGGTGTAACAGTATATATATAACATATAATATTATATAATATATATATATAATATATATATAACTGTCACCAACTCTGTCAGACAATAGAATCAGCAAATATACCCAAAAAATTATATATGCGTAACTGGCAGAGAGCCATCTAGTGGAACAAAAATAAACTAAACGTTTTTTAAACTTGTTCCGTGATATTTGCTCAACCCGATTTCTTGATAAATCAAGAAAAGTCAACCACGAACGCGTTTCTGGCTTTAATAAATGTTATAATATCCCGCAAGGGATACTTGCGCCAACCTGAGGAGAAAAGTTTATTTACATAAGTTATTTACATTATATTCAACGCATGAAAACATTAGAGATCCAGATTTTGTAGAAAGTTTAGAATGTATTTACAAAATGAATTGAACTTTAAATATGATTTTTTATCGGAAATTAAATCGTTAAGTTTACAAACAACTAGTTCATTCTTCATTCTATAATCTTGAAATGCTGGGCAATCGATCAGTAGATGTCTTGAGGTTTGTTCCTCAATACCAAAAATTTATAAATTAATTCTATATTAGTGAAATTTAAAAATAGATGAGTTAACTAAATATATATAGATATAGTTTTGTTGAGTTGTTGATAATTGTCGCGGTGACGTCATCAATACATTTATTTACATCTTAAGATATTCCAAGACCTGATTTCTACGCAAAAATGTTATTATTTTTGTGGTAAATATTATAAACTAGACGGGTGACCCGGGCTTCGCCCCGGGATTGACCCGTGTGCATATCTACCCGAGTGATATATATTTAGATTTAAAAAAAAAATTATAATTGTTTGTTATTAGCATTATCTATTTGTTTGCGTCAGCATAATTTAATCTAATCTTTGATAGAGGGCGCTGTTCGTGAGCTAAGTAGAATAATTTGAATATATAGTTTTAATAATTGATTTATATATTTTTAAAATAACCTATCGTCTTCCCCGTATTTTTTTACCTATGTATGGAAATTTTGGTTTGAATTAGTGAACTACTGCGAATTTGTATACCGGACATACAAACAAACAAACAATCAAACAAACAAACATACAAACATTGATTTTTACATATATAGAAGATGTATCAATTAATATTTAAATTGTTTAACAACAAGATTTAACAACGGAACCAAGCATTTAAATCCGCTTTGACACGTCATGAGTTTGTCCAAAAAAACAACTGGGGTAACAAACCAGATATTATAGATGGAAAATTTGCCGGGAGGAAATTGATCCATAGAAGCATAAGGCGCCTCTCCCGTCAAAATAAACGTCAAAACCTTACGCCATTAGATTGGTGTCAATGGTATCTTTAACTAGTAAATTCTTGTAGAATATAAACCAGTCTTTAGTAGCGATGTCTCCTGGTATCAAGATTCTTTTTCTTAAGGCTTTTTTTTATTTATTTCAACACACAAAACGCGATATCCCGGCTAGAGAAAATTGCGTCGATTTACACTTTTAAACAGAAATCAGTTATAAACATATTATACAAAATAAATAAATAAAAAACAGAAACAATAAGATATATTAGGAACCTGATCCTTCCAGGTTAGAAAGATAACCATACTTTTTTTTTCTAGGGCTGCTGTGACTTTTCAAAAGGTTTTGGGATCCCAGGCATTCGTTATTTTCTTTTATCATTTTGAAATTTTTCGCGTTTTCTTTTGTAATAATCGCCATTGATGGCGTCAGGTTTTGACGTTTATTTTGACGGGAGAGGCGCCCTATGCTTCTATGGAACCAGATATATTTCAATCAAATAAAAATAAGAAATGGCAAGTTTATGGCTGTTTTGCAATTTTTATAAAATATTTTTTATTAAAATATGAATATACTCTACTTGTAAAATGAAAGAGACCGTTATATAAAAAAAAATATATAGAGAAAATCGGTGGATGGGGGTAACACCCTCGATTCCAGACAGTCATAAACCGCGTTTGAATCCCGCATTAACATTTTGTTTAATATGTGAATAACCTTCATATATTATTCACTGTTGCAATTATCATAAATTAGGTTGCTCTTGTTGAGCGGTACCTAATAAAGTGATTTTGGAAATATAGAGAAAAGTATATTTTGGAATGAAATGCAATGATAAGAAGGAATTTTAAGACTTTGCAATTTTGCTATCACTTTGTCAGCAATCACAATGTCAAAATTACATGGTCTTTAAGAAGAAAAAGCTAATTATTATGTGGTTGGACAACAAATAAAAATTGTAATTTTTGTTAACTGTAACTGTTTAAAAAAGGATTTTCAGGCATAAGATAAACTGATTTTAAAATGCATAAGATATAAATTAGAGGGAAAAATACCTACCCCATTGTTATGAAGAGTAAATAAAGCCTGGTGAAAATATATGATTAAATGAAAAGATTAATTTAAACTTTTTAAAATGTGAGAAAACAGAGTTCAAAAAAAGAAAATAGAGAGAGAGAGAAATTAATAATATATTACCAGATATTTTACATTTTTTTTTAACGTTATTTAAAAATTTGAATTATAAAAATGGGATGGAATTTTTGAAGCTGTATTTAAATTTGTTGTTTATAAGGTATTTTTTAAAGCGATAAAATAAAATCTATTCAAAATATGGTTAAAATACCCATTTTTGATAAATTCTTCTGAGAGGTTTTCAATGTCATTTATAAAAGAGGTTGTCGATAAAAAAAACAATCGATAAATAGATATTTAATTATGAAGGCATATATTTTGGATAAAAAAAAATATTTAACAATATTTAAGCTGGCTAAGGGCCAATATTTTTCAAGGTATAACAACATATTAATGTCAACAATAAACAGATGTGGCGCTGAGTTTGTTGTTGACATTAAAATATAATACCTTGAAAAAGATTGGCCTTCAGCCAACTGAAATATTGTTAAATAAATTATTTTTTGATCCAATATATATATGCCTTTTTAACTAAAGACCTAATTATCGATTGCTCTATTTTCAAAACGATATTATATCAAATCTGAAAAATGAGATGAAATAAAATCTAGAACAAGACAAGAAAAATTACACTTAAAAGGCGGAAAGAATATTCAACATTATTACAAAATAAAAGGCAAAAATATTCAAAATGATAAAAGAAAATAACGAATGCCTGGGATCCCAAATCCTTTTGAAAGGCCACAGCAGCCCTAGAAAAATATTTAATATTTATGGTTATCTTTATAACCTGGAAGGATCAGGTTTCTAATATATCTTATTGTTTCTGTTTTTTTTTAAATATATATTTACTTTGTATAATATGTTTATAACTGCTTCTGTTTAAAAGTGTAAATCGACGCAATTATCCCTAGCCGGGATATCGACTTCCATAAAACAATCTTGGCTAAAAAAGCCTCCGTAAAATGACGTCCTTAAAGAAAAATTTTCCAATAGAACTGTTTAACTTCCTTAAAACAAGAGCTTGTCTAAAAAAGCCTCTTGAAAAAAAAAAAAAAAATACGTCGATTACTCTCTCCTTACATTCCTCATTATAACAATATAAAATGGACAAAAAAACCTTCAATAACTGCTTGAAATGCAATAGTGCGGAAGCTTCTCCGGAACATATCATGCTCAGAACTAACAATAGAGGATCTATTTTCCAGGCCTATAACTACCATCACAAAATTGGAGAGGAGTGAACTTCAGGAATTGGTTTAACCATGGAGATAAGCACCACCACCACAACATAACATTACGGGAATATGATATTCATGTACCATAAGAGGCAACTTTCACTTTACGCATCAGACGATGCACCTGTTCATCACTCCAGTAAAAAACGTTATCAGTGATGATAAAGAATGAACCACGCCAGTTTGGTCAAATTCAGATAAAAAGTCAACCTATGGTAATCTTATGGTACACTCTTAATTATCATGTAAGTATGCAAATATGTTTCCTTCTGGTTCAAAATCACATTGATAGGTACCGCTCAGCAAGAGCAACCTAGTTCATGATAATTGAAACAGTGAATAATATGTGAAGGTTATTCACATATTAAACAAATTTTAACGCGGGATTCAATCGCGGTTCATGACTGTCGGGAATCGAGCGTATTGCCCTCTCATCCACCGACTTTTTGATATGTTTCCTTGCTTTTCTTCTTCAATAATCAATGATATATGAAAGAAAAACATTTGAGCACGAAAGTACTTTTAGACGTAAAACACACTGAGTAAAATATATCATTCCTTCAGGGAAAAGTATCTTTTCAAAACATTTTTATTCTCTAGCTTTCGGGCACGTACGTCCTTCTACAGGAGAAAACCTGGTATAATGATTCGCCAATAGAACACGAGTTAAATATGATACATAATTGTATATAAATATGTAAAATAGTATCCTATAACTCGTGTTCTATTGGCGAATCATTATACCATGTTTTCTCCTGTAGAAGGACGTCCGTACCTGAAAGCTAGAGAATAAAAATGTTTTGAAAATATACTTTTCCCTGGAGGAATGATTAATTTTACTCAATATTGAATAAAACACGTGCTTCTAAATCCTTTCATTTTATATGTATAGATGGCGCGTTATTGCTTTGTGTTAATTTATGCCTAACTGGCCTTGTCTTTATTGTTTGCGGAAGAGCATTGCTCGATGCAAATATTTGAATGTAATTCTACTGTCCTATAAGCTTATGTCCATAGTTTTCTTGAAAGCCATTTCTTAGATTCCACCCTTCGGTGCTGCGTATATAAGCAGAATCGTCCAATACAGTTTTAGAGCTCTGAGAAGCGGTCTGGTGGATTAAATTGGCGAAATCGCGGGTAGGGTTCACCTATGATGAGCCAATCCCTCCCAATATATTTTTTAATCGCAGTAAGGACAGTAGAAGTTTGTATTATGTATAAAAGAAACATTCGTGCTTTTAAATCCTTTCATTTTATTTGAAAAGCCTTTTTGTTGTTGTTGTTGTTGTTGTTAAGGGAACCTTTGTATTTTAGGGAAGTCTGATTGTATAGAATGAAGAAGGGTAAATTTGAGAGTTAGTATTGACTCACCCGGTAGTGATGTTTTTAGGAGCCATTCTTCCGCAAGCTAGAGCCGGTGTGGTTTAATGGTTGATCTCTCCCCCTAGCGGTCGTATATTCAGTGTACTTAGTTAGCGGGGATGTTATCTTGTATGTTGGGCGTGTCGGTTGTGGGCTTACACGGGGCCGTGTGACAACCCAGTTACACGAAGTTGTCGCGCCGTGTGTGAAAGGAAGATACGTCAGTTTACTAACTGTATGTAACCCGAGACTCTTGAAGTGTATACAGATATTGTATTTCAATTGTTTAAAAATATAACTATTAAATCATATTCTAACCGACATTTTGTTATCACCTCTATGCAGAATGCAAAATGGTGATAGGAAAAAAATAGCGTTAGCAAATTCAGACTAAAGCCAACTTCTTGTTTCGTAATATGGCCCTCATCAGCGGCAGGTTCGATTTCGATACATCCTGCGAGAGAATTTATGAAATTGGCCAAATTTACCAAAAAGGTGTTTAATCTGGTGAGTGGCAGGGGCCGATTTTCAGGCCAGAATACAATGCATTGTATTGCCCATGTCTTTTTTTGCTGCATAAGTAGGATCATGTTTTGAGAGGAAACCCATACATGGTATAATACAATTCTCACTTTGTAGAATTACTTTCTTGTTTTTGTAAAGTTACAAACACTGGATAGAGGTTGCTCATGAAATGTTAGCGGTGGCAGAGGGGCCATATTCATTGTACATAGGTTATGCATATATATATAATTATCTTTTTAAAATAGTGGAGATTGTGCACTTTTGTATGTATTAACAAGATATTATTAAAATTATTTTATTTATCATTTGTCATGAAGCGTCTTGTCAACATTCCCAAATCTGTTGTTACATTGCGTCTCGTTTCACTGATAGATGATAACTTCAGTTGGCTAGTTCAATAAAGAGAATTTACCCAAATAATTAATAGTGTATGAAACCTTCCAACAGAGCACAAAGAGCATACATTTCAAACCATGTTTTTAAAAAAAAAATTCCGTATACAGTAGAACCACCCTGTAAAGGACAACACCTAATTACAGAGCCAAAGTGTCCTTTAGGGAGTGGTGTCCTTTTACCGGAGAGTTGCTAAATAGTAAAAATGGTAATTTTCCAAATGAAAACTGTCCTTTGTAGAGTGGTGTCCGATAGCGGGGTGTCCGCTAAAGGAAAATTTCACCAAATGTTTACACCAAAATTTTTACAGAAGAACCTGCTGGTTGATAATATGCTTAGTATCCACTTCACTGTTAAGAGAGCAACACTAAGTTGGTTTCTACTCTTTTTAAAGTGCAATTTGAATGTTTGCAGTGATGGCTTCATTAGGTTGTGCTAACCTAAAGTTAAATTAACATATTCAAAACTAAGGATTAAATTGTACAACTGCCAACATGTGGGGAGATAGTTTTTACCACCAAAGCTTTAGCCTTAAGTGAAGACATTTTCAAACAATTTCAAATTTGATTTAAGAAAGGTGGGAGACACTTGTATGCTCCGTATAAAAGCTTGTATAATTGCATTCAACAATTCTCCTTTACTAAATTCATATGAAAAGGAAGGTTCTACTGTATTGCTTAAACGGACAACGCCCTCGGAAAGCCTCCAGCTCTTCATATACTGTGACGGTCTAATGCAGTGATTCTCAACCAATGTGCCGCGGTAATTTTGTGTGCCGCGAAATTCTAAAAATGTGCCGCCGAATTTTAGTCATATGATTATGTTCACGTTTGTATTGGTTTTTCTTTTTTTCTTTTTAAAATAACGAAATTAGCAAATTGAATGTTAGAGATGTATATTACTTATATTTTGCATAGAAATATTGATACATAATTTGAATTTTCTTGCATTCAAGTTAGCAAAAGTGTGCCGCGAAATTCTAAAATTGTGCCGCCAAATTTTCAAATCTTTAAAATAATGCCGCAACAAAAAAAAAAAGGTTGAGAATCACTGGTCTAATGACTGAATAGAAAGAGATGAATCTTGAATTTTTTTGCGCGAAAGTTCTCGAATAGCGTTAAACAATTTTCATGTGTCTGGCTGGTGGTGAGGAATATGAGATGGTATCTACTCTATCGGGTTTTATAACGTATGCAGAAGGCATCGTCTCCTGACGGGTGTTTAGCCATGTGCCTGAAAAAGACGAATTGTTGATGAAAATTCATTGATAGAGGATTTCCCATTGGTGAACCTCGAGTTCGTTGGTACATCTTTTTTGTTGAATCTAAAAACATTCATATGTGTAAACAGATACAGTAGAAACTCCCTTTAGCGGACACCTCTCTACAAAGGACAGTTTTAATTTACAAAAATACCATTTTTACTATTTAGCAACTCTCCAGTAAGAGGACACCTCTCTCTAAAGGACACTTTGGCTCTGTAATTAGGTGTTGTCCTTTACAGGAAGCTTCTTCCCGGCCGTCGCATTTTTTTTTTTTTGCCTACAGCCATACCACATTGAAAACACCGGTTCTCGTCCGATCACTAAAGTTAAGCAATGTCGGGCCCGGTCAGTACTTGGGAGGGTGACCACCTGGTAACACCAGGTGTTGTAGGCTATTACCTTACAGGGAGGTTCAACTGTATTTGAAATATTTTCTATTCTGCTTTATATCAATGTGTAGATTGTCAAAAGGGTGTTAGCACTCTCTACAATAAGTAAGCTGAGGTACATTATGTCAAAGAAGAACATAAAGTAATCTGGTTGAGGTAGAAAGTGGATTAATTCATCTAAGAAAGACGGAATGTTAGAAATTGAGAAGCTGTTGCTGTTAACGAGGGGGCAAAATACGAAGATAAAAACCTAGATAAGGGAACAGCTGAGAGGACTGCTAAATGATGATTGGTCAGGGATCATTGTGGATTTTGGGGGACCATAGATATGTGGGCCATTCTTGAGGTAAATGTCTTGAGTTCATTAACATCAATGAGTTTTATTATATTAAAAAGGCGTAGCGTTGGATCTGTAAAAGAAAAATAAAATTTCTGCAGATTCAGGTGCGACTTTTCAATATAATTATATTTAATGGATCGCCTTTAACTCAAATTAATGAGAAAAAAGTACAAATGTGATATTGTACTTGGATAAGGTTTATAAATTAAGAAAAGAAAAAAGCCATCTTCTTATCGTGCAACTGAAAGTGCAGTATCCCAGTACAATATCACATTTGTACTATTTTTTTCACATTGTGTCGCGGTCTCACGCAATTCTGGCCTTAACTACCCATTTCATGATTTTTCAGAAGCCTGAATGATCAGTTTTTTGGTTGTTGAGGTACAGCTTACACCACGCTGATGAGGGCCAACATCCCAAAAGGCATACGTGGTTAGATTTTTCTTGATTAACCAAGAATGGGTATTTGGCCAATTCTGGAATAATTAGCAATCAACAAATAGTTAATATTTATTCCGATAGATGGGGCAAGCCGTCAGCAACTTTCAGTTGCACGATAAGGAGATGCCTTTTTCTTTTCTCAAATTAATGAGTTTGCTATTTCATCTAAGGCTGAAGGACTTCTTGAAATTGTAATATATATATATATATATATATATATATATATATGTTCTTTGGCCGATTTAGTGATTTTATAACTCTAACACGGTGAAGAGTCTGCTAACCCTCGAACGTCACACACACACACACACACCCCGAATAACTTTGGAAATTTTAGAATTCTCACAAAATGAGTTAAAATGAGTTCGACGCCTTTAAAAATAAGATTGTTATGTGTAAAAATCAAAAGACAATATCATAAATATTAATTAAATACATTTGACATTAAGTTCAAAACACTAATATAGGAGCAAATAACCACGAAATAAATTAGAAACCGATTTTATTGGATAAACTGGTGTATGTGTGGCCAGGAAGCAATTTTTTTCGAATGCGAGCAAACCATCCTTCACAGTCTCCTGATGTAATTCTACTGATTGTATCAGGGATAACCTCGCCTAATGTGATGTCACGTCGAGGAAGCAGCGACCTAACCAATGTTTTAATTTTGCTAAATGATTCGATTGGATTTAGCCCATATGAATATGGTGACAAAAACTTCACGCTGCTTCTTAGCAGACTAACAGATGTTTCTGTGGATATGTGTGCTCTTGTGTTAGCCATATAGAAACATTGAATCCATATCGCGTGGCTACAATATCATCAAGCTCACATAAAAACTCAACGAAATTTGTGCTATTAAAGGCGACAACTCATTTTTTAAAGTGACGAATTCACTCTTAAACTGCTATATAACAAATAGCCAAAGGTTCAAATGGAACGAATCATAATAGAAAGCTCAGATACTGGTTTCAAAACTACGGATTACAAAATCTATCCCAAACTACAGTACTATCTAAAGTCATAAATAAATCTAGCATAATTTATTGCAATCAAAAATGTAAGAATTGACACCTTTCTAGCAAAATTGGGACAGAACATATGGCCAGAAAGATATTTGGTACACAAGTAACTAAGTGTGAATTGCCTCTGTCTTCTTGAAGGAAACAAAAGAACAGCGACAAAAAAATATGAAAATTTCTTAACTTTTCTCCATATCTACTTTGGGATCTACGGATTTTTGTTGGAGTTTTTCAGGGAAGAACTTGTCTCCTTTCACCACATTCCACACAAATGCTTTTTTTTTAAAATTCCCTCTATTTTAATTTTTTCTTCATAAAATGACATCCTTCAACTCTTGAGCTTTGTTTTTATATAACTCACATATATATGAATACCGTTAAACCTGTCTATAGCGCCCATTATTTTTATGCATTTTTTTTAAATTTATGTTAGCAAGACATTGAATATTGTTAAGTTAATGTACTATTTAAAATAATTTACCAACCCATGAAGCGTTAGCTCCAGTCTTTTACCGCTGGGGGCAGCACTGCTAGAGCTAATAAATGATTTCGATTGGTGCATACTTTTACATGATATTTGTTTTTAGACTAAATTTATTCAAATCAAGATAGCTTTTTTTCATGCTTTTAAAAGTTAAGATTATATTTTTAATGTTTCATATTACTTTTCAAATTAAAGTCTTTGCAAATAATATTGCTTTTTTTCCCATCTGCATGTCAACATTAAACTGCAACATGCTATCATAACTCTGGCTTTTGGGATTGATATTTATGTATTGTGAAAGTACTGTTTGCTACCTTAAGCTCTGGAGAGATTATAATGTATCTACAGATCCATCATGTGGAAATCACACCATAGTAAAAAAGAATGCATTTAGCTGGTAGCAAAATATGTGCCCTGTGTGAAGCTAGCGTTCAAAATTTATTTATTTTTTAAAATATATTTCAATTGTTGGCCTTATTTTCACATGTTACTGACCCATAACCCTGATCCATATAGGGTTAATTAATAAATATATATATCTTCGATTTGTTCTGTCCCATATGCACACCGGGGCAATGTCTTGTAGCGACCAAATATATTCTGGTAAACGTGAGAGTAGACTACATAGCTCTTTGTGATCCAAAAGGCGCTGAAATGTATTAGAAAATCAATAGCTCCCCCGCTAGTAAGGCCGTCTGAGGCAATGTGGATAGCTGGCAGGCGAGGTCCGGCATCCTGGAGACGACAGCCGACTGAGCTGTGAGCGTAACTTGTCTCTCTCTCTCTCTCGGCCGTGCGGCCACGCGGCGCGCGAGCTCCGCGTTTATCGGATATTGAGATGGAGTTGATGGAGACTAGTAATCCATATGAGGTATTGGCTGATAGCCGGGAGAATGGGATGCAAGCCCATATGGATCTCAATCATGACCCTCAAGTTCCCGCCGAAAATTCGGCAAAAGAATTGACTGCAAGTCATTCTAAAGACGATGGCAAACATGCTAATTTTGAGCCAGCGGCGGATGGCAAGAATGCAAATTCTTGCCGTAATTGGGCTGATTGCCTGGAGCAGGAAGAACAGCCTCTCGAGAGCGAAGATGTAACCTTCACCACAGTGGGCAGCTCAAAGAAGCGGGCACATGACCCTGACCACACCAACTCGGTGGCCAAAAAGGGATGTACCCAGGCACCAAGAATCCTTAGCAACAGCAGCAGGCCACGATCCGCGCCTAAACCTAGTAAGGTGCGCGAGTGCCAGACAACCAGGCAAAAGCAGGCCACCTTCCGAGCCAGGTCAGCAGCAGGGCAGGTGGACCAATGTGTCTACCTGGAGTACTGCCCAGACTTCACCCAGGAGCAGTATTTCCGGGCGTTGGAAGCCAAACTGGGCAAGGGCTCCGTCTACCAGCTGACGAAGATGGAGGGGCAATACCTGGTCGGCCTCTCCAGTATCCAGCAAGCCGACAAGCTCGTCGAGGATGGGCTGGAGTTGGAGGACGCCCTCCTGCGAGCAACACCACTGAAGAAGCGGGCAGAGCGGATCATGATCGGCAACGTCCCATTCTTCATTGAAAACGGAGACCTCGTGGCAGCCCTGCGGCCCTACGGACAGATAACCTCCATCGTCCAGAAAATGATGGAGTTGGGCGACTCGTATTGGGCCGATGCACGTCGTGAGGCCTTCATCACCCTTCGAGACGGCGTGAAGCTCTCTCACATCCCAGCCCGTCTCGAAATAAAATCAAAAGGGGTGACCAGTCACGTGTACGTGACTTATGGAATTAAGTGCTCTCTATGCTATAAGCACGGGCACAAACGCGCCAACTGCCCGCGGAAGACTGGCGTACAAGAGGCTAACCTGCTTCTCCACCCTGCTGCTCCAAATAACGCCGGAAGAGGGCTGCCCTCCTCTCTGAACACCAAGCCGGCCCTAGTATTAACGCCAGCCGCAGGGACAACATCGACTGCAGCACCAACTCCAGCTCCATCGCAAGCCTTCACTGCAGTCCCCTCATCTGCTGCACAGGCCCAACCCACTGCTGCTGTGGACCCAGCCCCTCCTTCACCAGGGGCTCCAAATGGCTTTCAAAAGACCAAATCCTCTTCACAGGTGAAGCCAAAGGCCCCTGTGGCACCGGAAGAGATGAAAGAGGAGGAGGTCCTAGTGTCGACCCCCTCAGGGACCCCCAAGAAGACCCGGATGCAGCTCAATAAGCTCCTTGAGACTGTCCCCAGCGACATCCTGGACCATCCTGGGCTTCTTGGGTTCGAAAGAGGAGAGGTCCTGGAGGCGCTAACCACCATCCCCGGTCTGAAGAGCCTACAGAAGAAGATGGGGAGCGAGCAGAAGACCGCGCTCAATAGGGTTGCCGAGAGCCTAGTGAACGCCTTGCCCAACTCCCACTCCGCCATCTACAAGCGTCTCACGGACGTCCGTGCCCAGACGAGGAGCGCCCAATGAGCTTCTGTCTGGCATCCATCAACGCCCGCGGGCTCGCCGCTCGCGAGAGGAGCATTGAGCTCTGCCACTTCCTGCGCCAACATCGCGTAGACGTCGCCTTTGTTCAGGAGACCAACACCTCGTCGCTGGATCCCATTCAACATCTGTGCCTGGGCTACAGCGCCGCCATCGTGCCCCCCGCAGCCCTCAGGGGTTCGGGCCTCGCCTGCTTCTTCGCGCCGGGGGTCGCTGTCCTGCGGCAGCGCGTCCTGTGGCCGGGAAACATCTCCATCGTCTCCATCGACGTCCGAGGCCAGGAAGTGCGTGTAATCAACTGTCACTTGTCACACATTCCTCGCGAGCGGCTTGAGCAGCTGGAGTCCATAACAGCAGCCGCGATCCAGGAGGACGCCTGGGTGGTGGGTGATCTCAACATCGACGAGCAGAGCCCGAGCGACATAACATCCGGCTCGGTGGAGGCCCTCACGGAGCTAATGGACCAGACAGCCCTCGTTGATGTAGCCACCCTCTTCGACGCCGAACACCTTCCAACCAGAGTGGCCAGCTGCAGGAGTCGGGTTGACGCAGCTCGCCTGGACAGAATTCTCTTGCCATCGAGACTCCTGGAGAGAGTGACACTGTACAAGACCATCTACTACAGGCTCTCTGACCATCGAGCTGTCCTCACCCAGATGGGCTCGCCTCCTTCCCCTCGCCAGCCCTGCGTGGCCGCCATGCTTCGTTCGGCTCTGGTGGATGAACATCTGCTGGCAACAATAGAAAGAACATCTGGATCTATTGCGGACATGTCCAGCGAAGCTCTATGGATAAGATGGTCCAAGATCAAGGCCGAACTCCTGGCGGAGGTGAGATCCCTCCATGTCCCACGCGTCGCCGATGACGACCACATCTCGCGCGCCAGGCGGTATCTGCAGGCCAGACTGGAGGCAGCATCATCAGCCGCCGACTACCCATCGCTGCCCGACCTTGTGCGCTCGCTTCGCGTCCGAAGGCCCGCTAGCACGACCATCCGGGATGAAGATGGGAACATCATCGACGGCGGAGAGCTGCGACGACGGGCATACTCCGTCTACCAGCGCCGCTTTGCCTGTGAATCCGGCGACCCCATCGCCGCCGCTGAGTTCATCCGGGGGACGACCACCACCCTCACCCTAGAAGAGGATGATCCACTGACCCGTCCTGACATCACCGGCGCAGATATCGCGGCGGCCATCCGCCGATTACCGCTCGGAAAGGCTCCCGGGTGAGACGAATTGCCCTGCGAGTTTCTTATCACCTACGAAGACTTCTTCGTAGAGGCTCTCAGGCGCGTCTTCGAGGCCTCCAAACTCCGCGGGGCCCTGCCTTCATCGATCAGGCGCAGCACCATCTGCCTCGTCCCCAAGTCCAACGGCGGCCCTGGGCTCAGGGGCTACAGGCCGATTTCGCTCCCCACAGCTGACTACCGCGTCCTGGGCAACATCCTCCTCCAGCGTCTGCGGCCCCATCTTCCCGCCTTGGTGCCTCAGTGCCAGACATACGCTGTTCCGGGAAGGTCTCCCAGTTGGAACGTGGCGCGAGTAGCCGACGAGATCGACATGGCTACGAGGAACGGGTCGGAGCTGGCTGTCATCTCAACGGACCTAGAGTCGGCCTTCGACACCCTGGACCGCTCCTTTCTGGTGTCCCTGATGGTCTCTCTGCGGCTGCCTCCTGCCTTCGTTGAGTGGTTCCTCCTCCTGTATGCCGGGGCGGATGCGGCGGTGCGAGCCGGAGGCCTCCACACAAGGCCCTTCCATCTGCTGAACGGGGTGAGGCAGGTCTGTGCCATCAGCGCCGCTTTGTTTAGCCTCGCCACTGGCCCTCTCCTGGTGCGCCTCGAGCGAGCGCTCGGCCCCGGAAACGTCCTCGCCTACGCCGACGACATCGTGCTGCTCATCAGGCGCGACGAGCTCTTCGACGTGGTGAGAATCATTTTCGAGGACTTCCGGCGCGCTTCGGGAATAGGCGTCAACTTTGCGAAGTGTAAAGGCCTATGGTGCGGCGCCTGGCGGGGCCGCACCGACGCGCAGCTTGGCATCTCCTGGACATCGGAGCAGATTCGGGTACTGGGCTGCAACTTAACACCTGCAGTGTCATCCTCCGCCCAGGAACAACATCTCCTTGCACTGCTCGAGAGTGCTGTGGCGAGGTGGGTCCCCTTCACCCGCGGCCTCTCCTTAGTCGGTCGAGCCAGAGCCGCCAACTCGCTGGTGTTGTCCGCCGTGGTGCACCATCTTCACGGCTACCTGCCCACAGACTCCACCATCGCCAAGCTGCAGGCCCGACTGGTGCGCTTTGTCTGGGGACCTCGGCGTACTACCTGGTTGCCGGGCGGCGTTCTTGCAAGGCCAGTCTCCGTGGGCGGCTTCGGACTTCTCGACATTGGGACACAGCTTCGCCTGGCGTGCTTGAGGTGCGTGCAGACCGCGCTGCGCGGAGGCCTTAACGCCTACTCTTGGCTCGCTGTGAGTGGGACGTGGCTGACCCCTCCAACATCTGGGGCATGGCACCCACCTCGGCGCCGCAGGCTCCTCAAGCTCTGGGAGGCCGTCTCGGAGATATTGGAGCTGAACCACCGGGTGCTGCCGCCACATCAGCTTCAGGAGCTCCATATCATCGGGGACTCCAGGTTCCTCCGGCCTCCAGATCTTTTGGTCGCATCGCGGTGGGCGGGGATGCGCGTTGGTGATCTCACCAGCTCTTCATCTTTCCCTCTGCGCACCACCCGCGCCGCCCTCGCTGACATCGCGGCACTCACCACCTTCTGCAGCCGGATTGTGGAAGAGAACCGGAACCACACCCACCGGGTTGACAACATCAAGGACGGCATCGTGCTGCGCGGGACGGCCACTGCGTTCCAGCGCCTAACCACCCGCACTGCCCGCCGCATGCTAGAACGTCCACGCCTGGCTGCACTGCCCATCACCCAGCTGCTAGCCCGGTGGCTTCCCCACGTCAGCATCCCCATCTCCATCAGCTGGCCGTCTCTCCGGCGAGGTGCCTTCTCGGGGCACAATGCCGACGTTGCCGTGCGGCTGGCCCTTCACGCCATCTGGCCCCATCCAGCGCATCCGGCCTCAGCCCGGGATTCCTGCATCGCCTGTGGGTCCGAAGACCTGTCACTGGCCCACCGCTACTGGTCCTGTAGGCGGATCAGGCCTGTCATCCTGGAGGCCTTTACTATCATCCAGCGGCCCCCTGACCTGCAGGAATGGATCTTCGGGCATGACCTGGAGGACGACGCCCTGGCCATCCTGGCGTCTGCCAAGACCCGTATCTACAAGCACTTCCTGGGCCTGGAGATACGGGCCGTCCAAGAAGACCCTCTCATCGTCTGGAGGAGGACTCTAGCAAGATGGTGGAGCCTTCCTCAATCATAATTTCATTGTATTATTCTCATTATTTTTCATTCATAATTGACTAGTCAATAAAGTATGTTTAACCGTCTCTCTCTCTCTCTCCATTTTGGCTCTTGACCCACAATTGTAGCATTTTGTAGATCAGAGACTTCATCTTTGATAGCTATATTCATTTTTATAAATTCAATTGCCATCTATCGATAAAATTTGTAATAAATAAATTTTCAATAAAATAATTCCTTGTGTCAATATTGAGTAAAACTTCCCCTTTGCCGGTCCCAAGCCCGGATGAAAAAGGAGGAGGAGGAGCAGTAACAAGCTCACTAAAAAACCTGGGTTCAGCTGGCCCGGCTGATAGTACCCTGTAAGGGCTCCTGATCCAGAGATACAGGATGAGCAGCGTTTGTACTCCATGTTAGGAGCAGCTGCACATGGCGTCTGTTCCTCATGTCAGAGGCGGCCATTTCTTATGGAGCTAAGTCAGCCTGCCACTGAATAGTGCTCCCAGTCTTAATGAAAAAGGCATTCTACTTCACCCAGTGTGGAGATAAGAAAGAAGAAGAATACTGAGTAAAATTAATCATGCCTCCAGGGAAAAGTTTATTTTCAGAAACATATTTATTCTCTAGCTTTCAGGCACGGACGTCCTTCTACAGGAGAAAACTTGGTACCATGTATATTTCCATGGAAGCCTGATATATTTTTACTCAACAAATAACTTCACTGTCAATGTGATATCATTGAAAAGAAACACATTGCCTGTAAATTTATTTGTTACACATTTTATATTCAATTTTATTGTTTAAAAGGTGGCCTCAAACACATTAAAAACAAATTATTGCAAGTTTTTGACTAAAAAATCTCTCTTCAGCCTGTGGATCACTGCTGGGAAAGGTAGGAAGATTAAGGGTATGGAAGGAGTGTTCATCTCCCAATCCCAGGATCAATTCTGGCCGTTCATTTACAGCAATGATAAATCGATGTGTCAAGGCCTGGATTATCGGTGGTGAATCTTCCCGGTGGTTTCACCAGTTTAATGTACCAATAGTCTGGACCTGACGAAACCGCTGGGAGGATTCACCACTGATAAGACAAGCCCTCACATCAATTTATCATTGCTGTAAGGACAGTAGAAATTTGTTTTATTTTAAAAAGAACCTTAACTGTCAAAATAGGTAAAATATATCATGACATCTATTATAGCATTCTTCACCAAACTCTGCAGCGGGGGTAGAGGCGTCATATTCATTGTACATAGTGTCATGCATATATATATATAGAAGCATAGGGCGCCTCTCCCGTCAAAATAAACGTCAACACTTGACGCAATCTATTGACCGTCGCCGCAACTAGCGGCCTCGGGTCGGTGACAAAGCCACAAAAATCCGCCCTAGACTGATGAGGGCCATTAGCCCGAAACCATGGTCTCTAGGTGGACGCTTCTCAGTTTGCCAAAGCTGGTGTTGTGGCTTTGTCACCGACCCGAAGCCGCTAGTTGCGGCGAAAGTCAATAGATTGCGCCAAGTTTTGACGTCTATTTTGACGGGAGAGGCGACCTTTGTCTCTTTATTATGTTTTTTTTTTGGTTATTATAATTATGTTTTTAAAATAGTACAGACTGTGCACTTTTACATGTATTGCCAAGATGTCAATAAAATTATTTCAATTGTCAAATTGTCTATCTTCAGGCAAGGAAATGAAGTTTTCTCCAGTAGAAGGAGGTCCGTACCTGAAAGCTAGAGAATAAAAATGTTTTGTAAAGATACTTTTCCCTGGAGGTCTGATTGATTTTACTCGATATTGACACAAGAGATCATTTTATTGAATAAATGTTTCATATCGAGAGAAGTAAAATTCTGGCAGTTCCTTATCTTATAGAATCTTCCTTGATTTTTGTTGAATTTGCTTTGAATATTTAATGAAACTGATTCCAAGAATATTAATTGAACTTTATATTTATTGATTTACAAGAGAGAGAACAAAATATAAAAGGGAAACTAATATTGAACAAAGGAACTTTTTTCTTTTCGGTTAGCGCCTATTTACCTGTGAACTTACACACACTCTGTGGAACAATTAATTAATATATATACAACAATTTTACACTTTGATTTTATCCAAAAGGAATCAAGGGTTTTGTTTATTTTCTTAATTCTTTTATTCCTCAAGCTTTCGGGCTAACATGCCCTTCAACATGGATCTTGGATCTCTGAATCTCCGTGTTAAAGAACATGTTAGCCCGAAAGCTTGAGAAATAAAATAAATGTTAAACGAAACCCTTTATTCCTTATTTATTAAATCAAAGTTCCTTATCAATCTAATATTTTACACTGGTCCGCAAAATTAAAGGAACAACATATTTTTTCATTTATCTCAAATTTTATTGAACATTTATCAATGAAATTTTATACACAAATTTATTATTCCATTATTGATTAGAATACCCGAAATCAAAGAATTCTAACACGTATTTTATGCAAATTAGCCGGTCAAGCAATGCTCTTCTTGCAGTCAGTGTATAAATATCTTGGAAATTGTTGTTAATATGGGGTGTGATCGCCTTCAACTGATAGACAGGCTCTACATCGGTGACCCATACTAAGAATTAAGGAGTTTATCAGCTCCTGTGGAATCAACGCCCACTCTTTTTTAAAAGTGTGTTTCTTGCTCATGAGTGTTTCTAGGAGGGAGTTGGAGGGATGAGATCCGTCGTCCTAGATTGTTCTATACATGCTCAATGGGATTTAGATCTGGAGATCGAGCTGGCCAATTCATCCGAGCAATTGCATGGTTTTGGAGAAAAGTGTCGACCACATCAACCCTATGTGGACGGGCATTATCATCCATTAGAAGAAAGTTTTCTCCCCTTTCAACTGATACAATACGCAGAAGGCTTCACATGAAGGGCCTCTATGCTCGACGACCCATAATTTGTGTGCCGTTGACACCACCTCAAAAGAGATCAAGGGAACTTTGGCTAAGACAACATGTCGCCTGGAATCCAGATTAATGGAGCCATGTAATGTTCACTGATGAGTCCAGATTCTCTCTAAACAGATATTATCGTCGTCTCTTTGTCTGGAGAGAGGTAGGAACCAGAAATAATCCCCGAAATATGGTTGAAAGGGATCCCTACAGAAGCCAATGTTTTATGGTCTGGGCTGGAATCTTCTTGGGCGGTCGCACAGCACTCCATATTTTTCGGCAAGGAACCCTGACTGGACAGAGGTATCGGAACGAGATCTTGGCAGCATATGTGATGCCTCAAGCATTGGAAATGGGAGAAAAATTCTTCTAATGGATGATAATGCCCGTCCACATAGGGCTGGTGTTGTCGACACTTTTCTCCAAAACCATGCAATTGCTCGGATGAATTGGCCAGCTCGATCCCCAGACCTAAATCCCATTGAGCATGTATGGGACAACCTAGGACGGCGGATCTCATCCCTCCAACTCCCTCCTAGAAACACTCACGAGCTAGAAACAGCCTTAACACAAGAGTGGGCGTTGATTCCACAGGAGCTGATAAACTCCCTAATTCTTAGTATGGGTCACCGATGTAGAGCCTGTCTATTAGTTAAAGGCGATCACACCCCATATTAACAACAATATCCAAGATATTTATGCACTGACTGCAAGAAGATCATTGCTTGACCGGCTTATTTGCATAAAATACGTGTTAGAATTCTTTGATTTCGGGTATTCTAATCAATAATGGAATAATAAATTTGTGTATAAAATTTCATTGATAAATGTTCAATTAAATTTGAGATAAATGAAAAAATATGTTGTTCCTTTAATTTTGCGGACCAGTGTATAAGTGTTATATAGGAGACATTTTCCGTTTAAGTAATTAAATTAAGTTTACAGAAATCTATACAAAGTCTAGTAGACAATTGACAATTAAAATAATTTTATTGACAACTTGTCAATACATGCAAATTGCACAGTCTGCACTATTTTAAATGATAATTATATATATGCATACAACTATGTACAATGTACATGGCGCTTCTACCACCACTGCAAAGTTTGGTGGAGAATCACCAGCGGGTCTCCAGCGACACCACGTATTTTGCGATCTACAAAGAATACGTAAATCGCGTGCTTCGCCGCTGAGGAGATGGCGTGGTCCTCGAGACCAACTGGAAATATCTAGTCTAGTAGGGTATCCTATAATATCGGGTTTCTTTTGTACTAATAGTATAGGTGGTGGTGGTGTCTTGTCCATACAAATTATGTTCATACAGCAGTCTGAGCGCTCCCAATTTCTTCTGTGTTCCATTTATGTTTAATTACAAGATGTTCAGGGTCCTCGTAGCATATTTCTCACTGGTTCCCCGGACTTCAGAGCGTCGGCTCCCTCGGACGAAGTAGCATGGATCATCAACCTGCCCAGAAGTCCTCCTCTACGTGGGGAGAAGCAACACAAGTAAGGGACTGCCCTGTAGTACGGTGTCGTGAACCCCGAGCCGCTACGGTAACTGTGAACAGGGAACTCTGAAATATGGCTGACTAATGGGGCAATGGCACCTCCCTCTTTCCATGAAGCAACAAAATAGTATAGGTGATGGTTTTATATGTGTAACAGGGTTTTTTTAATTGTCCTTTTAGTTAATTCCTTGAAATCGGCTTAAATAAAACCCTACAGTATTCTAGGTACGGCTAACTGCAGGTCATTCTAAACATGGTTTGGTCACAGGCTGGTCTCAGGGTGTGTGCGCGGTCAACATTTTATATCTTTGTAATCAAACCTCTACTGTCCCCACTGCTATGATATATCATATCTCCTATGGAATATCTTATACAGTAGAACCTCCATGAGAGGACACTCCCGCTAGAGGACATCTCTCTATAAAGGACAGTTTTCATTTGCAAAATAACCATTTTTACTATTTAGTAACTCTCCGGTAAGAGGACACCTCTCCCTAAAGGACACTTTGGCTCTGCAATTAGGTGTTGTCCTTTACAGGGAGGTTCTACTGTATATCAAATTAGTTTTTGTTTTAAAATGACCCAATAAAAATACAGTAGAACATCCCTGTAAAGGCCAATACCTAATTGCAGAGCCAAAGTGTCCTTTAGGGAGAGGTGTCCTTTTACCGGAGAGTTGCTAAATTGTAAAAATGGCAATTTTTCAAATTAAAACTGTCCTTTGTAGAGAGGTGTCCGCTAAAGGGAGGTTTTACTGTATTAATAAATAATCACATTGTCTTCATGACTCAGTATTTTTTTATATTATTTCTTCAGTTAACCCAGGTTTCTGGGACTCATGGATTCCAGGTAACATCGTGAGAGAGGTTTCTGGAGCGTACACAAGTCCCATGACCCAGTAACTGGAAATAAATACTGAAATGTGATTCAACTTTAGGGATATACAATATATGAGAATCCGAAACTATTAGAGACGTATTCTTTTAAAAATCAAACAATTTTCTACGGCCTTACTGCAATGGAAAATTAATGGGAGGGCCTGGCTCATCAGTGGTGACCCCTCCGAGCGGTTTCGCCAGTTTAATGTACCATACCGCTGTTATAATGCATTTTTCGGTTTTTCTTTTATAGTGATACTGATGCTAGACTCTTGGAGTGGGTATTTTGAAAGCGATTGCTCGAAACATATTATAGAATTATAATTGTATGTAATTCTACTGTCCTCAAAGCTTATGTTCATAGTTCTTCTAAAATACCCATTCCAAGAGTCTAGCATCAGTATCACTATAAAAGTAAAATCGAAAAATTCAATATAACAGTGGTAAATTAGATTAAACTGACGACACCGCTGGGAGGGTTCATCACTGATGACCTAGGCCCTCCCATTAATTTTCCATTGCAGTAAGGGCAGTAGAAATTGTTTAATTTTTAAAATAATCATACGCGTCTATAATAGTTTCGAATTTTATAAAAGATGGCGCACTAATGTATCATAATATAACCACAATTATGATTCACAGAGAAAGAAACCTTTAGAGGACCTATTTTCCAGGCCTATAATTACCATCGCGAAATTTGAGAGGAGTGGAATTCAGGAATTGGTTTAACCATGGAGATAAGCACCACTACCACCATGATTCACAGATTTTGAATATTAAATATAGTTTGATCAATAAGTTCAGAACAGCAAGTTAATTCTCTATTAAATAATACTACTAAGATAATTTCAAAATTTATATATTTGTTGGTTATTTCAAAACATGAGAGGTTTGTTTTCTATATTCTGGAACTTCTATATTCCTATTACATTCTATCTATTCACTTATTGTAGCAGCTCCCTGCCCAGAAGTCCTCCTCCATGTGGCAGGCGAAAGAAGCAGCACAAGTAAGGGACTGTCCTGTAGGGTGAAGTATGGTGTCGTGAGCCGCTACGGTAACCGTGAACAGGGAACTCTGAAATGTGGTTGACTAACGGGGCAATGGCACCTCTCTTTCCATGGAGGACAAGACACCACCACCATTATAGCAGCTCCCTGCTCCGAAGTCCAACCCCTCCTCTACGTGGCGGGCGGGAGAAGCAGCACAAGTAAGGGACTGCCCTGTAGTACGGTGTCGTGAGCCCCGAGCCGCTATTGTAACCATTAACAAGGAACTCTGAAATGTGGCTGACTAACGGGGCTATGGCACCCACCTTTCCATGGAGGACAAGACACCACCACCTCCATTATAGCAGCTCCCTGCCCCGAAGTCCAACCCCTCCTCTACGTGGGGAGAAGCAGCACAAGTAAGGGACTGCCCTGTAGTACGGTGTCGTGAGCCCCGAGCCGCAACGGTAACTGTGAACAGGGAACTCTGAAATGTGGCTGACTAACAAGACAATGGCATCCCATTTCCATCGAGCATGGACAAGACACCACCACCATTATACCAGCTCCGTGCTTGAGTATGGCGTATCAGTATAAGTGAAACTGACATTTCGTGATAAGTATGTCTGAAAGATGATATATTTTTTAAAGAATGTCTAGCGCCAACTGCAAAGAAATATTTTGTCCAACTTCCTGAATACATATAATGAAAGGATTTAAGCACGAATGTTTCTTTATAATACATAATACAAACTTCTACTCAAACACAGAACCTGATCACAAGCATGCAGTAACAAGAATTTTAGGTGAATACAGTACATCATCTTTTATACACAATACAAACTTCTAATAAAATCAAACATTCATGCTTAAATACTTTCATTTTATGTACAGTTAAACCTGTCTATAGCGCCCCCTCTATATAGCGCCTCCCTCTCTATAGCGCCCGATTTTAAATACGTAGTACGATGCGATTTACATTAAAAGTGACCTGTCTATAGCACCCTCTCTCTACAGCACCCTATTTTGGTGAGTCCCAAGAGGGGGCGCTATAGATAGGTCTAACTGTATATAGATGGTGGGTTATTGCTTTGTTTTAACTTCCTGAATACTGATATGATTTTAAAAAAGGGCATCTTAACTGTTCCTAGTACAGTAGAACCTCCCTGTAAAGAACAACACCTAATTACAGAGCTAAAGTGTTCTTTAGGGAGAGGTGTCCTCTTACCAGATTGTTACTAAAGAGTAAATTCTACTGTATTAGAATATTTAGAAAATAGTCGGTGGACAGCCCTGAACTGGGATCGAATCCCGCGTTGTACACTTTTTTTCTGTTCGAACCTCTTCATGTTTTTCATTGTGTATAACAGTGTCGGGCAACCTTTTTCGAGTTGCGGCGCACTAAGCTTAATTTCTTTTTTTCGCGGCGCACCTGTGGTTCTCACTATAAATTTCCTCGTAGGTAATTAAAATACAACAATAAATACTAGTAAAAATTTAAACATATATATCACATTTTATTAATTTTCAATATTAAATTAACATAATCAATGCGAGCATTGCGATTGTTTTTGAGAGCATATCAAATCAATACGGGATCTACTTGTGAAAGACAAACGCGCATCTCCTCATCTATCATTTGAAGTCTTTCGCGCTTCTTAGACTTCATTTCTGTGAGTGTTGAAAAACCTTGCTCACACAGGTAGGAACTTCCAAATGGCAACAATGATTCGATGGCCGCATTACTAAGTTTAGGAAATTTGGAGTTTAAGCACAACCAAAACTCAGATAGCTCCTTTTCAGTGAATAGTCTTTTGAAAACTAAATCGTTTTTTAAATCAATTAAGTTTTCTTGCATTTCTTCTTCCAGATGTTGAATTTCACAGTGCATAAATGGGTTAACTACCCATTCCATCTTTTCAACGTCCAAGTAAGGAAAATATTTATCAAAAGAAGCGGATAGTAATGTCAAAGTTTCTTCGACTTCTTTTTTGATAATAGATTTTGATGGATTCTCTTGAACCATCGGAAAAGATGCAAAGTTTTCTTTAGCAATGTTTAAATTCCATAAACTGAGTTTTTCCTTAAACGCTTTCAACTTGGTGGAGATAGTGATAATGTTCTCCTGAGCACCTTGCAAATTTAAATTAAGGCTGTTTAATTTGTCGAAAATATCACCCCAAAATGAAACTCGTAACCACCAAACATCACTCATCATGAAAGGAAAATTAATCTCTTCGTTATCAATGAATGCCATTATTTCATTTTTCATTGAAATAAATCGATTTAAAACTTTGCCTTTCGACAACCATCTGACTTCAGTATGAAACAATAAATTTTTATAATCGGAATCCATTGCTTCACAAAATGTTGAAAAATTTCTCGATCGAAGAGCATTTGATTTGATGTAATTGACTACTTTGACAACTTCATCTAGAGTTGTGACAAGGATGGGAGGAACCGACTTTGACACTAACATTTCTCTATGAATCATACAGTGAACAAATTTGATATTTGGATTTTTTTATGACATGTGCTATCAATCCCTTTCTTGAACCTTTCATAGCTGGAGCTCCATCCGTACAGACGCTAACACAATTTTCCCATCTCAAGTTATACTTCATAACATTTTCATCAACTAATTCAAAAATGTCCGCACCAGTCGTTCTTTGTTTTAATTCTTTACAAAAAAAGTAGTTATACACAATTTTTCCTGTATCGACGAACCTCAAAAATGCCAGCAATTGAGCTTTACTACTAATATCTGTGGTTTCATCAAGCTGTATAGCCCATTTTGTTGATGAATCATTAAAAGATTGTTTTATTTGCAACTCAATATCTTCTGACATATCTTCAATTCTTCTCGCAATAGTTTTTGATGATAGTGGAATTTTCGTAACCTTCTCCATAGCATCATTCGTTAACATACATCCAGCCACAATTTTTAAAGCAGGCAAGATAATTTCCTCTGCTTCCGCGTGAGCTTTCTTCTTTCGAGCGATGAGTTGAGCTATCTTGTAACTAGCTGTTTGAGCTTCATCTGAGGTGGTCATAAATTTCTTGAATTTTTTTTATTGCTTTTGAAAACTTGATCGTATATTTTCAAAGTAGCTTATTGGATTGTTCATCTGCTCCCGATGATTTGTCTCAATATGTCGAAGTAGTTTACTTGGCACCATTGTTTCGTTGCTGAGGGTTTTTTGGCAAATTAAGCAAAACGGCAGTGATGGATCATTAACAGATGGTATAAATCCATATTTGAGATAATCTTCAACGTATTTCCTCTTATTTCCAGTTGATTTTACTATTTTCTTATCTTCTTTATTTTCGTTTTGATTTTGTTTATCACTGGCACCTTCTCTAATTAGAAATCTCTTCATCTAGTTTTGAGAGAATTTAGAAAAAACACAAATATAATAATAAAATGTTTAAATAAAGTTACCTTGAGTTAAAAGTGAGTGAGAATTTCGTAACAAAAATATTTTTTTCCTTTTTTAACCAACAGATTTTACGGTGTACAAAACTTATTGTGTGAATGTGTGTGTGTTTTACAACATGCAAAAAAAAATGAACAATTACTACAGCAATACTTTGACGAAAACTCTGATTAAATTTTTTAAATAAATTTATAATTTTTTTTTTTGTTTTCTTTTTTTTTAAGCTTTGTAGCTTTGAGTCTCTATTAATAAACAGCTGTGACAAAGATTGTAAATGACGGTTAAGTTTGGACATATTATTTTAAAAATTAGGTATTTTCCCGCAGTATGTATTCAACTTTATTAAATAAAGTTGTTTTCGCGGATTGTTTTTTTTTTTAACTTATGATTTTAAATAGGTACGTACCTATTTGCATTTTTATTTTTTAATAATGGCACGTGCCAGTTATGTACGTCAAGATTATGTACATACGTTATATGAAATATAAAATTATGCAAACTGTTGTAATTATAATACCAAAATAAGTTTTATATAAAATGAAATTTGCTTTTTTTAAATTTCATTTTTTATATGAAAATTTTTGAAAAAATTATTAAAATTGAATAAAAATTATAAAAAATATGTTTTGAAACATTATTTTTAAATTTAACCAAAAGTTCTAAATACCTACAAAAATGTTCGCGGCACACCTAGAATTCTTCGCGGCACACCAGTGTGCCACGGCACACCGGTTGCCCGACACTGGTGTATAACATAAGCTAGGTTGTTCTATTTGAGCTGTACCTAGTAAAGTTATTTTGGAACGAGGATAATATTTAGATTACATAAAACATATAGGACTCAATGATAAAGCACAATTTGGATTATAGATTATAAACACAAAGTAATAAGACCAAATCCAAATAAATAAATAGTGTGTGACGTTTCAGTAACAGCGTTTTTACCATCTTCAGACCAAAGTACTGAATGAGTATTTTTGTCATAAGTCCTTTTGTCTGAAGATGGTAACAACACTATTACTGAAACGTCACACACTATTTATTTATTTGGATATGGTCTTATTACCTTGTGTAAATATGACTCAATCAATCCAACATGTATCCAGTACCTATATATGTATTGTCATCTTATTTGAGTTCACTCTAGTTGTGGAAAAAAAGCTGCCCAGGACGTCTCCAGACACGTTTGAGACGATCGTCAGGACACAGTAAGAAACGGGACTCATCCCTAAAGACCTTTTTATTTTGCTTATCCCTAGTTCACGTGGTACAGGCCATGATAATCATGGTGGATAGAAGTAGGCGACTGCTTTTACTGTAAGTGCACCACATGTCTACACATGTGAAAAGCAGTTCGACTTTGCACTTACAAATGTGCCAGAGCCCTGTTTGATTACTTACACTCGCTGGTAGGGTTGGCCTTTTGCAAGAATCGGGGGCAATTGGAGCATTTTTCAAATACGAGGTGGAATAAACTATTTAAGTTGTGACAGATGTTTTAATGTAGCCTTTAACATGCCAGTTATCTATTTTATTTGAAGGCAATTAGAAGATTTAAGAGATTTGTGCTCCACTAAAGAACATGAACTGAACTTTCTCCTAATTTGTTCACAATAGAACTTTTAGTTTTCTTCTAATTTGTATTCAATTGTAATATTAAGTCATATATGTAGAACGACATTTGAAAATTATCCCGCATGTGTTTCTTTTAAACGAAAAATCGGAAATTTATTTTAAGAAGAAATAACGATTATTTTCAACCTTAGGGATGAAGTTTGAAAGGATGAATTGTGAAGAGTAATGATAAACGGAAAAATAAAAGTGTCCAGGGATGGGAATTTTATTTTACTTTTATTTTTCTGTTTATCATTACTCTTCACAATTCATTCTTTCATACTTCATCCCTAAGGTTGGAAATAATCGTTATTTTTCCTTAAAATAAATTTCGATTTTTCGTTCAAAAGAAACACATGCGGGGTAATTTTCAAATGTCGTTCTACAATCATAAGCCGCATTATATTGTAAAATTAAGTCATATATGTTAAATAGTTGTCATTTGGAGTTACGTAAATATCACTTGTGTATAAATCTATTGAACAGCTGAGATTCATTTCATATTTGATATTCCTGTAGAAGTTATATCCTCGATGTGTTGGTAATAAAAGAAGACACTTGGAGACTTGTTGTTGATTCTGACTGAAGAACATTCCATTTATAAATACAGTTACACCTGTCTATAGCGCCCCCTCTAAATAGTGTCTTCCTTTCTATAGCGCCCTATTTTAAATACGTAGTATGATGTGATTTACATTAAAAGTGACCTGTCTATAGCACCCCCTCTCTATAGCAACCTATTTTGGCGAGTCCCAAGAGGGGGGCGCTATAGACAGTTTTAACTGTATATTCATTTTATTTGAAATTAATTAGAAAATTCAAGATATTTGTGCTCCACCGATGAACATGCCATTTAAAACCTAAACAAATATTTATATATTTATTAGGTTAATTTTTAACATTACAAATACCATTTTTTGCTAACCTTGGGGGGTCGATGGAAGGGTGGTCTATACCATTGGTTTTCAACCGCTATGATCCGGGATCAAATCCTGTTTGGGCACTTTTTTTTCTAAAAAAAAAAAAAATACTCCAATGGCCCCCGATTCTTGTAAAAGTCCAACCCCACCAGTGAGTGCAAGTAAACAAACGGGGCTCTGGCACATTTGTAAGTGCAAAGTCGAACTGCTTTTCTAATGTGTAGACATGTGGTGTACTTACAATAAAAGCAGTCGCCTACTTATACCCACCATGATTATCTTCTTCTTCTTTCTTATCTCCACTCAATCATATTAAGGTATCAAGCTTGTAAAGCTTGTTGATGGTGTCTGCTGGGGATGAGTAATAGATAGTAATGGATGAGTCAATACAGTCAATAATGTGTTTTGGGGTTGCAGGTTGAGAATTGCACTTAGTACATTTTTTACCATGATTATCATGGCCTGTACCACGTGTACTAGGGATAGGAAAAAAAATTGCTAACCTTACATAGGTTAAACAACAAGAAAAGCTTCAATAGCCCTGATTCTTGCAAAAGTGTAATCCCACCAGTTAATGCCAGTAACCAAACGAAGGTGCAAAACTAAAACAGCTCTCTAGATGAGTAGACATTTGGTGGATTCAGAGTAAAAGAAGTCACTAATTAAACTTCATGATTATCATGGCCTTTACCATGTTTACTTGGATTAATTTTTAAACTGAAGAATGCAGAAAAATGCCTTGAAGGAATTTTATTTATTGTTTTTTATACCCTTGGGCAAAGAATACACAAATTCCATGAGTACATGATCCTCAAGCTGTTTAATGATAAGCAGCGGCCTCTCCCAAAGCTCCTGTTGTTGTTTCTTATCCCCTTATGTAAAGATTACACAAATTTAGCAGTCCATGCTCCTCGAGCTGTTTTATGATAAGCAGTGGCCTCTCCCAAAGGTCCTGTTGTTGTTGTTTCTTATCACCTTGTGTTAAGATTACACAAATTCCATGAGTACATGATCCTCAAGCTGTTTGATGATAAACAGCGGCCTCTCCCAAAGGTCCTGTTGTTGTTGTTTCTTATCCCCTTATGCAAAGATTATACAAATTCCCTAAGTCCATGCTCCTTGAGTTGTTTAATGATAAGCAGCGGCCTCACCCAAAGGTCCTGTTGTTGTTGTTGTTTCTTATCCCCTTGTGTAAAGGTTACACAAATTCCATGCTCCTCGAGTTGTTTGATGATAAGCAGTGGCCTCTCCCAAAGGTCCTGTTCAGTGCATCTATGCAAATGTGTTCTGGAGCTGCATTCAGAAGCTATGTAATTAACCTAGGTGATCATCACTTTAGCCTCATGCCATTAGGAATAGAGACGGGTACAAGAGTTAGTTAGAGTCAAGGTATATGAGTTAAGTAGTGATACAATCTCATCAGCAAAAGAATGTTGATAAATATGTGAAATTAAGGAAAAAAAGGGCATCTCCTTATCAGTTGAAAGTTGCTAATTATTTGCACCATCTATCGTAATAAATATAAACTATTCGTAAATTTTCAATTATTCCAGAATAGTTAATATTTATTCCAATAGATGGCGCAAGCCATCAGAAACTTTCAGTTGTACGATAAGAAGATGCCTTTTTCATAATTTAGGCAGCTTATCTCAGTACAATATCACATTTGTACTGTTTTTTGAAATGTGTAAAAGAGTCTAATTAGTATAGGTATTCATTATGCCATAGCATTATAACATTGCACTGTGTTATGTTTGATTCCATTCTTATCTACCATCAACTAGACGAAAGAGACTTCCTCCGTACCATCAAAACCCAATGCCTGCAGAAATGGAAATCTAATGCTGCACATGACTGTTGTTGTTTCTTATCCCCTTGTGTAAAGATTACACGAATTCCATGAGTTCATGCTCCTTGAGCTGTTTTATGATAAGCAGCGGCCTCTCCTGAAGGTCCTGTTTAGTGCATCTAATACAAAACAAAATGTGTTCTGGAGCTGCAGGTGCCAAGCTACATTTTGGGCAAGTGGGTACATAGCAGGAGGGACAAGCATCGGCTCTGTCCTCCCAAGAGAACAACAGTCTTTGATTTCCAGACTTAAGTCTGGTCATCTACGGACAATGACTATCCAAAATGGTTGCAAGGTTTTTCCACTATGTACTAAGTGTCAACCTGCAAACCCAAAACACATTATTGACTGTATTGACTCATCCATTGATGAGCCCTACTCATCCCCAGCAGACACCATCAACAAGTTTTACAAGCTTGATACCTTAATATGATTGAGTGGAGATAATAAAGAAGAAGAAAGTAACAAACCTAATATAGACATTTGCACTTATAATCCAAATAAATAGTATGTAACGTTCCAGTAACAGTGTTTTTGTAAAACGTCCCACACTATTTATTTATTTGGTCTTATTACCTTGTGTTTCTAATCTATAATCCAAAATGTGCTGTATCATATTGCACCTCTACATCAGTACATCTACATCATAGCTTTCTCTCCTTGTTTCTCTCTTTATGACAATACTTAAAAAGTGAAGGATTCTCAAATACAACCGGCAACTACTAAAAATATTTGGTTCTCTAAGCTTCAATTTCTTTTATCAATAATAAACAGTATCACAATTTTATACAGTAGAACCTCCTTGTAAAGGACAACACCTAATAGCAGAGCCAAAGTTTCCATTATAGAGAGGTGTCCTATTACTGGAGAGCTACTAAATAGTAAAAAAGCTAAATTTGTAAATGAAAACTGTCCTTTATAGAGAGGTGCCCTCTTACCAGAGAGTTGCTAAATAGTAAAAATGGTAATTTTGTAAATGAAAACTGTCCTTTGTAGAGAGATGTCCTCTAGCATGAGTGTCCTCTCATGGAGGTTCTACTGTAACTTGAATAGGTAAACTGGTTTGTTGAAATGGTTCAAAGAGTACAAGGTAATAAGACCAAATCCAAATAAATAAATAGTGTGTGACGTTTCAGTAACAGCATTGTTACCATCTTCAGAAAAAAGTACTGAATGAGAAATTTTACCACCGCATGTTTTAAATAGTTCCTGTTATCAAGTGTGTAAACAAACTGTAGTATAATTTCTCATTCAGTACTTTTGTCTGAAGATGGTAACAACGCTGTTACCGAAATGTCACACACTATTTATTTATTTGGATTTGGTCTTATTACCTTGTGTTTATAATCTATAATCCAAATTGTGCCTTATCAATGGTTCAAAGAGTGTATTAGGAATCAGGATTGGGTCATGTATGAGAAGTGAAGAGTTTGGAACAAGTTGTATTTATTGTAATACATGAGGCAGGGGGATATAACTACACACACACACAGAGCTCTATGTACAGATTGTCTTGCTACAGGGAGAGATAGAAGACTACCACCAACTTCAGAATACAAAGAGATCTGGGAACTGGAAGGAGTACACAGGGGGAGGAGGAAAGGCCCTGTGACACTCCTCCCTGTGGGGGCTACTGGGGCGGGAGTCGGGGGATATGGGGGGCATCTTGTTGAAGATCTCATTCAGCTTGTTATGTAGGTCGGGGCTCTGCACCAACATACATCACACCATTTCTATATTGTTTGGTTTCATAGCCATTGTCACATACAGTACTCCTTATATTGCCACGGAAAAATAAACTTACTTTTAAAGAAATAGAGACAGTAGCCGAAACAAAAATAAACAAGAACTGGAGGATCCCACCTAAGCACAGTTGGTACACTGGAGTGAACCCAGGAGAAGCTCTGAACCTCAGACAGCATCAAACAACACTAACAAGATTTAGAACAGGCCATCTCAAGCCATTGATGATAAAAAATAACAATAAAATCTACCCCACACTTGCCCAAAATGAAGCTTGGTACCTGCAGCTCCAGAAAAAATTCTGGCTTGCATTAGATGCACTAAACAGGACCTTTGGGAGAGGCCGCCGCTTATCATAAAACAGCTCGAGGAGCATGAACTCATGGAATTCGTGTAATCTTTACACAAGGGGATAAGAAACAACAACACCCCTTATATTGTTTGGTTTCCTAACCATTGTGATCAGAAGTGTAAAGGAACAACTACCCCATAGAAACCAATCTCACTCCATTAATTCAAAGAGGAAAAAGAGCAAGAATGTGAATCTCAGCCTCCATATCCTGGCATCCATAGAGTCAGTTAGTCTGGATCAACACAGCATGGATTGGCTGGTGTGGAAGAAGTCATAGTGCTGCCCAAGGCATCTATCTTCCACACTGGAGGTTTTCACAGATATTTTATAATCTCTGAAACAAATTGTTCCTCAGTGTAATAATAACAGAAGTCACATATGATGGGAACGCTGCCTATGCCGGTCCCAAGCCCGGATGAAAAAGGAGGAGGGGCAGCAGTAATAAGCTCACTAAAAAACCTGGGTTTAGTTGGCCTGGCTGATAGTACCCTGTAAGGATTCCTAATCCAGGGATACAGGATGAGCAGCGTTTGTACTCCATGTTAGGAGTGGCTGCACATGGCGTCTGTTCCTCATGTAAGAGGTGGCCATTTCTTTTGGAGCTAAGTCAATGGTCTGCTACTGAGTAGTGCTCCCAGTCTTTATGACAGAGGCAGACGCCTTCTACTTCACCCACACCATCAACAAGCTCTACAAGCTTGATACCCTGATAGGATTGAGTGGAGATAAGAAATAAGAAGAAGGCGTATGATTAGGGAGAGAGAAATTTTCAACCAGCAATAATCGAGCCTCAGAAGATCCTCATTGTCTACGATATCGCCTCTGTACAAATAGAGAGAGGAATAGATGTTCTTTAAAAATGAAGATAATGAAAAGGTTTTACAGCTTCTTGAACATTCTTAAACAAATGATCCAGAGAAGACTAGTGAACAAGATGGTAACTCTGTTTTAAAAATCGACCAACGCTTCACCACCCAAAAAACTCTCAAGGCAAATTTAAATACTCCTTTTAAAGGAATTTGTAGTGTAAAAGCATCAGCCACTAATGGACCATATGTGTGGCCCGAAGAGAGAAGGACTCTTCCCAGAAAGATTGTAGAGTTTCAAATATAGAAAATTGATTCTCGTCTATTGATTTTTTCTGTAGTTAAAACATCACTAAATGGCTGAACATTGTATCTATTTTCCTCCCTATATTTGCATATACAGTAGAACCTCCCTGTAAAGGACAACAACTAATTACAGAGCCAAAGTGTCCTTTAGAGAGAGCTGTCCTCTTACTGGAGAGTTGCTAAATGGTAATTTTTCAAATGATAACTGTCCTTTGTAGAGAGGTGTCCTATAGAGGGGTGTCGGCTAAAGGGAGGTTCTACTGTATTGGTTCATTTTGGTTTCAAATACAGTAGAACCTCCCTGTAAAGGACACTTAATTGCAGAGCCAAAGTGTCCTTTAGAGAGAGGTGTTCTCTTACCGGAGAGCTACTAAATAGTAAAAATGGTAATTTTGCAAATTAAAACTGTCCTTTAAGAGAGGTGTCTTCTAGCATGAGTGTCCTCTCATGGAGGTTCTACTGTATCCACTTAACTAAATACAAAGATTGAATATCCACAAAAACAAAGGTTCGTACATGTTGTTCAGATTTGGCCACCAGGTCCTCAAAGGCAGCTGTTCTGAAGCGCTCCACGATCTGCATCCTTCTTTCTTCTTGATGGGCATCCGCTGGTTCTGCCAACATCTTCTTCAGGGACTCCACAGTGATCTCTTCCTGGGGCTGGGGCAGCCGCTGCAGCACAGGGCAAATCTTATTATTATAGAACCATTCTAAATATCTTCTTATCATTCTATAGAACCATTCTTAAACTCTTATAACCATCGACTGTCTGAACTTTGCAACATCGTTTGTTCCCTGATCTAAATCACTTAACTGTCTAACTCCGCCTTTGCAGGTCCCAAGCCCGGATGAAAAAGGAGGAGGGGGAGCAGTAACAAGCTCACTAAAAAACCTGGGCTCAGCTGGCTCGGCTGATAGTACCCTGTAAGGGCTCCTAATCCAGGGATACAGGATGAGCAGTGTTTGTACTCCATGTTAGGAGCGGCTGCACATGGTGTCTGCTCATCATGTCAGAGGCGGCCATTACTTTTGGAGCTAAGTCGGCCTGCCACTGCGTAGTGCTCCCAGTATTAATAACAAAGGCAGACGCATTCTACTTCACCCAGTGTGGAGATAAGAAAGAAGAAGAAGACTTATCTCTCTTACATCAGCCACTTTGTCTACATACATTTTATGAACTTTGTCGATTAATACATGTAAAATTTGTAAATATTTAATTCCAAGTTCTAATTTGTTTGTTTATTCTGTAATAGGTGCAAATATCTCAATATAGCGCCTGGTTGATTGATAAAATGAAAAGATTAATATCTTATAACAATTCTATAAGGTAGCTGCCACAATATATTTGCCCTGAGGTCAGCTATACAGTGTATAATGTATTTGTTCTGTGGTCAGGTATACAGTGTATAATGTATTTGTTCTGTGATATATCTACAACCAGATGTATTGTTCAGTTACCCGGGTGAGTCCAGGAGAAGAAGCCACGCTGTCTACCTCCACACTGATGGAGTTGAGGTCCGAGATGCTGTGGGAGGTGGTCACGTCACCTGGACACATCAGGTAAGTCATAGTTAGCAACAAACTTCACCTTATCTATGACTGTCCGAACTTTACAGAAGTGAGACATCGATTGTTCCCTGATCTAAATGATTTAACTCTCTTACATCAGCCACTTTGTCTATATAAATTTTATGAACTCGGTCGATTAATACATGTAAATTTGTAAATATTTAATTCTAAGTTCTAATTTGATAAGGCACAATTTTGATTATAGATTATAAAAACAAGGTAATAATAAATAAATATTTATTTATTTGGATTTGGTTGTATTACCTAGTTCTAATTTGTTTGTTGTTTTGTTGTTTCCTCTGTAATAGGGGCAAATATTTCAATATCGCACCTGGTTGATTAATAAATTTTTGAAAAAATCACAGTGGAACTTCTCTCATGATGTACAAGGAACATTTTTTGGATAAAACTATGGCTGAATAATCGAGAACAAGTCAAGTACATTCCTTACTTTGGGAAGCACGACAGTGGCACCCCCCTGCCTCTCTGAGGAGCCACAAGACAGAGGGCTGAACTGTAAAAAATTAAAAGTGGAGGGAGAGCTAGATGTATGTGGGTAACATTACCAGTTTCCCATAAAATATATTTATATGAATTTATATATTAAATACACAAGGTAATAAGACCAAATAAATAGTGTGTGATGTTTCTGTAACAGTGTTGTTACCATCTTCAGACAAAAGTACTGACCAGCACTGTTTCGAATTCTGCTTCGAATGAGATCTTAAGAGAAATATATGGAATTTTTGTACCTACTCCAGAAAGGAAAACACTTGGCATCCCATCACGATTTGGCCCTCTATTTGAATAATACACTCATGGACAAAACTTAAGGAAGTTGTACCTTTAAACATGTATATTGGGATTCAGACAATAACTCTGAAAGTTATTTGATACACAGTGACCTTTATTGAAGACACACGAGATAACCAAGTGTAAACAAAATTGCCTCTGTCTCCTTCAACAAAACAGACAACTGGTGACCTTTTCACTTCCTTAATTTTTGTCCATGAGAGTATATGAATGAAAAAGAAAATGCTTAAAGGCCAACTCAGGCGGTTGGTGCCAGAAATTTGCTGAGCTATATGTCTAAAACACTATCTAGAGTGTGTTCCCATGACTGGTCTATCCTCTGGGCTGATGGTACAATGGTAGGTGAGAGAGAGAGAAGTCACCTGAGGCCATGGCTGCGTGGTGGGAGCAGACGAAGGGCTGCAGGAGCCGGGTGGTGTCTGAACCACTACTGCGCAGGGCCTCCGCCACTGCAGGCATGTCGAAGAGCAGGTCCGGGGTCAGTTCCACTATGGCAGCAACATTCTCAGTGCCGACTGGGGGTAGGAGGTACGGGGCTTTCTCCACCCTGGCCTTGATCACCTGGTCGATGTGGACGTTGAGGGCCGGGATGGCCGTGAGGTGGCCCAGCAGGTGCAGGAACCCAGCTACCAGGGCGTGGACACTGGCCCAGCTGGGTGGGGGCAGCGTGCCTGCAGCCTCCTGCACACATGACAGAGAATGTATGTTACACCACAGCACACATGCCAGAGAATGTATGTTACACCACAGCACACAGGCCAGAGAATGTATGTTACACCACAGCACACAGGCCGGAGAATGTGTTACACCACAGCACACATGCCGGAGAATGTATGTTACACCACAGCACACAGGCCGGAGAATGTATGTTACACCACAGCACACAGGCCGGAGAATGTGTTACACCACAGCACACATGCCGGAGAATGTATGTTACACCACAGCACACAGGCCGGAGAATGTATGTTACACCACAGCACACAGGCCAGAGAATGTATGTTACACCACAGCACACAGGCCAGAGAATGTATGTTACACCACAGCACACATGCCAGAGAATGTATGTTACACCACAGCACACAGGCCAGAGAATGTATGTTACACCACAGCACACATGCCGGAGAATGTATGTTACACCACAGCACACAGGCCTGAGAATGTATGTTACACCACAGCACACATGCCGGAGAATGTATGTTACACCACAGCACACATGCCGGAGAATGTATGTTACACCACAGCACACAGGCCAGAGAATGTATGTTACACCACAGCACACAGGCCAGAGAATGTATGTTACACCACAGCACACAGGCCAGAGAATGTATGTTACACCACAGCACACATGCCAGAGAATGTATGTTACACCAGAGCACACAGGCCAGAGAATGTATGTTACACCACAGCACACAGGCCAGAGAATGTATGTTACACCACAGCACACATGCCAGAGAATGTATGTTACACCACAGCACACAGGCCAGAGAATGTATGTTACACCACAGCACACAGGCCGGAGAATGTGTTACACCACAGCACACATGCCGGAGAATGTATGTTACACCACAGCACACAGGCCGGAGAATGTATGTTACACCACAGCACACAGGCCAGAGAATGTATGTTACACCACAGCACACATGCCGGAGAATGTATGTTACACCACAGCACACAGGCCTGAGAATGTATGTTACACCACAGCACACATGCCGGAGAATGTATGTTACACCACAGCACACATGCCGGAGAATGTATGTTACACCACAGCACACAGGCCAGAGAATGTATGTTACACCACAGCACACAGGCCAGAGAATGTATGTTACACCACAGCACACAGGCCAGAGAATGTATGTTACACCACAGCACACATGCCAGAGAATGTATGTTACACCAGAGCACACAGGCCAGAGAATGTATGTTACACCACAGCACACAGGCCAGAGAATGTATGTTACACCACAGCACACATGCCAGAGAATGTATGTTACACCACAGCACACAGGCCAGAGAATGTATGTTACACCACAGCACACAGGCCAGAGAATGTATGTTACACCACAGCACACATGCCGGAAAATGTATGTTACACCACAGCACACAGGCCAGAGAATGTATGTTACACCACAGCACACAGGCCAGAGAATGTATGTTACACCACAGCACACATGCCAGAGAATGTATGTTACACCACAGCACACAGGCCAGAGAATGTATGTTACACCACAGCACACAGGCCGGAGAATGTATGTTACACCACAGCACACAGGCCAGAGAATGTATGTTACACCACAGCACACAGGCCAGAGAATGTATGTTACACCACAGCACACATGCCAGAGAATGTATGTTACACCACAGCACACATGCCGGAGAATGTATGTTACACCACAGCACACATGCCGGAGAATGTATGTTACACCACAGCACACAGGCCAGAGAATGTATGTTACACCACAGCACACAGGCCAGAGAATGTATGTTACACCACAGCACACAGGCCAGAGAATGTATGTTACACCACAGCACACATGCCAGAGAATGTATGTTACACCAGAGCACACAGGCCAGAGAATGTATGTTACACCACAGCACACAGGCCAGAGAATGTATGTTACACCACAGCACACATGCCAGAGAATGTATGTTACACCACAGCACACAGGCCAGAGAATGTATGTTACACCACAGCACACAGGCCGGAGAATGTGTTACACCACAGCACACATGCCGGAGAATGTATGTTACACCACAGCACACAGGCCGGAGAATGTATGTTACACCACAGCACACAGGCCAGAGAATGTATGTTACACCACAGCACACATGCCGGAGAATGTATGTTACACCACAGCACACAGGCCTGAGAATGTATGTTACACCACAGCACACATGCCGGAGAATGTATGTTACACCACAGCACACATGCCGGAGAATGTATGTTACACCACAGCACACAGGCCAGAGAATGTATGTTACACCACAGCACACAGGCCAGAGAATTTATGTTACACCACAGCACACAGGCCAGAGAATGTATGTTACACCACAGCACACATGCCAGAGAATGTATGTTACACCAGAGCACACAGGCCAGAGAATGTATGTTACACCACAGCACACATGCCAGAGAATGTATGATACACCACAGCACACAGGCCAGAGAATGTATGTTACACCACAGCACACAGGCCAGAGAATGTATGTTACACCACAGCACACATGCCGGAGAATGTATGATACACCACAGCACACATGCCAGAGAATGTATGATACACCACATACTGCATAGATACAAATAGTGGGTGAACTTTCATCTTCTTCTCTTTCTTATCTCCACTCAATCATATTAAGGTATCAAGCTTGCAAAGCTTGTTGATGGTGTCTGCCGGGGAAGAGTAGAGCTCATCAATGGATGAGTCAATACAGTTAATAATATGTTTTGGGATTTCAGGTTGAGAATTGCACCATTATGATTGGGTGAAGTAAAATGCGTCTGCCTTTGTCATTAAGACTGGGAGCACTACTCAGTAGCAGGCCGACTTAGCTGTGAACTTTCATGATACTTTTGTATCAAACAAAGGATTGAATGAGAAAAAAATCACATTTTTCTTTAAAAAAATAAATAGTGGGTGATGTTTAGGTAACAGAACAGATGTCCCACTAGAGATGTTCAAACAACCTCCAACATAGGAGAAGGTGCCCCACCAACCTGCAAGGCAAACACCAGCCGCAACAGATCCGAGATGACCTCTTCACTGCCCAGCTCCACACAGATCAGCGCCAGGGTGGTGAAGATGACGTTGTAGTTCTCCTCAGTGTTGCCAGACAGCTGCACAGACTCGTAGAGAACTGCCAGGATCTCTGGGCCGTGCTTCTTCATGAACATAGAGTCCTGTCGGGAGCATTTCTCCATGGTGAGGTTCAGCAGGGGATCCCCTTCACAGCTACACCCACACATCGTACATTTGTAGAGAGTACGTCAAATTACATTGACAAACATAAGCAGTTTTATTATGCTGCATTAGGGCGCCATCTGTCATAAAAATTTGAAACTATTATAGACGCGTATGATTCTTTTAACCCTCGAGCGCGCGCGCTAAAAATGTAACGTACTTGCGCGCGCTGGGTGAAATATACCCGATATTATAATTATATATTTTGAACATAAATATTATCTGAGGAAAAACAAAACCTTTTCTATTTCAAAGTAACAACATTTTAATTTTCAAAAAAGGCAATTATCAATAAAATATTTATATTTTTTACACAAATTAAACATTTTAAAAACTATTCTTGAATAATGCTCAAAATTGGTAATGGCATATAAAATATGAAACTATTGCTCCTTTCCAATATTAAATATATAAAATTCCATGAGGATATTCTAGACAAATCATAGCAAACTGCAATTGTATGTCCTTTATAAATTGGCTTTGCACATTTATGGCACAAAGTTGAGGTCTTCCAGTCCTTACTGGAGGGACACACTACATCTGGTAGGAAGCTTTATCTTGCGGTTCCTGACCTTCTTTATGGCTTGAAGTGCCTTCTAAAAATTAATTGAAATAAATATTAAGAGTATACATTTATGATATCAATTAATTTATCTGTAAAAAAAGGAAATTTTTTTATAGTCCCCTAGGCAGTGAAGAAATGCTTTTTCTTTAATTTAGTTGCTCTTTGATGAGTTCAAGGGCCAAACATTTCAAGAATTTTCTTCTGAAGAGCTTCTAAAGGTATATTTTAATTTTTTGCCTTTCAAGCTTAGTAAATGTGTAATGACATTAGGCGTTCTCAGCTTTACTGTTTGTGAAAGGCAATTTTTGGACTATTTGATTTTCGAGGCTCTCCCTATATAAAAATGTGTTTGTGGGATAATTCCCTTATCCCAAAAAATTCCCATATCTGAATATATTCCAATGACTCTTCCAGAAAAATGTTCACTTAGATGATCTTCTTCAATATCACCTTCTACAATAATCTCTTCTTGATCTAATAAATATGATCTTCTCTCCTCCATTTTATATAGAATTATAGGCTGATAAATATATCAACCTATTATAGTTATTTTTTAAATTATTAATTCGAATTATTTATCTCACTCAAAAAAAAAATTATCAAAGAAAAATGCAACAAAAAAAAATTACGTGAGTGCGCGCACCGGGTGATTTTTACCCGACAGTGACAATAGATGGAATTTCAGTGGGAGCTGTCAAAATGTGAAACCAAAACTTTAGGCTAGATGATGAGTCAGGAAGCTAAAGGAAACCACATCTCCGCCAACCGATTTTTTATTGGTTAATTCTCCACTCAAATGTTGCTATGGGTAATTTTCACCCGGCGCGCGCAATGCCGGGTTAAAAATTAAACAATTACTACTGCCCTTACTGCAATGGAAAAATTATTGGGAGGGCCTAGATCATCAGTGGTGAACCCTCCCAGCGGTTTCGCCAGTTAAAAATGCAATATAACAGCAGTATGGTAGATTAAACTGGTGAAACCGCTGAGAGGGTTCACTACTGATGAGCCAGGCCCTCCCATTAATTTTTCCATTGCAGTAGAAATTGTTTAAATTTTAAAAGAATCATACATGTCTATAATAGTTTCAAATTTTCATTAGCAGTTCTATCTTATCTCAGTTTTTAGCGGGAAGAATGTTGTTTTCGTTTGTTAAGTGAACCAATCTCTCACGTCTTCTCATTAGACAAATGTGGCCATGTTTGTATATAAGAGGAGGCTAAGGGAATGCGAGAGGCCAGTGTGGTGGATTATTGTGTGGAGACGCTTAAAGTGTTCTCTGCGTGATTTATCCATGTCTGACTATCTCCTCGCATACCTGTGTAATCTCAGTCCGATCCCTACCAACGCTACAATAAAACTACTGTTTTGTTTTTATATAGCAAATCGTGAGTTTTTATTTATCCCTTCTATTGCTGTTGTTGTACTCTTTAGTGTACACTTTGCTGTGTATTATGTTTAGGCCCTAGTATATTGCATTTTTGTGTGATAACCCATAATAGTAACTTTAGTTAAGTATATTGGTGTGAAATACTCCACCCTACATCTCAGACATCATAATTCTGATGGCTCTGTTCATTAATTTTCCCAAACAAACATTTGTCAAAACACATTCAACCCAACCTCAAGTCTGTCGTCAATGGTGCACTACAATAGTTTACACACCTATTGTACACCAGCGAGTGAAAGTAACCAAACGGGGCTCTGACACATTTGTAAGCGCAAAGTCGAACTGATTTTCACATGTGTAGAAATGTCGCCTACTTCTACCCCCCCATGATTATCATGGCCTGTACCACATGTACTAGGGATAAGCAAAAAGAAACACCTATCATATGCCAACAACATAGAGTCAAATGTCATTAAAACAACATCACTTGGGTCCAAGATTCTAGGTTGTTATAACCCTGTTGTTTGACCAAGGTTAAAACAATTGGAACTTGAAACATAGGACTATAGAATTACGATGCTTTAATCAAGTCGCTGTTATAAAAGAGCATGTTATAATAGAGTCTGGCTCTTCTGTATCCATAAAAAATATATATTTTAACATAATGGTAAGCGATCTTGCACTATAATGTGATGTAAATGGACTTAGAGTTACGCAGACGTATAAAAATAATTAAATTGTGTATATATTTATTTATTGGGTTTTGACTAGGACTAGAGTAAACACATTCTGTCGAGCGATATGTAAATTTTGATTGTTTTTTTTTAATTAAATTTGTTTTGTTAAATTGCTTTATGTAAATATTTTTAAAGAAGGTAAATAAACTTCTTTTTTAAATAAGTTCTGATAATTTTTATTATGTTTAAAATAAATGTGTTTATACTATTTTTCTAATATATTATTTAATAAACAAAATAACATAATGATACCAAGTTGGTATAAAGAGAGAGTAAGTGTTTCCTAAAGGTTGTAGCTTTCAAAGCTAATAAATTATTCTTGTGTTTCATTCAAAGTAGGTGTTGCTGAGGCCCCTGAGCAAATCTCAACCTGACCTTGTGTATGGGGTGCTCTCACTGGAAAATTTTCAACCTTTTATCCTACCTGATGTCATGTAGCTAACATATTTTGTTTCACAACACTCTCCAGAATTACAGTAGAACCTCCATGAGAGGACACTCGCGCTAGAGAACACCTCTCTACAAAGGACAGATTTCATTTGCAAAATTACCATTTTTACAATTTAGCAACTCTCCAGTAAGAAGACACCTCTTCCTAAAGAACACCTCTCTACAAAGAACAGAAATCATTTATAAAATTATCATTTTTACTATTTAGCAACTCTCCGGTAAGAAGACACCTCTCCCTAAAGGACACTTTGGCTCTGTAATTAGGTGTTGTCCTTTACAGGGAGGTAGTTCTACTGTATTACTGTATTAGATATACCAATTATTTTTTGTTGTTGTGTTTTATGATGAGCAGCGGCCTCTCCCAAAGGTCCTGTTTACTGCATCTAATACAAGCCAGAATGTGTTCTGGAGCTGCAGGTGCCAAGCTACATTTTGGGGTAGATTTTGTTGTTATTTTCTATCTTCAATGGCTTGAGATGGCCTGTTTTAAATTTTGTTAGTGTTGTTTGATGCTGTCTGAGGTTCAGAGCTCCTCCTGGGTCCATTCCACTGTACCAACTATGCCCGGCTTATGGACAGAAAGGTCTGGGAGGCCATTTGCTTCTAGGATATACCAGTTGATGGACATGTTAATGTGAAAGCTAGAGAAATAAAAATGGCACAAGAAACCTTGGATAGCTTGTTGATTCAGTTCAATAAATCTGCCAATAAGTGAGAGTTACCTGGGCAGGAGGAGATGGGGAAGGTTGTTGTGCCGGTCCAGGAGGGTGTGCAGGATCTGCTGGACCAGGACTCGGACTGAGGAGTCCGGAGCTAGCGCCATCTGCAGCAAGGGCCGCAGGAATGGTCCGGGGAATGCCTGAGCCAGCTGGACTGTCTTGTAAGTGGTCCCCACCTGACAACAGGCCAGTTTGGTTACTGACAATCTCCGGTAAAATTGTCCTTTGATTCAATTATTTTTTTTTAGTACACGTGGTACAGGCCATGATAATCATGGTGGGTAGTTAGCGACTGTTTTTACTGTAAGCGCACCACATGTCTACACATGTGAAAAGCAGTTCGACTTTGCACTTACAAATGCCAGAGCCCCGTTTGGTTACTTGCACTCGCTGGTGGGGTTGGACTTTTGCTGATTCAATTATGAAATTCTCTAGCAAGGCAAACTTTCAAGACTATAGAATCTACAATAATGTAATAGTAACAAATCCAAGTATTTTTATTTCCAGTAAAGAAATTTATATTAAATTTAATAACTTTTGTAGATATACAGTTAAACCTGTCTATAGCATCCCTTCTCTATAGCATCCTATTTTGGTGAATCCCAAGAGGATGCGCTATAGACAGGTTTAACTATATTTTAAATTATATAGCAACAAATATCTTTTAAGAAACTGATAATTTATATTATGTTGATTGTACATATTGCCAGACACTTCTTTCTTTTGTACACAGTTCTTTTTTCTCTCTCTTTCTCATTGTTAACATCATATGACTATTCTATTTACGGCCTAAAATTATTGTATAAATATGTATAGAAAAATGTAAAGACATACATGTATGACAGCGCAAGTGTCCCTAGGGGAACATAGCGTTTTAAATTGAAATAAAGGCAAATATCTTATTTAAATACAAACACATCAGGCCTCAAAGGAAAAGCTTATTTTTTTACAAATCTTTTATTAAAAGATGTTTGTGTCTTAGCGCCATCTTCAGGAGTTGTTCTTCCTCCTTGTCCTCACAGTTGATCACACAAGCTGTGTTCTATCCATTGTTTCAGTGATGTAATCTCCAGGATATGCTAATTTATAATCCAGAAAATATATACAGTACAAGGCAATAACACACCATCTATATGCATATAGAAAACTTTAATTAAAAAGATATAAACAGTAGAACTACCTCCCTGTAAAGGACAACACCTAATTGCAAAGCTAAACTGTCCTTTAGGGAGAGATGTCCTCTTACTGGAGAGTTGCTAAATTGTGTTGTTGTTGTTGTTTCTTATCCACTTGTGTAAAGATTACACGAATCCCATGAGTTCATGCTCCTCGAGCTGTTTTATGATGAGCAGCGGCCTCTCCCAAAGGTCCTGTTTAGTGCATCTAATGCAAGCCAAAATGTGTTCTGGAGCTGCAGGTACCAAACTACATTTTGGGCAAGTGGGATAAATTTTGTTATTATTTTCTATCTTCAATGGCTTGAGATGGCCTGTTCTAAATCTTGTTAGTGTTGTTTGATGCTGTCTATTTCTGATGTTCAGAGCTTCGCCTGGGTTCACTCCACTGTACCAACTGTGCTTAGGTGTGATCCTCCAGTTCTTGTTTATTTTTGTTTTGGCTATTGTTTCTATTTCTTTAAAAGTAAGTTTATTTTTCTGTGGCAAGGGTTCTTTTGTGCCTTTTTTCGCTAGCACATCAGCAGCTTCATTGCCTTCAATGCCAACGTGTGAGGGTATCCATTGAAGGTGAATTTTTGAGGTTTTTGAGAGTTTTTGGAGATAACCAATTATGTTCCTGCTTACTTTGTCTCTGAGTTCCCCTGTGTGACTCAAGTGTTGTATGGCACTTCTACTATCAGTAAGAATCCAGATATTTTGATAATTAGTATTTCTGATGCTAAATAGTAAAAATGGTAATACAGTAGAACCACCCTGTAAAGGACAACACCTAATTGCAAAGCCAAACTGTCCTTTAGGGAGAGGTGTCCTCAATGTTTGTATTTTAATATTAATTCAAGGGATTATTTATAGAAAGGCAAATATCACTTTTATAATTGAAAACTACAGACTTCAATGAGAGAAACAAATTAGTTGGGATTGCTTGGTTCGTTCAGTAGTCAACCCTATCAGTAATTTTGCCAAACAAAATAGCTTGATATGTTATCCTTCTCTACAAAAGTTTCCTATAGAGTTTGTTGTTAACATAAAAATGTTGTAATACCTTGAAAATCTCGTGAAAATGTCTTACTACCTTGTGTTTATAATCTATAATCCAAATTGTGCCTTATCAATATCTTCATTTACATTGTCATGTATTACATTACATGTAAATCTCAAGCTTCTTCTTCTTCTTCTTCTTTCTTATCTCCACTCAATCACACTAAGGTATCAAGCTTGTAAAGCTTGTTGATGGTGTCTGCCGGGGAAAAGTAGAGCTCATCAATGGATGAGTCAATACAGTCAATAATATGTCTTGGGGTTGCAGGCTGAGAATTGCACTCAGTACATAGTGGGAAAACCCTGGAACCGTTCTGGAAAGTCATTGTCTGGAAATCAAAGACTGTTGTTCTCTTGGGAAGACAGAACCAGTGCTTGTCCTTCCTGCTCTGTACCAGTCATGTGCAGCATCAAATCTCAAACTTTACAAGCTTGATACCTTAGTGTGATTGAGTAGAGATAAGAAAGAAGAAGAAGAGATTTACATTGCATTACTTTTTGTTTCCTGAAGATGGAGCTGTTCAATAGAAATTGTCATACCAGGCCCCCATGGCTGCTACCTCAGGAATGTCTTGCTTCCAACCTACAAGTTCTCTCTCCACAGGACTCCCAGCCTGGATCTCACCTTCAGCAAGCTCTTAAGCAGAATGTGCTGCAGCAAGGTGTCCGTGGCCTGATGGCCCGTGGAGCCGGGACCTGGTAGAGGTGGGATCTTTCCCATGATGAACATCATGATTTCTATCTTCTGGAAGTCCGGCAGGTTGTTGGCAAACTCCCCTGCACAGACATCTGGTGTTTGAGTGGGATGTCACTAGGTCTGAAGTATTTCTGGATGGGTTGGTTGTGTTCTACTGTCATTTTCCACCCATTCAACACTTCAAAGGTAACTATTGCTTTTGGGAACACACATATAGGAATATGAATTTGCTCAAATTGGTGTTGTGGCTCATTCTTTATTATCATTAGTAAAGTTTTTTACTGGGGTGATTAACTCCGCCTTTGCCGGTCCCAAGCCCGGATGAAAAAGGAGGAGGGGGAGCAGTAACAAGCTCACTAAAAAACCTGGGCTCAGCTGGCCCGGCTGATAGTACCCTGTAAGGGCTCCAGGGATACAGGATGAGTCTGTACTCCATGTTAGGAGCAGCTGTACATGGCGTCTGTTCCTCATGTCAGAGGCAGCCATTTCTTTTGGTTCTACATACAGTAGAACCTCCCTGTAAAGGACACCTAATTGCAGAGCCAAAGTGTCTTTTGGGGAGAAGTGTCCTCTTACTGGAGAGTTTCTATAGAGTAAAAATGGTATCATGGAGCTAAGTCGGCCTGCCACTGAGTAGTGTTCCCAGTCTTAATGACAAAGGCAGACACATTCTACTTCACCCAGTCATGATAGTTGTCAAAGCTTGATACCCTAATATGATTGAGTGGAGATAAGAAGGAAGAAGAAGACTAGGATTATGAACAAGTGCATTGTTCTGATGCACAATTTTTAGGAAGAGGTGACTCTTTTGGTACATATAGGAATTTGTATGGTGAAAATAACAATCTTACACACTTTTTATCTAGATGGAAATTTTGGCAGGAGGATAATGATCTATGAAGATAAAGGTCACCTCTCCGTCAAAATAGACGTCAAAGCTAGACGCCGTCTATTGACCATCGCTGAAAACTAGCGGCCTTAGGTCATTGACAAAGCCACAATGCTTCTCAGTTTGCCAAAGCTGGTGTTGTGGCTTTATCACTGACCCGAAGCTGATAATTTGCACCTGCACAACATTTCAGTACATCATCTGCTTAGAGATTTATCCTAATGAACAGAACAATGCTACTGCAGTAGAACCACCTCTCTGTAGAGGACAACACCTAGTTGCAGAGTCAAAGTGTCCTTTAAGGAGAGGTGTCCTCTTACCATGGAGTTGCTATTTTTATATGTTACAATTTTTAGAAATGCACTAAACATGACCTTTGAGAGATGCCACTGCTTATCATAAAACAGCTCGAGGAACATGGACTCATGGAATTTATGTAATCTTTGCACAAGGGGATAAGAAACAACAACAACAGGACCTTTGTGGACACTGCATCATCAAACAGCTTGAGGAGCATGAACTCATTGAATTCGTGTAATCTTTGCACAAGGGGATAAGAAACAACAACAGGAACTTTGGGAGAGACCGCTGCTTATCATAAAACAGCTTGAGGAGCATGGACTCATGGAATTTGTATAATCTTTGTACAAGGGGATAAGAAACAAGAATAGAAAGGTCAGGTACCGAGGGTATTGATGACGGACTCCTGGAAGTTCTTCTCCTCCTCCAGCTGCTCCGTCTTGCTGATGGAGTGGCGCAGGTGTTTCAGCAGGGAGTTGAATATTTCCAGCACGGAGGGACCTGTCAGCCCTTACTGTATTAGATATGGTCTTTGTTGTGTATGTAAATAGATTATCTGCATTCTTTAAAGCCTCATTATGTAAAAATATATATGTATATAAATTGGACATTTTGTTGTTGGCCGAACGTGAAGAATAAGAGCTAAATAAAGAGTCATGGTCAAGTGTGAGTTGTTGTACGTCTAATTACGACACAACAGTCTTGTTTAAAACACATACAGTAGAACTACCTCCCTGTAAAGGACACCTAATTGCAGAGCCAAAGTGTCTTTTAGGGAGAGGTATCCTCATACCAGAGAGTTTCTATAGAGTAAAAATGGTAATTTTACAAATGAAAACTGTCCTTTATAGAGAGATGTCCTCCAGCGCGGGTGTTCTTTCATGGAGGTTCTACTGTATATATCCCTCATTGGGGTTACCTTTTTGAACAAACATATATTACACATATAGAGTAAATGGGGTCAGTGGAAGGATGTCTAAACCGTTGGTTTTCAACTGCTACGACCCGGGTTCGATTCCCGCATTGGGCACTTTTTTATTGTAAAAAAAAAAATGCTCCAATGGCCCCCGATTTTTGCAAAAGTCCAATCCCACCAGCGAGTGCAAGTAACCAAAAAGGGCTCTGGCACATTTGTAAGTGCAAAGTCAAACTGCTTTTCACATGTGTAGACATGTGGTGCACTTACAGTAAAAGCAGTTGCCTACCTCTACCCACTATGATTATCATGGTCTGTACCACGTGTACTAAGGATAAGCAAAAAAATGGGCTTAACTATACCTGGTGTCACAAACATATTAATTCTTTGGCTTCATTAGAAAATGAGGAAACAAGATGATGATTTTGAGTCTTTATAACCAACAAGTACCTGGACGCCTACCAACACGCTTCGTGGACCAATTAAAAGAACTCATGGGCTTAACGGTCGCCGGATTGTACATGGAACTCAAGACAGAGATGGCTGGCGTCGTGTTTGGGATGTAATACGTACAGTGGGCCACAACGTTCGATCGCGAATAAAATGATTTATATATAATGTATGGGCTCAAGACAGAGATGGCTGGTGTCGTGTTTGGGATGTAATACGTACAGTGGGCCACAACGTTCGATCGCGAATAAAATGATTTATATATAATGTATGGGCTCAAGACAGAGATGGCTGGTGTCGTGTTTGGGATGTAATACGTACAGTGGGCCACAACGTTCGATCGCGAATAAAATGATTTATATATAATGTATGGGCTCAAGACAGAGATGGCTGGTGTCGTGTTTGGGATGTAATACGTACAGTGGGCCACAACGTTCGATCGCGAATAAAATGATTTATATATAATGTATGGGCTCAAGACAGAGATGGCTGGTGTCGTGTTTGGGATGTAATACGTACAGTGGGCCACAACGTTCGATCATGAATAAAATGAATTACATATAACCAATAAGAAAAAGCAAGGATGTTTGGAAAAAGCTTTAAACTTAAGATGGCAATCTTGTGAACAAGGTCAGATGTTTAAAGCATCCATGGATCCTATCTTTCATAAGTATCATTGTCAAGTTCTTGTCACCACGCTGATCAACCCCTCTTTGTTCTATTTGCAATTTTCTCTATGCATTTTACAATGTGCATAATTAGGGGATTGATGGAAGGCTGGTTTTAAACCGTTGGTTTTCGACCTCTACGACCAGGGATCCAATCCTGCACTGGAAACTTTTTTTCTGATTAAAAAAAAAATGCTCCAATGGCACCCAAACTTGCAAAAGTCCAACCCCACCAGTGAGTGCAAGTAACCAAACGGGGCTCTGGTATATTTGTAAGTACAAAGTCGAACTGCTTTTCGCATGTGTAGACATGTGGTGTACTTACAGTAAAAGCAGTCACTAACTACTTGGATTCGGTCTTATTATATTTCTAATATATAATCCAAATAGTGCTTTATCAAACTTGAGCCAATATTGAAACAACCTGTGATATTCAGCCAATTTGTAATGGTTATATGTATATCAATATATACAGTTAAACCTGTCTTTAGCACACCCTCTAAATAGCGCCTTCCTCTCTATAGCGCCCGATTTTAAATACGCAGTACGATGCGATTTACATTAAAAGTGACCGGTCTATAGCACCCCCTCTAAATAGCGCCTTCCTCTCTATAGCGCCCGATTTTAAATACATAGTACGATGCGATTTCATTAAAAGTGACCTGTCTATAGCACCCCCTCTAAATAGCGCCTTCCTCTCTATAGCGCCCGATTTTAAATACATAGTACGATGCGATTTACATTAAAAGTGACCTGTCTATAGCACTCCCTCTAAATAGCGCCTTCCTCTCTATAGCGCCCGATTTTAAATACATAGTACGATGCGATTTACATTAAAAGTGACCTGTCTATAGCACCCCCTCTAAATAGCGCCTTCCTCTCTATAGCGCCCGATTTTAAATACATAGTACGATGCGATTTACATTAAAAGTGACCGGTCTATAGCACCCCCTCTAAATAGCGCCTTCCTCTCTATAACGCCCGATTTTAAATACATAGTACGATGCGATTTACATTAAAAGTAACCTGTCTATAGCACCCCCTCTAAATAGCGCCTTCCTCTCTATAGCGCCCGATTTTAAATACATAGTACGATGCGATTTACATTAAAAGTGACCTGTCTATAGCACCCCCTCTAAATAGCGCCTTCCTCTCTATAACGCCCGATTTTAAATACATATTACGATGCGATTTACATTAAAAGTGACCTGTCTATAGCACCCCCTCTCTATAGCGCCCGATTTTAAATACGTAGTACAATGCGATTTACATTAAAAGTGACCTGTCTATAGCACCCCCTCTCTATAGCGCCCGATTTTAAATACGTAGTACAATGCGATTTACATTAAAAGTGACCTGTCTATAGCACCCCCTTTCTATAGCACCCGATTTTAAATACGTAGTACAATGCGATTTACATTAAAAGTGACCTGTCTATAGCACCCCCTCTCTATAGCGCCCGATTTTAAATGCGTAGTACGATGTGATTTACATTAAAAGTGACCTCTCTATATCACCCTATTTTGGTGAGTCCCAAGAGTGATAGACAGGTTTAACTGTATTCTTATTATACTTCAAATTCTGAGTTTCAGGATTTTTTTTCCGGTTTTATTATTCCGCCTAATGCATTTTTGTAAAGTCGTTCACAATCCAGGTCACATTTTGGACCTCTATTTGATATTGCGACAAACATCTTCAATCAATCTGTTGGCTTATCTAAGATTTCAACGTCGTTCTCAACTTCCAAATATTCTGGAGATATTAAAAAGGGGAAATTCTCTACCCAATCAATATAGTGTTGGTCACTCACCAATACTCTCCCCAGCAGTGATGGAGACAATGCTGGACAGCACATTGACAATTCCAGTCCGGATACGGACTTCCGCCCGGTGCTGGCTGTCATCAGGTTTGGAGTTGTCGTCCAGGTGGCCCATGAGAATCTGGATCACTGCGTAGGAATACTGGGCCTGTGGACACAATACATACATCAGTCAGGTATGTTGGCCTAGGGTAGGTGACCTGTCACATTGTCTTTGAGGTAAATACATAGTTTTGTTTTTTTGCTTATCCCTAGTACATATGGTAAACAACAAAATCTACCCTACCTGCCCAAAATGTAGCTTGGCACCTGCAGCTCCAGAACAAATTTTGGCTTGCATTAGATGCACTAAACAGGACCTTTGGGAGAGGCCGCTGCTTATCATAAAACAGCTCGAGGAACATGAACTCATGGAATTTGTGTAATCCTTACACAAGGGGATAAGAAACAACATGTGGTAAAGGCCATGATAATCATGGTGCGTAGAGGTAGGTGACTGCTTTTACTGTAAGTACACCACATGTCTACACATGTGAAAAGCAGTTCAACATTTGCACTTACAAATGTGCCCGAGCCCTGTTTGGTTACTTGCACTCGTTGATGGGGTTGGACTTTTGAAAGAATAGGAGGCCATTGGAGCATTTTTTTTTTTTTTATCAAAAAAATTTCCCAATGCGGGAATCAAATTTGGATTGTAGCGGTTGAAAACCCCTGGTTTAGACAATCCTTCCACCGACCCCCTCATACATAGAAGTGTATATATAGATGGAAATTTTGCCAGGAGGAAATCGATCTATAAAACACAGGTCACCTCACCTGTCAAAATAACATTAAAACTATACACCATCTATTGACTGTCACAGCAAACTAGCGTCCTCGGGTCGGTGACAAAGCCACAACACCAGCTTTGACAAACTGAGAAGCGTCAATTTAGAGACAATGGTTACGGGCTAATGGCCCTCTTCAGTCCAAGGTGGAGTTTATTCCATGAGATTCACAAGGGATCTAATGGAATCTTGACAATCTGCCAAAGAGATGTTTAGCTGGCAAAGTGGCTGGGCCAAAATATACACTAGTGTAGATGGAAATTTTGTCGGGAGGAAATTAATCAATAAAAGTAAAGGTCACACCCCTCCTGTCCAATAGAATCATGCATTGGACACTTTTTTTCCAATTACAAAAAAAAAATGCTCCAATGGCCCCTGATTCTTGCAAAAGTCCAACCCCATCAGCGAGTTCAAGTAACCAAACGGGGCTCTGGCACATTTATAAAGGCAAAGTCGAACTGATTTACATATGTGTAGACATGTGGTGTACTTACAGTAAAAGCAGTCGCCAAATTCTAACTACCTTGATAATCATGGCCTGTACCATGTGTACTAAGGATAATAATAATAATAAAAAACATCTGATTTGGTTTTAAATACAATTGAACCTATTTCAGATATTAAAATTGGATTTGGGACCTTACAACCAAAATCTAAAATGCAGTTTTGACTTATATTCAGTAGGATTTAAATATATAATTGAATGTATATGGTACAATACAAGGTAATAAGACCAAATCCAAATAAATAAATAAATAATGTGTGACGTTTCGGTAACAGCATTGTTACCATGTTCAGACAAAAGTACTGAATGTGCTTTTCTCAATTCAGTACTTTTGTCTGAAGATGGTAACAACGCTGTTACCGAAATGTCACACACTATTTATTTATTTGGATTTGGTCTTATTACCTTGTGTTTATAATCTATAATCCAAATTGTACCTTATCTATACGGTACAATATAAAGAAGAAAATGTAGGTTTATGACACCATGGTGGTGTAACAATGGCTGGTGCAGGTAGAAGAACTCACCTGAATAGAATAAACAATAATTTTGAAGATGTGCACAGCAAAGTCTATGGGTATCCAGAGGTCGTGGTTGTCCAGATGTCTGCCACATCATAGTGTTTGGTGTTTGTTATTAAAGTTTAAAACACATTTAAACTTTATATATTATTTTATTCAATGAAGATCAAAATTACATAAACATCACATTTATAATTACATAAACATCACAAACAATTATATATCATAACTACATAACATTAAACAAACTATTTTCAGTTTTGTTTTTGTCACCGGTCCAATATTTTTATTTTCACAGACTAAATTATGAGATTAATTTATAAATAAAAAATATTTAAAACAAATAAACAACTATATACATCACATAAATACATGTTTACATAGATATTGTTTACATGGATACTGTTTACAGCCATGTGAATAACTAACTCTGGCTTCTAATATACAGTTAAACCTGTTTATATCCTCCCCTATTGGGACTCACCAAAATAGAGTGCTATAGAGAAGGGGTGCTATAGACAGGTCACTTTTAATGTAAATCTCATTGTACTACGTATTTAAAATCGGACGTTATAGAGAGGGAGAGGCTATTTAGAGGTGGCCCTATGGACAGGTTTAACTGTATTACTCTCTCGCCAAGAGCTGCAAACTCTTGTGCAGAAAGTTCAATATGATCCCTTTTAAAAAAGGATATCAGATTCAAATAAAAAACATATTGCCATAGAGAGATAACAACATTGTGCCTCATAGGTTTCTAAGTTTCTTCACAAAACCAAGTAATCTACATAGTTCCAGTAAATTTGTTTTTATGCCAGTTTTTAAATGTGAACATTTCTACTGTTTGAAAATAAATAAAAACTCTGTTATTGCCGGTTCCAAAGCCCGGATGTAAAAGGAGGGGGGGGGGAGCAGTAACAAGCTCGTTAAAAAACCAGGGTTCAGTTGGCCCGACTGATACACCCTGTAAGGGCTCCTATCCTTGGGTTAGAGGATAATCAGCAGTTCTCCATGTTAGGAGCGGCTGGACAAGGTTCCTCATGTTAGAGGCGGCCATTTAATACCAGGTCAAAGTCCAAGTTACACCTCTCTGTAGGTGACCTCAGGGAAATACTGGATAAAACCAGCGCTTTAACGTAACTGGCATATAACCTATATGGAAGAATAAGTAAAAAAATAATAATAATAAATAAATATTAAGAATGCTTCGGTGGAGAACTTCCCCAGTAGGTTTGGGGAATTCCACCCATTATTATCAAATTAACAAAAGGGGGTCGGTGGAAGGGTGGTCTAAACTGTTGGTTTTCGACCGCTACAACCCGAGATCAAATCCTGCATCAGACACTTTTTTCTAATTAAAAAAAAAAGTTCAAATGGCCCCTAATTCTTGCAAAAGTCCAACACCAACAGTGAGTGCAAATAATCAAACGGGGCTCTGGCACATTTGTAAGTGCAAAGTCAAACTGCTTTTCACATATGTAGACATGTGGTACACTTACAGTAAAAGCAGTCAACAACTTCTACCTACCATGATTATCATGGCCTGTACCACGTGTACTTGGAATAATTTTTTTTTTTAAGTAGAAAAACGTGAGGCAAAGAGTTTCAAGAAGTCACAAGGTAATAAAGGATAAGTAAAAAAAAACAAGGTAATAAGACCAAATCCAAATAAATAAATAAATAGTGTGTGACGTTTTGGTAACAATACTTTTACCGAAACATTAAGACACTTTAACAAGGTAATAAAAGATGAAATCCAAATTAATAAATAGTGTGTGACGTTTCGGAAACAGAGTTGTTACCTGAAACGTCACACATATTTATTTTTTTGGATTTGGTCTTTTGTTACCTTTTTGTTATAATCTATTATCCAAATTGTGCCTAATCATCGAGACACTATTTATTTATTTGGTTTTGGTGTTATTACTTTGTGTTTATAATCTATAATCCAGATTGTGTACCTTATCAGTTTTAAGAAATCATTCCTCTCACAATTTTATACTTTTAAAAACTTACTGCTTCATGCGATTGTTCAACATAAGATCCACCTACTCTAATATTTCTTTTAACATTTTAACCCTTTGCCAAATGTTTTAATTTTTGTTCGCTCCTGACAAGGACAAGTTTTTTGTCTAAACGTCGAGATAATAAAAAGATTTACTGGATCTTTTATTGTAACAACTATGAATGCCGGCCAGGTAACCTCTATCTTTATGATACTCTAATATTGTATTGTGTTGTTTTTTGCTTATCCCTAGTACACGTGGTACAGGCCATGATAATCATGGTGGGTAGAAGTAGGCGATTACTTTTACTGTAAATGCACCACATGTCTGCACATGTGAAAAGCAGTTCGACTTTGCACTTAGAAATGTGCCATAGCCTCGTTTAATTACTTGCACTTCCTGGTGGGGTTGGACTTTTGCAAGAATCGGGGGCCATTGGAGCATTTTTTAATTAGAAAAAAGTGCCCAATGCTGGAATCGAACCAGGGTTGTAGCGGTCGAAAACCAACAGTTTAGACCATCCTTCCACCAACCCCCGTATTGTGTTGTTCACAGCTTGATTGAGGACTTACTTGAGGACAGGTTCAATGATGGACCGCACATGGCCGAAGGTGGCTCGGCCAATGATCTCCCTCAGACAGTTCTCTGCCAGGGTCCAGGGATTGGTCTCCTCCTGGGGGGAGTCGGGGTGTTCGTGCACCGTGGGGCTGTGACACACCATGTTGACACCAACAATTGTAGAGACATTCCTCACCAACAAGTTCTTTGTAAAGTCACTTGAGAGAAAAAATTTCATCCAGAGAGGGAAGTGTTTCTTACAACTCTCTGAACTCCGCCTTTGCCGGTCCCAAGCCCGGATGAAAAAGGAGGAGGGGGAGCAGTAGCAAGCTCACTAAAACCCTGGGCTCAGCTGGCCCGGCTGATAGTACCCTGTAAGGGCTCCTAATCCAGGGATACAGGATGAGCAGCGTTTGTACTCCATGTTAGGAGCGGCTGCACATGGCGTCTGTTCCTCATGTGAGAGGCGGCCATTTATTTTGGAGCTAAGTCAGTGGCCTGCCACTGAGTAGTGCTCCCAATCTTAATGACAAAGGCAGACGCATTCTACTTTACCCAATCATGATGGTTGTCAACTTTACAAGCTTGATACCTTAGTGTGATTGAGTGGAGATAAGAAAGAAGAAGAAGAGTTTCTTACAAAAAATATATACAGTTAAACCTGTCTATAGCGCCCCCTCTTGGGACTAACCAAAATAGGGTGCTATAGACAGGTCATTTTTAATGTAAATATCTCATTGTACTACGTATTTAAAATTGGGCGATATAGAGAGGGAGGCGCTATTTAGAGGGGGCGCTATAGACTGGTTTAACTGTATAAGGTTGTTCCAAAAGTTTGTGTTTTTCTTAAAACGTTTTTTCTTATTACTTGGTGAATAATATTATTACGGTAAATACATAATACCCATACCTCGCTTTGCGTTGGGTTACGTTCCAAAAAAACACAACGCAAATTGAAACGACGCAAAGTGAAAATATGTGAAGGCGCAATCAAAAACAAAGGTGTTGCCATAATAATTTAAAAAAAATTAAAGACTCGAATCCAAAACAACGCAACTTCGAAAATCTAACGACGCACAGTGAAAATCAGTAAAAATTAAGCAGCGACGCAACTTAGAAAAAAACGCAAAACGAAACGACGCAATGCGAGGTATTGGTGTAATACATAATACAAGTATTTTATACATAATACAAAGATATTATACATAACGGCGAATAATATTGGTATTCCAATTTTGTGCAGGTGTTTACGAACTTTTGGGACAACCGTGTATAATGGACTCAAGCTTTCACACCTTGGAGCCCCCCTTCTACAGAAGTAAGATTATATATAAAGTCACTGTAAAGTGATGGTGCAAGCCCTCATACTCACAGTGACCTAAGTTCTCTATTTGTGCAACTTCTACCCACCATGATTATCATGGCCTGTCACATGTAATAGGGATAAAAAAAATAATAATAACAACAACAACAAACAGTAGAACTTCCTTGTAAAGGACACCTAATTGCAGAGCCAAAATGTCCTTTAGAGAGAGATGTTCTCTTACCAGAGAGTGTCAAAATAGTAAAAATGGTAATTTTGTAAATGAAAACTGTCCTTGATAAAGCACAATTTGGATGATAGACTTCAATGGACCTAAGAAGTTATTCTTCCTATGAGCTGAAGAATTCCAAAGTGAATATCAATGTTGAAGCCATCACTTGAAGATTTTATTTTAAAGTGAGTTCAGGATCTGAAGCTCTCCTCTACATAGATTAGGTCTTATTTTCTTGTATTAGAAAGCTATCCTTTATATATAGGTGTCCTCTAGCATGAGTGTCCTCTCGTGGAGGTTCTACTGTATCTAGAATCAATGAGGGGGCAATATAAAACATTATTACAAAAGAGTGTACAACTCAACAACATGGGGAAGTAAGTCTACCTGGTCTCGTGCATGTTGAACAGCAAGCTGGGGATAATCTTCTCCATGTGGGTCTCGTCCCAGATGTTGACTTGTAGGTCGTCGCTGACTGTCTTACGCACCACTCCCTGGAGCCCTTGTAGCCCCGCTACCCGCAGCCTGAACCATACAACAACATTGGAGAATAAACAAACACAGTGGACCCAGGTGGAGCTCTGAACCTCAGACAGCACCAACAATAATTATAACGGGCCATCCCACTCCAAGAATACAGAAGGGCTGCGTCTATACTCATGTTAGAGTCGGCAGCAAAGGCTTCCATGTTAGGAACGGCCTCAAACTACAGGTAAAGTCAGACTTTCACCAAAGTGTGCCATGGTACCATGATCAATGAAAGCTGCACCCCTACACCCCACACACTAACAAGATTTAGAACAGGCCATCTCAAACCATTGAAGATAGAAAATAATAACAAAATCTACCCCACTTGCCCAAAATGTAGCTTGGCACCTGCAGCTCCAGAACACATTTAGGCTTGTATTAGATGCACTAAACAGGACCTTTGGGAGAGGCCGCTGCTTATCATCAAACAGTTTGAGGAGCATGGACTCATGGAATTTGTGTAATCTTTACACAAGGGGATAAGAAACAACAACAACAGGACCTTTGGGAGTGGCCGCTGCTTATCATAAAACAGCTTGAGGAGCATGGACTCATGGAATTTGTGTAATCTTTACACAAGGGGATAAGAAACAACAAACACTCTCCACAGAAACTCTGGACCAACATCTGTTCCAGCTTCTCCAATATGGAGGTAGCCATTATGGAACGTGATTTCACAACCCTCAAAACAACAACTTTCCATAAAGGTAAAGTGAGATAAAATAATGCCTTCATAAATTTAATACAGGACCTTTGGGAGAGGTAGCTGCTTATCATAAAACAGCTCAAGGAGCATGAACTCGTGGAATTCGTGTAATCCTTGCACAAGGGGAAAAGAAACAACAACATAAATTTAATTACTTTTAACTGCTTCTTGTACGGTATTACCAGTTGCAAACAAGACACACTATATCTGATCTGGATAATTGCGCATTAAACTATTTACAATAATTCATATTGTTTCTTGTACAGTATGAGTGGCCAACATCTTTACTTGAATCTTGATTAGTTAAAATATTATTAATATGATTGAAAATTCAAATAGTTTAGTGTCTCAATTTCTTCTTGTTCCAAAATCACTTTATTAGGTACCGCTCAACAAGAACAACCTAGTTTATGATAATTGAAACAGTGAATAACATGTGAAGGTTATTCACATATTAAACAAAATGTTAACGCGGGATTCAAACCCTGTTCATGACTGTCGGCAATCGAGGGTGTTACCCAGTCGTCCACCGACTCTTGTGTCTCAATTTAGATACAGTCAAACAGACATGCCTTAGGCTTTTTTTTATTCATGGAGATCGATTTTGATTGGAATTTTTTTTTTTTCTTATCAAATTTGGCTGCCAAACATTTAAAATACCTAAGAGTTAAAGGGTGCGATTTTCCATGAGAAAAAGTGGAAATATATCAATAAAAAATGATTTTCCAAAACATATTTTAGACTTTAGACATACAATGTAAAAAGACCCAATCCAAATAAATAAATAGTGTGTGATGTTTCTGTAACAGTGTTGCTACCATCATCAGACAAAAGTACTGAAACTGACATTTCAGTAAAAATGCTGTTACCGAAACATCACACAATATATATTTATATTAAAAATAAAAAAGGCATATCCTGACCAGGAGCACATGTGCTTTTCAGAAAGCAGAGCGTCATCTAGTGGAACAGAAATCAACTAAACATTGATTTAGCCTGTTCCCTGATATTTGGCCAACCCATTTTCTTGATAAATCATTGACCTTTTTATTTTTGATATCAACATCTGACCTTCTTTTTATTTTTCTATTGTTTATATGGATATATTTATATGGATTTGATCTTATTACCTTGTATGTCTAAAAGATGTTTTGGCAAATCATTTTTTATTGATATATTTCTACTTTTTATCTTGGAAAATGGTACCCCTACTAAAATTAGGTATTTTAAATGTTTGGCAGGCAAATTTGATAAGAAACAAAAAATCCCAATCAAAATCGATGTCCATGAATAAAAAAGCCTAAGGCATGTCTATTTGACTGTATCTAAATTGAGACACTATACTTCATTCAAATTATTATCTATAATCCAAATTGTGTTTGGCATACTTTAGGTATATTCACAAAGTAAATGTTTACGACCTTAATAGAGTAATGGCTCCCATGTCTAGATGTAAAGATGACGGATATTTGGAAAAGCGAGTTGTCGTCAGCGAGGCCCTCACTTGATCTTGATGTCGGGGTCCGGGTTGTCATTGTGACAGAGCGAGGAGAACTTGGAGATGAAGAAGTCGTAGCTGCGGTGGTAGGAGGGCGTGTCCTCCTCGATGTTGGCGAACTTGACAAACTGAGACCGGCCACATCACACATGGACAGCTCCCACAGCTCGTTCTACTCACCGACTGTGTAGCCATCAGCTGTAGATGGGTCTCGTGGCACTCCAGGAGCCTCTGCACCATCTTCAGGAAGCTCTCGACGAATAGGTTCAAGGTTTGGGCGTGACAGGCGACGAGCAGCTGGTCCATCGCCTCCATGGAGATGACGACGTACCTTCACAGCCACACAGTTCCACAGTTCCAAGGCAAGGACGGTAGTGGCAGTGATAACTTACCCTATCTTACGCCGGGTGATGTCCCGAGCCACCTTCCAAGCCAGGTACTCCCCGATCCTGTCCAGTTTCTCCGGTGAGGACAGGGCGTAGAAGGTAAGCTTCTCCATGTTGTTGCGCACCAGTCCATCCTGGGGGTCGGCCGGGTAGATGTTGTCCACGAGTTTACGGTACCTGGGCCGTAGCGCGGCGCAGCATCCGCAGCAACCTGCGCACATTCCCGCTTGTCTTCTACACTCGGCAGAATTATTCTTAGTGCCTGCTCAAACGGTATCCCTGAACTTATGTTCCAATAGAAATGAGAAAAACTCTGCAACGAAATTGAAAGTACGAAATAATAGTATTACCATTAAATAGGGCCAGGAGAAGCCAAATAGCACTTCTAATTACTATTTCGTTAGATAAAGCTTCTCTATAAAAAGTTTGTTTTTTCGGCGTTTTAAAAAATTCATCATGAATGACAAAACACCCTCTATTGATTTCAACATCCTCGAAGAGACATTCAACAATTGAAGAAGAAGAACAAAGTGAGCATTCTATCTAACCAATCCGTGCTACCTACCTCGCCTACCACCCAAATACAAATTTACAACTAGTTAGCGCGAATTTTCCCAATATCTTCCGCTCCTAATAAACAAAACGGCTTCCGAGTGTTTGAGTTTCTTGTCTTCAATTTATATTCATTCAAGCTTTCGGATATCACAAACCCTTCTACGGGAGTATAGTAGAACCTCCCTTTAGCGGACACCCCGCTAACAGATACCTCTCTATAAAGGACAGTTTTCATTTACAAAATAACCATTTTTACTATTTAGCAACTCTCCAGTAAGAGGATACCTCTTCCTAAAGGAACACTTTGGCTCTGTAATTAGGTATCCTTTACAGGGAGGTTCTACTGTATATGATAAAATAAATCTTTAACTAATATCCAATTTGAAAACAATAAAAAGCACGAATGTTTCTTTTAATCATAAAAAAAAAAAACTTCGTTGTCCTTACTGCGATGAAAAATATTGGTACATGATATTATTGATGAGAAGGCTTGCAATAAAAATAGGATATTTTGTGGGAAGGGAGATGAAAAATTTGAGGACAGTGGGTTATGTGAAAGGGCGAGTGTTGCAAGTCGTGACAAGAATAGACGACGTCAACTAAACAAACTCTCAGCTAGATGTGACACCAGGACAGCCTTCACTTTGACATCTTTGTACTGTTCCTTTAACTAAACGTTGACTTACGTGGCCATCTATCTTAATTAACTAAACCTTGTTGATGTCTTATACTATTTAACTTATACTATTTAGATAAGAATATTCTCAATCAATAACTTTAATCATTGCAGTAAGGTCTGTATTTGATATATATTTGATGATATTGTTAAAAAAAAAAGAACCGATTGTTGCACCAGGTTGCGGCTTGACAGACTCTTCAGCCTTGATTCTCTCCTGCGCCGGGTCTTGTATCTTACCAGAGCGGGTTTCAACCATCCTACAAATTTATATAAGTCAATAATGAGATAACTCTACCTCAAGTAGCCTCCAGAACAATTAAAAATAAACACAAATTTTTAATTTTTACAAATTAACTGTATGTATTTAAATCCAGTATCTATTTATTCTCAACCTGCCACCATCGCATGGTAAGTTCATGCATGGACTGTTCGCTAAAAATGAAAAACAAAAAAAGAGACCAAGATGAAGAGAGCTAAGCCACCATCTCGGTAATATGCTATCGTCACCATCACGCCCTGAAATGTACCTCCCACGAGCAATTTTCGCCGACAACCTCCCCGAGTGACCATCTATGTAAAATCCAGAATATCTCGGCCATATCAACCTCCGATGAACGACCATGGAGTGAGCTACGGTATCACATGGAATTGATATCCCCGCAAGTTCTTAGTGTGATAGGTTGCCGTAGGAACGGCCTTTTCGTGACATGTTTAACACACACTTCCTCGAGCAACAAGACATAGTGACAGCAAAAATTAATTTCTCCTACGTGTAGAGACAACACCTAAACTGCCATGAGTCCACTAAGGAATCCTTGAATCTTCTCGTACATTGTTTTCGAGATCGGTGTACGTCCTTTATTCCCAATACATTATAAATAATCGTTAATCCTTAAACCTCCCACTTCAGTTTCAACCACTTTTCCGTTTATCATTACTCTTCACAATTCACCCTATCATACTTCATCCCTAAGGTTACAAATAATCGTTATTTCTCCTTAAAATAATTTTCGATTTTTCGTTCAAAAGAAACATTTGCGGTATAATTGTCAAATTTCGTTCTACAATCATAAGCCGCATTATATTCTTCTTTCTTTGTCCGTCTCGTGAAGATGTGAGGGGCATAGAGTAAAACCTATGTTCCAGGTGGCTACTTGTACAGCCTCGGTGCCGTTCAAGACATGATACACGAGATTTCACATCTTCAAAAATAGCAGCGGTCGTTCAACGTCCCTTCTATGCCGAATCTTCAGAGTTTACATGACCGCTTGGCTCTGAATAAGTGGCGATAGTTTGTTGCAAGGATTTGATATGATGGAACATCCTTTGGACCCATAACTCCTCCCCTAGGATGTTATGAAATTGAAGCCACCCCTATAGCCTTGGAATACAGGTTGTTAGTCTGAGTGTGTCAAAGCTGTTGTTTTGGAACATTCTTCATATGTATAGAATGGATAAAAAGTAAAAGTTTACTTTATATTTATAATTCACAGCTAGGGAAGTCCGACCACACCAGTCCACCCTGGAATCTTGGAATTTTGACTATATTCTGGTCCAAGATAACCAACGTGGTAACGGCACCCATTTTCCAATGAAGAGCAAAACCGGTATCTCAAACAACAAAAATTGCTTTCCATTAAAATTGCCACATAAAGAATGTAAATAGCGGGATCACATTTGTTGAACATATATTGAGTGTAGAATGAGAAGAAGCATTGATTAAATCTGTACAATTAACTTTGAATTACAGTACAGAGAAGAAACCAGTATCTCTCCACACACAGCTTCTCCTGTTTCAAAATAAATCCATTAGGTAACGCTAAAAAAGTGCAACTTAGTTTATGTTAAGAAAAAGGCATCTCCTTATCGTGCAACTGAAAGGAGATGCCTTTTTCTTAATTTATGAACCTTACCCCAGTACAATGTCACATTTTTTAGTATTTTTTTTTTACTAGCTTATGTTATTTACATTAGAAATATGAACAGGGTTTTCACAGAAAAAAGTGTACAATGCGGGTTTCGATCCCGGTTCATGGCTGTCGGGAATCGAGGGTTTTAACTATTCGTCCACCGACAGCCGCCTCTGGCTGCAATGCCAGCTCTAATCCTGATGGGCCGATGCAGACAGAGTACAATACAGTCTGGATGGTAGTTGTCTATGTGGCTCAAGCCATAGTTCACCAATCGACCTGGGAATGGTGGAGAGAGTGACAGCCTCTCAGCAACCATGGATGAACCACATATTGTCAAGGGATCTGGAGAACCAGAGGAATTCCGAGAGAATAGATCTTATATTTTATGAAAAAGAAAAAGGCATCTCCTTATCGTGAAACTGAGAGTTTCTGATTGATTTCGCCATCAATCGGAATAAATATCAGATGGTGCAAGGCATCAGCAACTTTCAGTTGCACGATATGCGTTTTATCCCCGTACAATATCACATTTATACTATTTTCCACAATATTATATTTATTATGGAATATTTCGTTTCTCGATGAAACTACTGAGCTTAAAATAAAATACTACGTTCTAATGAACTGATTAAAGTCACGTAATAGGAGAGAGTTGAACAAAGTAGATACCCCACAACGTATACTGTAGTACATCGGAAATTGTGAAGGACGCGTATTTACGATGTGATCGACACATTCGAGTATGTCCGACCACCAGCATCGCAATGACAATCTCTCATCATGACAGCTCGGGAGAGAAACAAAGTTTATTCGATCTATTTCTTTAGAAACTTTGTAGAAAAGCGGAATTTGTTCGAACATACCCTCCTTCACTTCTACGGTCGCTAATGGCCTCTCTAATGGGCCAATGATCTCGACGTCACTCACCCTGGATGGACTGGCGGCAGTTGGCGGCATGCATGACTAGCGCAGCAGGCGGGCCAGGGCCCACACGGCTCGTACAGAGGCCAGGGGCCCGATGGCCACCGGGGAAGGAGGGGGTGAAACGGGGGCCTGTTCTTCCTGCATGGGGCGGAGGTCGGCGCAGAGGTCGTCGTCGAGGGGCGCTGCGGCACGGCCTTCGATCGGGACTTCCTGCAGTCGTCCCGCGGTCAACGCCCCCGAGGGGGAGACGTCTACACTGCTGTTCCGCAGTCATCACAGCCTTGTGTCCCGCAATCTATAAAATCCTTGTATCCTGAAATCTATAGAAACTTTGTACCCGACATCCTGCAATCTACAGAATCCTTGTATCCCACATCCCGCAATCTATGGAAACCATGTACCCCACATCCTGCAATCTATAGAAACTTTGTTCCCGACATCCTGTAATCTATAGAAACTTTGTGCCCGACATCCTGCAATCTACAGAATCCTTGTATCCCACATCCCGCAATCTATAGAAACCTTGTACCCCACATCCTGCAATCTATAGAAACTTTGTACCCGACATCCTGCAATCTATAGAAAACTTGCCACAACCATGTTCCCGAGATCCTGCAATCTACAGAAAACTTGCCACAACCATGTTCCCGACATCCTGCAATCTACAGAAAACTTGCCACAACCATGTTCCCGACATCCTGCAATCTACAGAAAACTTGCCACAACCATGTTCCCGACATCCTGCAATCTACAGAAAACTTGCCACAACCATGTTCCCGACATCCTGCAATCTACAGAAAACTTGCCACAACCATGTTCCCGACATCCTGCAATCTACAGAAAACTTGCCACAATCATGTTCCCGACATCCTGCAATCTACAGAAAACTTGCCACAACCATGTTCCCGACATCCTGCAATCTACAGAAAACTTGCCACAACCATGTTCCCGACATCCTGCAATCTACAGAAAACTTGCCACAACCATGTTCCCGACATCCTGCAATCTACAGAAAACTTGCCACAATCATGTTCCCGACATCCTGCAATCTACAGAAAACTTGCCACAACCATGTTCCCGACATCCTGCAATCTACAGAAAACTTGCCACAATCATGTTCCCGACATCCTGCAATCTATAGAAACCTTGTACCCCAGCCTCACTGCCACGTCCGCGTTGTGCCCGGAGAAGGTGAGACGCCGGATCGATGACCAGCCGATGTTGATGGGAGGTTTAGATGATCCTTCCATCGTCTAGTGAGCTGGTTGATGGGCAGTCAGGCGCTCTAGCATGCGGCTGGCAATGCGAATGGTGACTCACGAGAACGGCGACCCGAGCAGAACTACGGCCTCGCATTGCCGTTCACTCGGAAGGTCCCGTGCAGATTTTCGTCAATAAGACGACGGCAGAAGCTGGTCAGCGACGTGACGTCAGCCAGCGCGATGGCCGAGTGAGGGAAGTGGCTGGGCTGACGAAGGCGCAGACCCACCGGGTAGGAGCCAGAAGGTCGGGTGGCCGGAGGCAGCCACCTATGATGGGGAGGTTCAGGAGCTGAGGCGGTGTAAGCGCACAGTGGTCCAGCGTGAGGATGTCAGCGACCGCCTCCCAGATCTCAACCGGCTGGAGTCTCCGTGGCGGGAGCCAAGATCCGGATAGAGGAGGATAGAGCCACGCGCCGCTCTCGACCAGTCAGGGGATATTTATAACCCAGGGAGCGCCAACTACCCGGGGAGTCCAGCTCACTAGATGGACTAGTATTGAGCGCTTTTTACTCGCGTCCTGTTTTGATTGGTGAGTTGAACCAGTTGACGAGAAAGTTCCATGCTAAGGTTGAGTCTGAAAGGCTGGCCATAGATCTAGGATTGAGGTGAGTCAGTCCAAGCAGGATAGCTGTTTGTATCCTATGTCTTAAGAATGCTGGACAGCTGAAGAGAAGATGATCGAATGTGGGTGGCTCTACAGGAGTAGGCGCTTGATTTAAAGCTTTAATAGTTCATTTTAAAGATAAAAACTAAGCATGCGCAAGTTGTAAGTAATTGGAAATTTCCTTTTTGTTTCAATATGAAATTGGAAAATGAAATTATAATGCGCTGCACATTTGTTTGTTTAAAGGTACTAGAAATTCGAGTAAGAATATTGTTTGTTTGTTTACCTATGTAACTTGAGACATTATGTCAATAGGTAAATGGATTTTAAACGCAAGATAATTATTTACATGTATAAATTGATTGTTACAGCACAATGACTCAACCATTTGTCAAATTTCACATAGCCACACGTGAAACACTGCTATAGGCAGACACAGGACATGTTAAGAAGAAGAAAACGTATTCAATGTTTATACACATGGCATCATACGTGTTAACAACATTACCGTTGAGATAAAGGCACAAGATAACTTCATTATCAATCGTAAAGATAGAGGCTGCCTGGCCGGTATTCATAGTTCTTCAAATAAAAGACACTTCAGCCAGTAAATCCTTTTATTATCTAGACGTTTCGACAAAAATCTTTTGTCCTCGTCAGGAGCGAACAAATAACATTTGGCAAAGCGTTAAAAAAAATCTAAAGCTGCAAGGGCGTTCTCATTCGGTATTTCAAATTTTGTACAACATCTAAAGCACGAGTCAAAAAAACAAATATTTAACAAATATTTTTGTTCGCTCCTGACGAGGAGAAAAGATTTTTGTCGAAACGTCGAGACAATAAAAAAGATTTACTGGCCGAAGTGTCTTTCATTATCAATGGCAAATGCCATTTTTTTTTTACATTTCTTTAGACATATTTCATAGTAATGAGTCATTATAGCGTACGTTCCAGGAATCCGGGTTAGATCAATAGAGCCAGAGAGAATAATGAGTCATCCTAAATTCTCCCATAGAAATATGTGTGTTTACCCGCTTCATCATATTTAACCCATCTGGGTGAACAGGATATAGAGAGAGTTTCCCTCTTGCAAAGTCTGGGGGGACCACCTCTACTCCCCATCAACTCGCCATGTGTAAATAAGCCAGGACAAGGTGAGCTGTGCTCGAATGTAACGCTTATAAACTTGAAACGAAATAAATAAAAAAAAAAAAAAACAGGATATAGAGACAGCTGCCCTCCTTCAAAGTTTGGGGGGGGGACCACCTCTAAGCCATCACATCGTTATGTGTAAATAAGCCGGGACAAGGTAACCCACGAGCTGTGTCCTCGAATGTTACGTTTATAAACTTGAAACGGGATAAATTAAAAAAAAAAAAAAACAGGATATAGAGACAGCTGCCCTCCTTCAAAGTCTGGGGGGGACCACCTCTAAGCCATCACATCGTTATGTGTAAATAAGCCGGGACAAGGTAACCCACGAGCTGTGTCCTCGAATGTAACGCTTATAAACTTGAAACGAAATAATTTTTTAAACACAGGATATAGAGACAGCTGTCCTCCTTCAAAGTCTGGGGGGACCACCTCTACTCCATCAATTCGCTATGTGTAAATAGCCAGGACAAGGTAACCCACGAGCCGTGTTTAAATGTAAAACCTGTAAACTTGAGACAAAATACATTTTTAACAGGATATATAGTTAGGTCTGGAAGGAGTCACGGTCATATTTTCGAGCTTGGAATATGCAATTTAGTCAGATAATTGACTAATATTTGCATATTTTCCGTATTTAGTTACAAACAAACGACCGAGCCATTTCTGCTCCGTAATTGATCGCCGGTAGGCTTAAGAAGAACGCCTTGTTAATCTCATCTTGCCGCTTAAATCAAAAAGTAAAAAAAAAAAAAATACAAAATATAATTTAATATGAATGTAGTAAGCCAAGTCGTTTGTTAAATCTAACTTTAGTCAACGTCTGCTATTTTATATACAATAGAACCTCCATGAGAGGACACTCACGCTAGAGGACACCTCTCTATAAAGGACAGTTTCCATTGTCAAAAATACCCCACTTTTACTATTTAGAAACTCTCCCGTAAAAGGACACCGCTCTGTAATGGACACTTTGGCTATGCAATTAGGTGTTCTTTACAGGGAGGTTCTACTGTATATATTTTTAAATAAATGTATCACCATGAGGGGGGAGAAGTCCGACCACACCTCCCTGCGGTCCCCCCTGGACCCTTGGAATATTTGACCAAATTCTGGTTCGTTCCAAGGTGACTAACGTGGCAACGGCACCCATTTTTCAATGAAGAGATAGTGGATATTGCTGCTGCTTTGATGGAGATGTATGGAGACATCTGAGGCTCTTCTTTGGACACGACAACAACAACAACCATAATCATTTTGTACCTTAAACAAGAAGATGGAAATTTTGCCGGGATGATATACCTAGTAGATCTAAATTCACCGACCCGAGGCCGCTAGTTTGCGGCGACGGTCAATAGATGGCGTCTGGTTTTGACGGAAGAGGCGACCTTTGTATCTTTAAACAAGAAGTTTTAGTGTCCCCCAATTTTTTTTTTATCTCTCTCGCCATATATTATTTGAAAATTATCTTAAATTTTATTATAAGAAATGTAAGTATTAGGGCACGAATGTTTCTTTCACACATAAAACAAACTTCTACTGTCCTTACTGCGGTGGAAAAATATTGGGAAGGCTTGGTTTATCAGTGGTGAACTCTCCCAGCGATTTCGTCAATTTAATCTACCAGACCGCTTCTTAGGGCTTTAATACTGTATTGGATCATTCTGCTTTTATATGCTACACTGAAGGGTGGAATCTCAGAAATGGTTTTCAAGCAAACTATGGACAGCAGAATTACATATTAATAATCTTATTATAATTAGTATTTTTAATTTTTTATTATATTTTAATTTAAAGCGCTATATCCCCCTAGGAACACTTGCGCTGTCATACATGTATGACTTTACATTTAGATGGAAATTTTGCCGGGAGCATAATAATCTAAAGAGACAAAGGTCGCCTCTCCCGTCAAAATAGACGTCAAAACCTGACGCTATCTATTTGACCGTCGCCGCAAACTAGCGGCCTCGGGTCGGTGACAAAGCCACAACACCAGCTTTGGAAAACTGAAAAGCGTCCACCTAGAGACCATGGTTTGCCAGCTAAACACCTCTTTGGCAGATTGTCAAGATTCCATTAGATCCCATGTGGATCTCATGGAATAAAGTCAGCCCTAGGCTGACGAGGGCCATTAGCCCGAAACCAGGGTCTCTAGGTGGACGCTTTTCAGTTTGCCAAAGCTGGTGTTGTGGCTTTGTCACCGAACTGAGGCCGCTAGTTTGCGGCGACGGTCAATAGATGGCGTCAGGTTTTGACGTCTATTTTGACGGGAGAGGCGACCTTTGTCTCTTTAGCCTTTACATTTGTCTATACATATTTATACAATAATTTCAGGTCGTGAATAGAATAGTCATATGATGTTAACAATGAGAAAGAGAAAAAAACGAGAAAAAGAACTGTGTACAAAATAAAGAAGTGTCTGGCAATATGTACAATAAGCATAATATAAATTATAAGTTTCTTAAAAGATATTTAGGTGGTAAAATTTCTCATTCAGTACTTTTGTCTGCAGATAGTAACAACGCTGTTACCGAAACGTCACACACTATTTATTTGGATTTGGTATTATTACCTTGGTATTATCATTAAAAGATATTTGTTGCTATATAATTTAAAACATATCGAGTCTAAATCTAGTGGTATATAAAAAATATAATTAGTCATCTTCACTACTACTATGAAAAGTAAAAGTAGAAACTTACAGATCAGACGTAAGATTTTTTCCAAGATGTCAAACATAGGTGAGGTCAAATGTGAAATTTGTTTGTTTGTTTTACCGCCGCGATGCTTACATACGTGGGCAATACATAAAAGAACAACTTCTCGTAATCTTATTGGTCAAATCAAGTTATCTATAATGAATGAAAAATCAGAAGATATATATTAATATATGGCTTCACGTAGCTCAAATTATGTAAAAGAAATAAACAACTAAATAATAATGGTCACTAGGGTTATATGAGCAAAGAAACAGAGTAAATTTATTTTGAATTAATGAAAGAATAAAACATTTTTAAAATAAACACAAGATAATAAGGCCAAATTCAAATAAATAAATAGTGTGTTGCGTTTCAGCGTTGTTACCGTCTTCAGACAAAAGTTCTGAATGATTATAAAAAGAGCTTCAGATCTTGAACTCTTTAAAATAGAATTTTCAAGTGATAGCATCAACATTGAGATATTCACTTTGGAATTCTTCAGCTCATAGGAAGAATAACTTCTTAGGTCCATTGAAGTCTATCAAAATGATAAGGCACAATTTGGATTATAGATTATAAACACAAGGTAATAAGACCAAATCCAAATAAATAGTGTGTGTTTTAAAAATAAATAAGCCACTAATGCATTCCATGGCGAGTTCGGATAAAGCAAACGGTAAAAATTATTGTTGTATGGCGAAAAATGGGCAGATGTCCATGAAGGAACCATCTTCTTTATATTGGGTGGGTTACAATATAGATTGGTATGAAATTTGATCACATTTGGGTTAAATAGATATCTTGTCAATTTGCCAGAGTCATAGATATGTTTTGAATATAGAGCAATCCATAAATAAATCTTTAAATAAAAAGGCATATATTGTATCAAAATATCATTTATTTTACCAATATTTCAGTTGGCTGAACGCCAACCTTTATAGATATGTTTATTACATTATATTAAAAACAAAAAAGGGCATATTCTAATCTCTAACAGGAGCATTCTGTCTTTTTTCTTTTTTTTTCATAATAAATTATATACAGTAGAACCTCCCTTTAGCGGACACCTCTCTATAAAGGACAATTTTCATTTACAAAATTACCATTTGTATTATTTAGTAATTCTCCAGTAAGAGGACACCTCTCTATAAAGCACACGTTGGCTCTGCAATTAGGTGTCCTTTACAGGGAGGTTCTAATATATTACCAATTTTACAATTTAGCAACTCTCCAGTAAGAGGACACCTCTCCCTAAAGGACACTTCGGCTCTGCAATTAGGTGTTGCCCTTTACAGGGAGGTTCTACTATATATATATATGTTATTAACCCTTTAATCACTTTTCCCGAAATGGAATTTTTGGGCTTCTACCTTTCAGATTATTTGAAAGTACTTTATATGGTGAATTAGGAAGTTGCAAAAAAATTACATATTCCCCTTAAAAAGAGATAGATGGTGACCCCCAACTTATTTAGATAAACAGTAGAACCTCCCTGTAAAGGACAATACCTAATTGTAGAGACAAAGTGTCCTTAAAGGAGAGATGTCCTCTTATTGGAGAGTTGTTAAATAGTAAAAATGGTAACTTTGAAAATGAAAACTGTCCTTTGTAGAGAGGTGTCCGCTAAAGGGAGGTTCTACTGTATGTCTTGGTTTATTAAAATACACAGCATGTTTGTCTGTTGGTGATACACGATTTTAGCTCGAATAAAATTGGGAGTTAACAATTGCCAAAAAAAATTTGGTGTGTGATTGTTTAGTACTTCGAAAAGAAAGGAGGAACAAATGATAAATTTTACAAGATTCTATTTTGAATCTCTTTAAGAATTTGAGCAAAAAAAAAAAATTCTGAATATATCTAAAATGTTTAAAAACATACCAAATCTATTAAGAAAAAGGCATCTCCTTATCGTGCAACTGAAAGTTTCTGCGCCATCTATCGGAATAAATATCAACTATTCCCGTTGATTTTTAATTATTCCAGAATTGGCCAAATACCCATTCTTGATTAATCAAGAAAAGCTAACCACGGAAGCATTTCAGGCTGTTGGCCCTCATCAGCGTGGTGCAAGCTGTACCTCAACGACCAAATAACTGGTCTTTCAGGCTTCCTGAAAAATCATGGAACGTTAAGGCCAGAATTGCGTGAGACCGCGAAAAAATGTGAAAAAAAATGTTATAACAAATCTGTTTCTTATATTTGTATGCAAGAGTTTCTTTAAAGTTTTATTATTTTTAATATAAGTTTTGATCAGTATATCAAGTAATCATACATAAATTAATCAAATGGGTCATGTGGTTCTATTAAAAATATTACCGAATTGAAAAGATAAATGATTTGAAGATGAATGTTGTAAAACGACGTTTGACAAGTTTTACCTCAAATGTTTCTTTTGAACGAAAAATCGTAATTTATTTTAAGGAGAAATAACGATTATTTCTAACCTTAGGGATGAAGTATGAAAGGATGAATTGTGAAGAGTAATGATGAACGGAAAAATAAAAGTGTCCAGGGATGGGAATCGAACCCAAATGGTCCGCTTACCGGGTAGATGCCATGTTCACTAGGCTACCCTGGACATATTTTTCTGTTTGTAAATATTAAATTAAATGTTACAATTTAGAATATTAATTAAAAGTTAACGGCGATAATATCCTTTATTAAAGAGATATAATCTTGACAAGCTTTCGGGCTATGTCCTCCTTCAACAGGCTGTTACGTTATATACGAGTATAGTGGGTTGGTGGAAGGATGATCTAAACCTCTGGTTTTCGACCACTACGACCCGGGTTCTATTCCCGCATTGGACACTTTTTTTCTGATTAAAAAAAAAAATGCTCCAATGGCCTTGCAAAAATCCAACCCCACTAGCAAGTACAAGTAAACAAACGGGGCTATGGCACATTTATAAATGCAAAGTCGAACTGCTTTTGACGTGTGTAGACATGTGGTGCACTTAGAGTAAAAGCAGTCACCTACTTCTACCCACCATGATTATTATGGCCTGTACCACGTATACTAGGAATAAGCAAAAAAAAAATTACGCTATTATCTCGTCACCGTTAGCTTTTAATCCTCCTTAAAATGACATTCGGCGATTCCTCATCTGTAAATGTTACAATATAAAAATCTGTTGTCCTTTCGTCAAAAGCCCTTCTCTTCTTCTTTCTTATCTCCACTCAATCATATTAAGGTATCAAGCTTGTAAAGCTTGACAACCATCATGACTGGGTGAAGTAGAATGCGTCTGCCTTTGTCATTAAGACTGGGAGCACTACTCAGTGGCAGGCCGACTTAGCTCCAAAAGAAATGGCCACCTCTGACATGAGGAACAGACGCCATGTGCAGCCGCTCCTAACATGGAGTACAAACACTGCTCATCCTGTATCCCTGGATTAGGAGCCCTTACAGGGTACTATCAGCCGGGCCAGCTGAGCCCAGGTATTTTAGTGAGCTTGTTACTGCTCCCCCTCCTCCTTTTTCATCCGGGCTTGGAACCGGCAAAGGCTGAGTTTCAAAAAGCTTTAAACTGCTGAATCCATTCTCACCAGATGTGTTCCATTTAACCCCTTTTGACTATTGAGAATAAATAGTCCATTATCACAGGTTTGAGGATTTCGACAAATTACAAAAAAAAAAAGGTATAAGAGGCCGCAACTGTTTTTCTTAATTGATTCAGCTAACTTAAACGTGAAAATTCTAAACTATTATAGACGCTATAGAGACAACGGTCGCCTCTCTCGTCAAAATAGACGTCAAAACCTGACGCCATATATTGACCGTCGCTGCAAACTAGCGGCCTCGGGTCGGTGACAAAGCCACAACACCAGCTTTGGCGAATAGATGGCGTCAGGTTTTGACGTCTATTTTGACGGGAGAGGCGACCTTTGTCTCTATAGATCAATAACCTCCCGGCAAAATTTCCATCTATATTTTAGCCATAGATTTGGCCCAGCTACTTTGCCAGCTAAACACCTCTTTGGCAGATTGTCAAGATTCCATTAGATCCCGTGTCGATCTCATGGAATAAAGTCCGCCCTAGACTGACGAGGGCCATTAGCCCGAAACCATGGTCTCTAGGTGGGCGCTTTTCAGTTTGCCAAAGCTGGTGTTGTGGCTTTGTTACCGACCCGAGGCCGCTAGTTTGCGGTGACGGTCAATAGATGGCGTCAGGTTTTGACGTCTATTTTGACGGGAGAGGCGACCTTTGTCTCAATAGATCAATATCCTCCCGGAAAATTGTCCATCTACTATAGACGCGTATGATTCTTTTAAAAATTAAACAATTTTAACTGCGCTTACTGCGATGGAAAAATTAATGGTAGGACTTGTCTCATCACTGATGGCTCACCACTGAATAGACAGGTCCTCCCATTAATTTTTCCATTCCAGTAAGCGAAGTAGAAATTGTTTATTTTTAAAAAGAATCATACGCGTCTATAATAGTTTCGAATTTCCATAACAGATGGTGCGCTAATGCATCATAACTAAAACAAGTCAATGGAGAGAGATTAGATAGCATTTCATATCCTATATTTAGAGAGAGATATTTTAAACCAGGTTCCTGGAGCGCAGAACGCCAACTACCCTATATTTGCATAGATTTATCTAACAAATGAAAACATCAAGACGCGAATGTTTTCATTTGTTATATAAAGATGGCGCGTTATTGATTTATATCAATTTATGCCTAACTTGTTCTTATTGTTTGCGGAAGAGCATTGCTCGATGTAAATATTTATATGTAATTCTACTGTCCTAAACGCTTATGTCCATAGTTTGATTAAATACCATTTCTAAGATTCCACCTTTCAGTGTAACATATATAAGCAGAATGATCCAATACAGTAAAAGAGATAAAAGCCAGACGATAGAAGCCAGACCTCCTGAGATCTGGGTCTCGATCGCTTGATCTTGTTCCCTGAAATGATCCCTTAGATATTTTTGAAGCCTGCGGCGCCTTAGTTGTGCTTGGTGCTGCCTTGGTTCCCTCAAAATCGGCGCGCACTCGCCCTCCTCTCCCCCGGGGTGCCCACGGCTCTGCTGTCGCCTCTCCAGCCCTCTCCTTGGCCCTCCCCTGCGGCGGGCGCTTGGAGACACCTAACCATGAGTGATGCCTTAAAATGCTTACCGAAGCATGTAGAATGCAAAACAATTGTATGATCCAATACAGTATTAGAGCTCTAGAGAAGCGGTCTGGTAGATTATATTGGCGAAACTGCTAGGAAGGTTCACCACTGATAATCTAAGCCCTCCCAATATTTTTTCATCGCAGTAAGGACAGTAGAAGTTTGATTTATTTGTGAAAAGAAACATTCGTGTCTTAATGTCTTCATTTGTTATATATAGATGGCGTGTTATTGATTTGTATAGATTTATCTATAAAATTCTTTATAATATTCCATTATCTTTTTTTATATGTTTTAGTTGTCTGAAGAAGGGCTTTCCCGAACGCTTCTTTAATCAATTAATAAAAAATATTGCGGCATCTTATACCTTTTTTTTTTTGTAATTTAGAATAATTTTAGAACATTTTTTTTTAGAAATAATTTTGGCTGAAATTTTATAGATTGACCAATTTTACGTTTTATTTTTAGCTAAATCGTTATTTGTAATAACCACTTTCAAACCTTTTAAAGGCTTGGGATGAATTTCGCCCTATTTTTTTAGATTCCTATTTTTTTATATAATTATTTCCATTATATTTCAACTGAAAGTTTAGATAAACTAAGCATTTTCCTTTATAGATTTCAACGAGGTAATACACTTGTAAAAACGAACTCTAACGCGGATAAAAATTTTCATCACAAAATGAAATCAGACATCAGATTCCTATAATGCAAAGAATGTATAATTCTGTTGTTTCTTATCCCCTTGTGCAAAAATTACACGAATTCCATGAGTCCATGCTCATAGAGCTATCTCATGAAATGGGGTGTAGGGATGTAGATTTCATTGATCGTGGCACCATGGCATACTTTGGTGAAAGTCTGACTTTGCCTGTAGTTTGAGGCCGTTCCTAAACATGGAAGCCTTTACTTGCCGACTCTAACATGAGTACAGACCTCTGTATGCCTGGAGAGAGACCCTTGCTGAGGTCTATCAACCGGGTCAGTTGAACTCGGGATTTTAAAGGTCTTTCTCCTCTTCTAACACTGCTGCTGTTGGTTTGTGACTGCTTATTCGTCAGAGCTATTCTACTTGTTTCACAGATGGCCTTCATATCTGAAGGTCATTCCCCTATCCGCCACCTGGGGACGTGCCCTATAGCAGTCAGCTCTGCCGCTGGGGCATAATCTTATAATAACAGATCTTCTGCATTCAATAATATTGTCACGCGTGTCCTCTCTCGTTCTTCGCGACGACGCCGCTTCCTCCACCTTGGATCACCTATCCTGGCTCCGTTGCCTCACCCCTGCAGCTCTACCCTGCAGCCAGCCCAAAGACCCTCTGAGAACCACGACTCAGCTCCATCCAACGATATATCTTCAGAAGTCGGAGAGGTTCTCTGGGGTCACCTCTGCTCAAACACAAAGACGGTACCCCACTAACCCCAGAGGAAACCTGCCTAGAGGTACTTCAGTACTATATTCCAACAGATTGGACTGTGCCAAGACCAGCAGTGGACTGGCTCCCAATTTTCAACCAAGAACCTTCCTTCACAGCGGATGAAATCCTTCGCGTGATCCGACGGTGTAGATAGAGAATGTCCCGACAGTCAGGTGTCTACTCCTTAGCGTACCAGCACTGCACGAGCTCCTGTCGTAACTCTTCAACAAATGTATGCGCCTTGGACACTTCCAAACCCCGTGGAAATCCGAATTATTGATTCTCATTCCCAAACAAACACTCCTCATCCAATCCACTGGACATGGACCTTCCCAATCATATTAGTTAAGAAAATGGATGGCAATTGAGGGTTTTGGATGACTACAGAGAGCTCATTGATTTAACTATGAAGGATGTTTACCCCATCCTCAGAGTCGATGATGTCATGGGCACCCTTCAAAGTTCGAAATAATTCTGATCGGGTACTAGCAATTTGAAATCGAGGATGGAAACAAAAAGAAAACAGCTTCCACAACATGCCACGGTTTATATGAATTTAATGTTATGCCTTTCGGCTTATGTAATGCTCCAGCCACGTTTGAACGACTTATGGATAACGTTCACAAAAGTCTGAAATGGAAAATATAATTGTGTTATTTATATGACGTCGTTATATATATTTATGATTTTAAAACTCATCTCGAAAGACTGAAGGCAGTTTTAAAATATTTCCGTGAATCAAACTTATAATTAAATGCGAAAAAATGCAGACTTGTGTTTGAAGAACTAGAGATACTGGGCCACAAAACAATCCAACATGGAGTAAAGCTACAGATCGAAATATCAAGGCAGTTAGAAAATTTCCGAGAGTAAAAGAGGGGCAATCATTTTGAAGGCTTTGTTCTTACTACAGGGAATGTATTAGACTTAGCTGATTCCCTTACTAAACTTACAAAAAAAAAACACCTCGTTTGAATGGACCAAAAAAAAAAGAATAAAAAAATTCATTTCAAACTCTGAAGATGGCTCTATTAAATCCACCTGTCCTAGCCCTCACCTGCATTCATTCATAGGCATCGGACTAGTGCAGTTCTAGTGCAAACAATTGATGGATAAGAAAAGATTAGAGTCACATATCATTAGAACACTAACCAATAGTGTGTTGCAGGGTTTTCCAACTATGTACTAAGTGCAATTCTCAACCTGAAACCCCAAGACACATTATTGACTGTATTGACTCATCCATTGATGAGCTCTACTCTTCCCCGGCAGACACCATCAAAAGTCTTTACAAGCTTGATACCTTAATATGATTGAGTGGTGATAAGAAAGAAGAAGAGAGAATACTAACCAAATCAAAACCCAAATATACAACCACAGAGAAGGAATGTCTAGCAATGGTTTGGGAAATATTCAAATCCCAGCCTTATCATTATGGTCAGCAGTTCAGAATGATACCAGATCACCATGCTACAAGGTAATAAGACCTAATCTAAATAAATTAATAGTGTGTGATGCGCTTCTGTTACCATCATCAGACAAAAGAATGAATTTATCCTTTTCATTTTTACTTTCATTTATTCTTATTTATGATGATGGTAACAACGCTGTTACAGAAATGCCACACACTATTAATTTATTTGGTTTAGGTCTTATTTTCTTGTAGTTATAATCTATAATCCAAACTGTGCTTTATGAGATCACCATGCTCTATGCTGGCTTAAAATCCTCTTCTTCTTTCTTATCTCCACTCAATCACATTAGGGTATCAAGCTTGTTTGACAACCATCATTACTGTTTAAAGTAGAATGAGTCTGTCTTTGTCTTTAAGACTGGGAGCACTACTCAGTGGCAGGCCGACTTAGCTCCAAAAGAAATGGCAGCCTCTGACATGAGGAACAGACACCATGTGCAGCCACTCCTAACATGGAGTACAAACGCTGCTCATCCTGTATCCCTGGATTAGGAGCCCTTACAGGGTACTATCAGCCGGGCCAGCTGAGCCCAGGTTTTTTAGCGAGCTTGTTAATGCTCCCCCTCCTCCTTTTTCATCCGGGCTTGGGACCGGCAAAGGCGGAGTTAAGTTAAAATCCTATTTGACCCTACTGGTAGAATAGCCAGATGGACAATAAAAAGCCAGGAGTATGACTTTGAGGTGAAACACAAGTCTAGGAAGACACACTTAAGATGCCCACTAAGAAGACATTTGCCTGACACCTCACCTGAAGATGATTGTGATAAAATGTTTTTCAGGAAGATAAGTAATGAGAAGGACAACTTCATTCAAACAATTTTGAGTTAAAAGGTGATCCTTTGAATCTTTATATTAAAAATGGCGTCTTTTTTTCTTTTTAATATCTCGTGAAGATTGTGAATAGTTTCTTAAGTTTGGTTTTAACTCCGTCTTTGCTAGTTCCAAGCCCGGATGAAAAAGGAGGAGGGGGAGCAGTAACAAGCTCACTAAAAAACCTGGGCTCAGCTGGCCCGGCTGATAGTGCCCTGTAAGGGCTCCTAATCCAGGGATACAGGATGAGCAGCGTTTGTACTCCATGTTAGGAGCGGCTGCACATGGCGTCTGTTCCTCATGTCAGAGGCGGCCATTTCTTTTGGAGATAAGTCGGCCTGCCACTGAGTAGTGCTCCCAGTCTTAATGACAAAGGCAGACACATTCTACTTCATTCAGTCATGTTGGTTGTCAAGTCTCAAGCTTTACAAGCTTGATACCCTAATATGATTGAATGGAGATAGGAAAGAAGAAGAAGAGTTTTAAATATCCTGTGCCTAACTTGGAAATTCAGTAGTCAGTTGACCTTATTACATGCTTGTTGCCACCTGGCTTGGACAAGAGCCAGAGAACTGGAGCGGAAAATTAACTCCTTCCAGAACATGGGCATGAAATGGCCCTTTTAGCCCCTAACTATTCCCATGGCAGACTTCCAGCAATCCATAAATTCAACCTGAGTCTTACTTGTAAGCAATTTGGCTAACTCAATCAGAATCCTATGGCAACCTTAGCTAAATGCACATTACATTTGATAAGGCACAATTTGGATTATAGATTATAAACACAAGGTAATAAGACCAAATCTAAATAAATATATTTTTTTATTCAGTACTTTTGTCTGAGGATGGTAACAATGCTGTTACCGAAACATCACACACTATTTATTTATTTGGATTTGGTCTTATTACCTTGTGCACATTACATTTGTGCCGACTACACTTTGCTTCAGCGAGCAGACCTAAGACGGCCTCGGCATCCGCGGGCGTCAACCTGACTACGCATGCGCGCGGGAGGTCATCAGGGACTCTGCCCACTGACGCGGTAAACAAGAAGGCTAAAAGCCGACGGCCGTTACTTCAACCGTTGTTTCTTTTCTCTCTATAATTTCTTGCTTTAAATAAATTAATTTTAATTATAATTTTATCAGCAGCCTTTCCACAAGCCACACCAACACATCACAACAACCATCCTACAAAATTGGTGAGCCGGACGTGATGCAAAAGTTATTTTAATCACACTTCTATATATTTTTTTTTATTTCATCCACGAAACTTTCAACAGCCCCAGAATGCAAGACGCAACTACGGAACATCCGGAAGGGCCAACATCCACGGCACCCTCCCAAATATCAAGATTGGCTTTCCGTGCACCACCATTCTGGCCCAACAACGTTGAACTGTGGATAAGCCAGCTAGAAGCCGCTTTCGGTCTAGCCGAGATCTCCCGCGACGAAACTAAATTCCAAGCAACGGTAACGAACCTAGACCAGCCAACCCTTACTTACGTCGCGGACATCGTAACGGCCCCCCCACCCTCTGGTAAATACGATGCGCTGAAAGCAGGCCTTCTCCAACGACTCGGTCAATCAAAACAAACTAAAATCTTACAGGTTCTGGATGGGCGTCCCATGGGAGATCAGAAGCCATCAACAGTCCTAGCCACGATGCAACATCAGGCAGGAAGAAATTTCTCCGATACAGCACTGAAAATGCTGTGGACTCGACGCCTACCTCAGGACATAAGGGCCGCTCTCGCAGCATCCTCTGAAACAAGTTTGAGTAAGCTGGCGGAAATGGCAGACAACATACACGAAGCCATACTGCCAACGGTCTCAGCAGTGGACCAACCAAGCACAGGTCATAGCGCGGAAGCCCACCAACAGCTGATGACGCAAATCCAAGACCTGCATACGCAAATCGAAGCTTTGAAGTCATCCATGGACACCCCACACAATCGCTATCCGAACGCTAGGTACCCGACCCACAACAAAAAAGAAACAATGGTTGAAGTAACGGCCGTCGGCTTTTAGCCTTCTTGTTTACCGCGTCAGTGGGCAGAGTCCCTGATGACCTCCCGCGCGCATGCGTAGTCAGGTTGACGCCCGCGGATGCCGAGGCCGTCTTAGGTCGGCTCGCTGAAGCAAAGTGTAGTCGCCACACATTTATAAATTCAATCGACATCTATCTATAAAATTTGTTAAACAGATTTCATCCCATGGAATTTAAAATTTAACATTGAATTCCAAATCTCAACTGAGCTGGAATGGGGATTAACCCATTACAGTTTTAAATCAATGCCTGGTGCTCTGGATGAGGCAGGGTGTGCAGGGCCAGCCACATTGTGATGTCCGCACCAAAGGAGCATATATATAATCATCTTTTTAAAAAAAGTGCAGACAGGGCACTTTTGCATTTATTGACAAGCTGTCAATAAAATTATTTTAATTTTTTAAAGAAAAAAAAAGTGTGTTTTTTTTTCATTTTTAATTATAAGAATAATATTCTGTGTGTTTCTCAGAAAACTATCTTCTTCTTATCTGTTATCTTGTTTACACACTTGATAACAGTAACTATTTAAAACATGCTGTGGTAAAATTTCTCATTCAGTACTTTTGTCTGAAGATGGTAACAATGCTGTTACTGAAACATCACACACTATTTATTTATTTGGATTTGGTCTTATAACCTTGTGTTTATAATTTGTAACAATTATTTTTGGAAATGTATTTCTCTTTATACATATATCATCAAATATTATCTCTAAAGACCTTACTTCAAAAGTTTTTAAATGTGAGGATTGACTCATCAGTAGTGAGCCCTCTCAGCGGTTTCACCAAATTAATCCTCAGACCGCTCTACTATTATATTGGATTGGTTTTCTTATATATCCTGTATTTACTATGGAAGACAGCTTAGGGATGTTTATATGGAACATATTGATATAAGCTTATAGGTCTTTAGAGGTACACACATATAATTTCAGGAAATTGCATTGAGCAAAGCTCTTCAGCAAATATGGTTTCATATCACAAAGCTATATTAGCAAATTACATTTATAAATTCAACTATATATCACAGTAGAACCTCCCTGTAAAGAACACCTAATTGCAGAGCCAAAGTGTCCTTTAGGGAGAGGTAATCTCTTACTGGAGAGTTGCTAAATACAGTAGAACTATCTTCCTGTAAAGGACATCTAATTGCAGAGCCAAAGTGTCCTTTAGGGAGAGGTAATCTCTTACTGGAGAGTTGCTAAATACAGTAGAACTACCTCTCTGTAAAGAACAACGCCTAGTTACAGAGCCAAAGTAGTCCTTTAAGGAGAGGTTTCCTCTTACCGGAGAGCTGCTATATAGTAAAAATGGTAATTTTGTTAATGAAAACTGTTCTTTATAGAGAGGTGTCCTCTAGCACGAGTGTCCTCTCATGGAGGTTCTATTGTATTAAGAGAAGTGTCATTATTTTCTGTAAAGGTGAAATTTTTTTCCAAAAATATTGTCATTTATAACATAAAGTAGTGGGAGGATGGTATTCTGGAACCAAAAGAGGAACCTCTCCCTTTAAATATGTATTAAAACAATGCATTACTGATAAGGCACAATTTGGATTATAGATTATAAACACAAGGTAATAAGACCAAATCTAAATAGTGTATGACGTTTCGGTAACAGCGTTGTTACCATCTTTAGACAAAAGTACTGAATGAGAAATTTTACCACAGCATGTTTTAAAATAGTTACTGTTATCAAGTGTGTAAACAAGATAACAGATAAGAAGAAGATATTTATCTGAGAAACACAGAATATTATTCTTAGAATTAAAAGTGGAAAAACCCAATTTTTTTTTTTTTCAAATATACTTAAAAGCATATCTATAAATATCATTTATATTTCCTCTTTCTTCTATTCTGCTTTTTCTCATTCAGCACTTTTGTCTGAAGATGGTAACAACGCTGTTACCGAAGCGTCACACACTATTTACTTATTTGGAATTGGTCTTATTACCTTGTTTTAACAATACATTATGTTTAACACCCAAGGTCACAGAGATCTGACTTTGTATTCCCCTACAATTATTTAGTTATTTTTCTAACAACTGAACTTTTCAACCATACTTCAAACAGCACTACATTCATCAAATGAAAACATTAAGACGCGAATGTTTCTTTTACACATCAAACAAACTTCTACTGTCCTTACTGCGATGAAAAAATATTGGGAGGACTTAGCTCATCAGTGGTGAACCCTCTCAGTGGTTTCGCCAATTTAATCCACCAGACCGCTTCTTAGAGCTCTAATACTGTATTGGATCATTCTGCTTTTATATATGCTACACTGAAGGATGGAATCTTAGAAATGGTATTTAAGTAAACTATGGACATAAGCTTATAGGACAGTAGAATTACATATAAATATGTACATCGAGCAATGCTCTTCCGCAAACAATAAGAACAAGTTAGGCATAAATTGATATAAATCAATAACGCGCCATCTATATATAACAAATGAAAACATTAAGGCGTGAATGTTTTTTTTTTTTTGGGTCTTAATGGGGCTTTATATAGATGGGGCGTTATTGCTTTGCATTAATAAGTACTACAACAAATTTCTACCAACATCACCTGGAAGTGTTTTCAACATGTTCCCAATAGTAACTTATACACTAAGTTACTCAATACAAGTCAGAAAAATGTATTTGACAAAACATAATATTTATAGAAATTTCTTAAAATGTACTCTAATCAACATTCTGCTTTAAAGTGTCAAATATACAAAAATAATAACTGTAATATACCTTGTTATATAAAAGAAGAAAGAAGAGAAACGATAAATTGTTTGTCACGCGGAGCAGAGTGACTTCACGAGACACACGCACACCGAACGGGAGGCGCACCCGCATTGAACGAGTTGTTGTTACCTTTTGTATTTGGAATAATAAAGTTGAATTAATCCTTTTATATCTTATTATTTAATTTAATAAAAAACAAAGAGGAATATAACAATTAAAATATAATAATATAATTAATAATGTGAAAAAATAGTACAAATGTGTTATTGTACTGGGACCAGGTGCATAATTATGAAAAAAGGCATCTCCTTATCGTGCAACTGAAAGTTGCTGATGGCTTGCGCCAACTATCGGAATAAATATCAACTATTCTCGTTGATTTTTAATTATTCCAGAATTGGCCATTAACTACCCGTTTCATGATTTTTCCGGATGCCTTAAATGACCAATTTTTTTGGTCGTTGAGGTACAGCTTGCACCACGCTGATGAGGGCCAACAGCCCGAAACGCGTCTGTGGTTAGCTTTTCTTGATTAATCAAGAATGGGTATTTGGCCAATTCTGGAATAATTAAAAATCAACGAGAATAGTTGATATTTATTCCGATAGATGGCGCAAGCCATCAGCAACTTTCAGTTGCACGATAAGGAGATGCCTTTTTCATAATTAATAATGTACTAAATCAAAAAGAAATAGATAAATATATGAAAAATCAATCACAAATAAAACAACATGAATTAATTGTTCTCAGCTGCTGTTAGAGGTCAAGCATTTGAAGCATAATCCTGGAAATCTGACAACTAAAAAAACAAACACAAATTAATGAACTACACTCTTGGACAAAAATTAAAAAATTTGAAGGAGACAGAGGCAATTCTGTTCATAACTTGGTTATCTCGTGTGTCTTCAATGAAGGTAACTGGGTATCAAATATCTTTAAGAATTATTGTCTGAATCCCGATATACATGGTAAAAGGTACAACTTCCTTAAGTTTTGTCCATGAGTGTATTTCTAATACAATAATGCCCTATCTATAAGAAATTAAAGCATGAATGTTTCTTATCAATGATAAGGGACAATTTGGATTATAGATTATAAACACAAGGTAATAAGACCAAATCCAAATAAATAAATAGTGTGTGACGTTTCAGCGTTGTAACCAAAATGTCACACACCATTTATTTATTTGGATTTGGTCTTATTACCTCTCTCTCTTGTGTTTCTTATCCAATAAAACTAACTTTTAATGTCCTTATTGTAATGAAAAATATTGAGAGGGCTTGGCTCATCAGTGGTGAACCCTCTCAGCAGTATAAAAGATTTTAGATTCTACCTTTCAGTGTATCAGAATCATCCAATAATGGGGGTCAGTGGAAGGTGGTTTAAACCGTTGGTTTTCAACTGCTATGACCCAGGTTCGATTCCCGCATTGGGCACTTTTTTCCTAATTAAAAAAAAAAAATGCTCCAATGGCCCCCGATTCTTGCAAAAGTCCATCCCCACCAGTGAGTGCAAGTAACCAAACGGGCCTCTGGCACATTTATAAGTGCAAACTCGAACTGCTTTTCATATGTGTAGACAAGTGGTGCACTTACAGTAAAAGCAGTCACCAACTTTTACCCACCATGATTATCATTGCCTTTATCACGCGTATTATGGATAATAATAAAATAAATAAATAAAAGAATCATACAAAACAGTATTAGAGCTCTAAGAAGCTGTCTGGTGGATTAAATTGGTGAAAACACTGGGAGAGTTCACCATTGAACCCTTTTATTCTTCACAATAAGAACAGAACATAGAAAGCACAAGAAACATTCATGTGCTTTAAGAGTTTAATTTCTTATTAGTGAACTATAACTACAATGGATTTCAATATCGGTTAAAAATTATAATAGTGTGTGACATTTCGGTAAAAGCATTGTTACCATCTTCGGACAAAAGTACTGAATGCACTATTTATTTATTTAGATTTGGCCTTAATACCTTGTGTTTATAATCTACTAGCCGAATGACCCGGGCAACGCTCGTGTTTTACCCGATTGTGTGAATGTTTTGATTCAAATACTATTTGTTACAATTATAGATTGGCACCTTAAATAATTGCATATGTTGGTTAATAACTATAGCCTATGTGCTTTATCTGTCTATGTACTGTTGGCTTCCGTAGGCGTCTCTTACTGGGAAATAGAAAGAGAGGATTCCATTTGGTTATTATCTAATATATGCATTTATTTAGGGAGCGCTCCAACACAATAGTTACATAAATAGCGAGTTGGGGGGGGGGGGGGGGGGCAAAGGTGGCGTGACAGTAGCCAACCAATAGGAGGACGCCATTCCAAAAAAAAAGCAAACGGTGACAGAGAGAGATGATTGATTAGGAGATGAGGAATGACGCTCGTAGCTGTAATCTATAATCCAAATTTTGCCTTATCACATTCAGTACTTTTGTCTGAAGATGGTAACAACGCTGTTACTGAAGCGCATCACACACTATTTATTTATTTAGATTTATCTTATTACCTTGTGTTTATTCAACTTGTGTGATATTTGGCTAGCCCAATTTCTTGATAAATCAAGACAAGAAAACCACGTATACATTTCGGGATGTTGGTCCCAGTCAGCATGATGTAAGCTGTACCTCAGAAGCTAAAAATTTGATCCTTGAGGCTTCCTGAGAAATCAAGAAATTGGTATTTATGGCCTAATTTGCATAACAAGTTAAATAAACATATAGTTTATTTTTGTTCCACTAGATGGCGCTCTACCATCTAAAATGCTCAGGCTATTTTTATTTTTAATACAGTAGAACCTCCATGAGAGGACACTCATGCTAGAGGACACCTCTCTATAAAGGACAGCTTTCACTTGCAAATTACTATTTTTACTATTTAGTAACTCTCCGGTAAGAGGACACCTCTCTTTAAAGGACAGTTTGGCTCTGTAATTAGGTGTTGTCCTTTACAGGGAGATATAGTTATACTGTATATAAATATATTTTTAATAAATCCCATGGAGATAATTTTATGTATTGGTTCTGAGGAAGGGCCCAATCTTGATGCCTAAAATAGATTCTTTATTTTACTTCTCTCAAATGTATCAGTTCACCTTAATATGAGATAAGAAGAGTGCTTCTATTGTTTAAATGTAATTTAAAATAAAAAATCTTATAATATTCATAATTCTTATGTTTTTATGAAATATTTTAGTGAAAATCCTGATAATAATTCAATTTACTGCGGTTATAATTGTGTAATTTTATAACAAAAGCCTTATATTCAATTTAAAATTAGTTGATTTGGTGAAAAATATACTTTTGAATGTTATTTTGATCGAGTTTTTGTCTTTAAGAGAGAGAGCGCATTGTAAAAACTTTTAAACTCCCTTTTTAATAATTAATTTTTCAATAGGCATATAGACATTTACCAAGAACACGCCTATGAGTATTGAAATAATTAGTACAAATTAATTTAGATATATTGTGAAGAAGCGATAGTAGTTTCTAGAATTTTGGTCCAAAAAATGTGCATAAATTACTTACTAGCCATTTGGATTCTTTTTATTTAAGTTTGTTTTTAACACAAATATTGAACTAAATCTCAATCTCCCAATCTCGATTTGTTTATTGTTGATATTTTATATCAAAGTTGCTAGGCTTAATTTTTTAGCGATTTTTTTTTTATATATTTTAATGACATTTTCGCTCCAGTAACCTAGATTCATTTTATCTATTACATTTTACTATTATTTATCTATTATTTACAATGCTAATAAGGAATATAAATGTAAAAGTAAATAACGTCATAGCCATTGTCACAAACTATTGAAACTAAGAATAATTCATGTTTGGTTTTAAATGCACTTAGGAAAAAAAAAGATTTTGGAAACTTATTTACAACGCTAATAAGGAATACAAATGCAAAAGTATAGCATCATATCCATTGTCCCACACTATTGAAACTAAGAGCAATTCATGTTTGGTTTTCAATGCACTTAGGAAAAAAACATTTTACTTTATAATGACACCCAAATTCATTTTAAACTGTTGTAAGATTTAGGTACTTACAGCTTGTAGGAAGGCATGAGGACGTTGAGGATTATATGATAATAATCTTTATTATCCATTTAGCAAGAAAGACAAAGTTATGGTAGCGAACAGTTATTGAAGTATAGAGAAGAAGGTAAACAAACCAGTTGTGATGATGATTAGTCCAGTGTGGAGCTAGCTGTCGTAGCATTCAGTCTCCAACAAATCCCCGGCATGAATGTGGAGACATCACGAGGTTGTAGCGTAACGTCTCAAATGTCGGCCTTGGTAGCGGCTTGGTCAGAATGTCCTGAGCTTCAGTTTTGTACAGCATGTAGTCATTTCTTATGGGAGGTATTCCCTTTGTTGGTCTAGTGGATCTTCTTTGTGTGACCACTTGTGTTCCTGTGCTTGTACTGGGTTGAAGGTAATCCTCGGTTTCTGAGTCCTCAAGGTTTTCGGATTGTGTTCCTGGTTCCTGACTTTCCTCTGCATTTCCAATATGATCAGAGGAAGTTAGATCTGTACTTAGTACTTGTGGTGAAGTTGTTTTTGTGGAAGCGAGGTGAAACCCATTTTCTTTTTCTAGAAATTTTACGGATCTGCTGATTGTGATGTTGTCTGTGTCGTGCAGGATTCTGTATCCTTTGCTCCGATCATCGTATCCAAGAAAGATCCCTTCGATAACTTTGCTATCCAACTTGTTTCTTTTTATCTTGGGAATATAGGCGAAGGCTTTACATCCGAATCTTTTTAGATGCTTCAGACTGGGCTTCCTGTTGGTCCATAGTTCAAATGGAGTCTTGTCTGTAGCTTTCGAGGGTATTCGGTTGTGTAGGTAATTAGCTGTGGTAACCGCTTCCGCCCATAGAGATTGTGGGAGTCCTGAGTCAAACAGCATGCATCTTGTCATCTCCATTAGTGATCGATTTTTCCTTTCGGCTACTCCGTTCTGGGCTGGTGAGTAGGGGACTGTTAGCTGATGTTTGATTCCGCTTTGGTTCAGGAAATCTTCGACTTGTCGGTTTACGTACTCACGACCGTTGTCTGTCCGTATGGTTTGGATATTTTTTCCAAATTCCGTGTGTGCTGAGATGACGTAGTCTTTTATTTTTTCATAGGCTTCGTCTTTTCCTTTCAGGAGGTAGATCTTCGTGTATCTGCTGTAGTCATCAGTGAAGGTGATGAAGTATCTCTTACCGCTGAGAGAGTTAGTTGGTAATGGACCGCAGATATCACTGTGGACAAGTTGAAGCGTTTCAGTTGCTCTGTACTCTGTCTTCTTTGGAAATGGGGTTTCGGTGAGTTTTCCTTGAATGCACTGAACGCAGTCTGTGCTGTGCGAACAGTTATTTAGACTTAGTCCTCTTGCTAGGTTCTCATTTCGAATCTTCTTAATTGATTCTATATTTCTGTGTCCTAGTCTGTCGTGCCAGAGCATGAGGCAATTTTTGTTCTTGCAGTGGTTTTGTTTTGCAACATTTGCTTTGAATATGCGAGTTTGGGGGTTGTCATCCAGGTGGAGTCGGTACATTCCATTGTCAAGTATACCGTTCGCGAGGGCTGTGTTGTCTCTTTCGATGGTACACCAATCTCTGTTGAACGTTACTTTACATCCGTTGGAGGTGGCCGCACTCACTGACAGAAGGTTGTCTGTTAGTTCCGGGATGTAGAGAACTTTTGTGAGAAGTAAGGTGTCAGTCTTTCCTTGGGGTGTGATGACTTTGATTTCTCCTTGTCCTATCCCTTTGACCTGCAGCTTATTGCCATTAGCAACCACAACATAATGCGTTTGTTCTCTGTTAAGTTCAGTGAAGAAGCTTTCGTCGTACGCCATATGAGATGTGGCTCCAGAGTCGACGAACCAGTTGTGTACACTTGCTTCTCGTTGAGTGCAATTGAGAGCTTTTGGGTTAGGTCCTTTTGTTGTTCTCTGATTTGTTGATTGTTCTTGGGTGACACTCGACTGATTTGTGTACTTTGGTACGTTTCCTCTTCTGAAGTTTTCATATTTGTACTCTTTGTTGCTGTTGTTTCGCTTTTGATAGTGCCAACATTCTTCTTTGGAGTGGTTTGGTTTGTGGCAGAAAGAACAGAATTTCTTCTCTTTTTCTCTTCTTTGGCTTGAAGCTCCGTGGAGGCTTTTTAAGGCTTTTGATCTGGTGCTTTCGTCTTTCGAGCTTTCTACTCTGCATGTGTGTTCATCAAGGAGTTTGTTCTTGGTAAATTCAAGCGTTAGCTCGTCATCAGGCCTTGATTCCAACATCGTGATGAGATTGGAGTAGCTCTTTGGAAGCGAGCAAAGCAGTATAGCCGTGACGTGAGAGTCCCTTAGTGTTTCGCCAATGGTTCGCAGTTTGTCAACAAGTTCCATCATGGTAGTGATGTGCTGCTGCATGTCTTTGTCTTCTTCGAGTTTTAAGCTGTATAGTTTCCTTAGCAAATAAATTTTTCCTGAGAGTGTTTTTCTTTCATAGATATTTTAAGAGTGTCCCAGGTAGCTTTGGCTGTTAGTAGGTTTTTGACATGCACTATTTGTGAGTCGGCGATGCTTAGATTAATGATAGCTCTAGCTTTTGAGTCTTTCTTTTTCCATTCGATTTTAGGTTCATCTGGAATATTTTCGGTGACAACTTCCCAAAGATCTTCCTTTTGCAAGAGCATTTCAATTTTGAAAGACCATAGTGAGTAGTTATAGCCGTCGAGCTTATTTAGGGTTACATCGTGGCTCGGGAGTGACGCCATTTTTGCTAAGCCTTTTTTTTCTTTGTCTTAACTCGTTAGTTGAATTTCATGCAATATTCAGTCTCATAATCTAATTGTTGTAAGATTTAGGTACTTACAGCTTGTAGGAAGGCATGAGGACGTTGAGGATTATATGATAATAATCTTTATTATCCATTTAGCAAGAAAGACAAAGTTATGGTAGCGAACAGTTATTGAAGTATAGAGAAGAAGGTAAACAAACCAGTTGTGATGATGATTAGTCCAGTGTGGAGCTAGCTGTCGTAGCATTCAGTCTCCAACATAAACAAACCAAAATGACTTGTGTTGAAAACAACCTGTGTAGTTATCGATTTCTCAGGTGCCGTTAGTGGACTAAAACTGAGCACTGGCCTTGCCAACGAGCGAGCCTGTCTGGGTCGCGTGCGGCTCCAGCGACCTGTCTCTTTCCAACCACTACTGGTCCTGCAGCGCTGGTGAGGATGCAGAAGACAAATATAACTTAATTGGTTGTATATAGCTAGCTGGTGGTCAAAATAAATTTAAATGGAATGAAAGGATGTCTGCTATAGGAGGAACAATGTTAATAATAATAATAATAAAAGAAAAAAAGAGCTCACCTGTATGTGAGAGTGTTGTGGCAGGGGAGGCATGAGTCCCTGGAGGACCAATTCTGACTGCCAACTGACTGCTGTAGCATGCAGTCTGGACTACAAGGCAACCCTACTCCAGGTCCAGAACCCCATGGACATCTTCAAGGAGACGGCATACTACAGGAGCTCACCACTGACCAGGAAGTGTGCGTGAGGGACTACACCAAGCCTGGTGTGGGAGCTGGAAAGTGTGGCTGAAAGAATTGCTTTAAAAAAGGCCTATAGACCTCCCTGGCCGTCCTATGGAATACCCACCCTATGCGACCTGCTACACCCTGACGCCAAGAGCCCCTCAGTGATGAAGGCAGACCTGTGAAGCTTGACAGCTTGGAGATGACCAGGCAATAGAAAGGCTTGAATCCCACCACCACCAACAGCCTCAACCTTCAACTGAGAGGAAGGCCCAGAACCCATCACCCAACAAAGACATCAGGCATGAAATTGTCTTTTGCTCTTTCTGTTTTTTTTTATTAAATATTTGTTGGGGCACGTTTTTGTAACCATACCCCAACAGAAGATGTATGTATGATCAACGTCAAATGGATACATGGCTTCCCTCCCACATAGACTTATAGACCACCTTTTTGCCCACAAACCTAGACTCTTGATGACACCAGACTTTCATGCCGAAAACTGATGCCTGGTGGAGAAGAAGACACCAGTGACATCCAGAGACATCCGCGCTGGAAGCTATTGTACCATATGTACATATATGCCCCTCATTTAAAATCTAGGTAAAGGTGACCAGAAGAGATGGGGAAGGAAGATTTCTAAAGGACGGGGGGGGCATATAAATATCTTTCCCGAGAGAGGGAAGCATCGTGTTACAGTCCAAGGGGAAGGGGGCTCGTTATATATACCTTCCCGAGAAAAGGGAGGATCGTATTTCAATCCATGTGGAGGGGGGGCCTGGGGTCTGATGAAATTTTACACTATTGCCGTGGCTGTTTCTCTCTTTAGATTTTTTTTGTTTTGGTAATACTATATGTTCTATTTTGATGGGAGAGGCCTGGGGCGTCTGTGAAATCGTATACTGGAGCCGTTGGCCATTTTGATTGGTGTTTCTTTCGACGAATGAAAATGCCAGCCAATAGAAACTTTGGCGCGGCCAGCGAATGAAAATGGAGGGAGACAAAGATAAAGGAGGGTTTCGTTGCCAAAAAGAATTCAATCTGAGTCGCTCAGTGAGAGGACAGTCTTCAGTCGGGAGACCAGACCTTTGCCGGCACTTTCGAGAAAAGGTAAGCCATTTGTCATTATGACTTAGCGCCCCCCCTTTTTGTGTAGTAACCAACCTAGATTTCGCATGGGCCCTAAAGGGCTTTAAGTAACTTCAGGTCACCTCTATCTAGATTACTATGTAAATAGCATATCTCGTCAGTATAGACATGTTCCCAAATTTTAATTTATTTAAATAAATATCTAGAGAAATTTTCTTGTTTCCTCTCATACATATTTCATTCCTTTTGCTTTATGGTACTACCCCCACACCTTAATTTCACAAATTGTACTAAATATAGAACTACCGACTCTGTTGGAATAGAGTTGTGTACTATATCTTTGCTGTGATATATTGACACAGCAACAGTTGCAAAATACGACTTTATTAGGGCTACTTTGAGGGTATCTATCTGTCAGGTTTTAGTAATGTTTGTACTTTTATGTGTTTCAGTGCGTTATTCCATCATATTTACCATTATACCATATTTTCTGATTCCTCGGGCTATTGTTACGCTGTTAGGAGGGTACGGCAGGATGCAAACAGATTTGTATGTTTGACTATTGTTTGTGTTATTTGGGCTATAAAAATGCCTTAATATGAATCTATTTACAGTTGATCTGTAGAAATTATAGAGATCTGTTGCTATAATTTTCCTCTATGAAATAGCTCCCAGCGTCTTCAGTGGGTTGCTAAACCTCCAGAAGGAGTCTTTTATAGATTGTCCAATTTAATAACGATTTCATGGGTTGTCTGATGAAATTGTATACTAGTGTCGTGGCTGTTTCCATCTTTAGACCTTTGTTCTGACAATATTATATGCTCGATCCCTGCTTTAGCTCAACTCTTAATCAATTACAGAGAGAAGTTTGATCACCATAGGAAGACGCACCTTTTTTTTTTCTCTTCGTAAAACCTTTTTTATTTGAAATTAATAATGGATAGAAATCTGGTTTTAACATTCCAATGGCAGAATTTCAAGGAGTAGATCTGGTGACCAATTTGCGCGAGTACCTTTTAATCACTGTGGAACTATTTATTAACTTATGACAACTACCTGGGATAATCTTTTAAAATATTCAAAGGAAAGGAGATGACTGGAGCTTGTGTCTACAAGACAGCTGAGATATCCCGAGGTGTGCTTGGACAGTTTTAAGTTGATGACAAGGCAGCAAAAAAGCCACCTGCGTTAGAGACAGGATCTATCTAATAATGGGGGTATAGGAGACAGGAGAGTTTATCGAGGCTCGATTTAACACTTATATATAATGAGGAAGTTAGCGGAATGCGAGTCTCCAGTGCGGAGTAATATCACCTAAAGGCTGTGAATAAGGATTGATAAAGTCGGGACACCCGAGCAAAAATATTACATTGAATATAATTCGGAACCTGTAGGCGTGAGGCGGTATCGTGATTGGATTAGATGGCTAGCACGCGAGGAGGGTGGCCCCCTTGACGACGTTTTCTGCCAAGTATGATCACTGGATACCGATAGACCGCTTAAAGGGTGTGCCCCCCGCATTGGAAATGTCATTGAAGATGTGCCAGCATGCAGAGAAGAAAGGTCTAGGACGAGATGACGTTTCCTAAAATTGACATTTAAGGTGATACGCCTGGACTATAGATGAGGCAGTGAAGTCCATCTAGAATATGGCGCTAATTCCAGAACAAAATGTGGATGGATCGAGCTGAGGTGACGACTCCATATTAAATATACCTCTATAAATTCTTAAATGTCCACATATATTTCCACAGTGAATTATACAAGTTGCACACCTATCTCATGAGCCAGGAATGTAATTATCAGACTGACAGTAAGGAATAATATAAAATTTCTAACCCAGGAACAATCAAGACCCCTGATATGCAACAAAGTCTACAAAATAATTTCCCTATCAAATTCTCAGTATATCATCATAACTCAACAGAAAACCCAGTTACAATTGGTATCATAAAGGGCAAAATAACTTTGTCCTTTCCCAATCCAATGTGCACCTGTTACCACATAGACAGTGATCTTATAACCACATTTGATTTCGTTTCAGCATGTTGTGAGAGAATTGAACTCATGGAAATGCAGCCTTTTAACTACTATGCCTCATACTGTATAAATACAAAAAGGAAATTTCTAATAACAACCGCTAAGTGACAACCAGAGCGAACTCAGAAGTAATGAGACGAGGGGAAGTTGACAGAGTTAGTGTGAACAGTTTAACTTTACGCAGGTCTACAAGGGTGAAAAGGCCCACACAGTGTAAATTCTGCTTAGACTGTCGCCACTAACTAGGATTTTGGAATGTGTACGGAGAATCAGCTCGATAGAATGGGAAGTTTAGAGATTTCAACCTTTTTTTTTTCTTTTAAAACCTTTTTTTTTTAAAGTAGACCTTCATTAGGATTCTTTTTTTTTTCTATACAAACTATTTCTTGTTAAAACCCGAGTTTCAAAGATCAGTGAGAATAATGTATACCATTGTGAATTAACTATTTAGTGTAAATCTGAAATTTTAGTTATTATTAGGAGTAATAGGTGAAGGAAGGTGTAGGAAATCACAACTTAGAGGGGGGCTATGTCTAAAACAACAAACCTAATAGGCATCCTATGGCTTGTGTTGGGTAATTTAGAAAAGAAACCCTATAATCCCTGGCTTTCAGGTAGTAGCTTTGAAATAGGTGTCTAATGAGGACATAAAAGTCCAATCTCTCAGAGTGAAGTTGTGAAGTATAGGGACCCTAAGCCAGGGGTAGAAGTTAAGTAGACCCAGACTGTAGTCGATCCTTGGAAAGCACTTGAGAATGTTAGTGTTGGGTAGTGAATCGTAAACCCTATAAATCCATCTTTCAATAGAGTGCTGAGGTCGGACTACTGCAAAGGGGGCAGACGCACGAGGAAGTAAGAAGAAAGTGACTTCACCCACGGTGGCTAGGGGAGAGACTCAATCCGCTCTTATGAGGTGTCACGTTTAATGGTCCTTTATTCGCCATTATAATTTGTGTATGTCTTTATATAGAATTGTCGTGGAAAGTCGCTTGGTGTCAAGGCAAGGGCAGTTTTTGAAGTTACACTGATTTTTTTTAGTAGGTTAGCTTCCAGATTATTTAGAATTGTTAACAATTATTGTTAACAATCATTTATCGAGTATAAAGTATTAGTATATATAGAGCTTGTACAGAGGCATTTTCTTTTGAGTAACCTAGGGCTTTAGTTCCCAATTTTGTTTTAATTTTATTATTTTATTTGATTTTACACTGTGTCCTGAAAGATGTTATTATTTGTTAGGATCTATTGATATAGATAAATGAGTATTTTGGCCTTTGTAGCAGCTTTCAACCTTAGTTTGTATGCGTACCGCGAATGATAGGGGGAGGGTGTATGAATGAATTGGTGCAATGAATGTAGAAAAAGGTTAAAAACTATTATATTGTGAGCCCAAATTACATTAGAATAGGGTTAAGGACTTTAATAGGATCGATTTTTTTTTTTAATTTTGTCAGAACGAGAAGCCTCAAACAGGACAACTACAACTCTATCTAGTTAGAAAATATTCGCTCCCTTTTGTTAGGTCCCTCGTTAGGGGGTATAATTTTCCTTTGATTTCCTTTTATCTTAGTTTAGCTTGAATTCTAAGGATTGTGGATAAATGATCCCTATCCCGACCCTCAGACTTGGAGATAGTGGGAGGCAAGGATCAAGCCGAAAGCCCACTCATCTCCTCCTCGCAAGAGGAAGCGAAGAGGTATAGATTGAATTTTATGCAGGATGGGGGATTTGTTTTAGCCATGCCGTATAGCCTGGGGTATAACGGCGCGACCTTGGGTAACCGATCTGACACCGTAGTTTCGACGCTTTTAGCGTGGCTGGAGCGAGGGTGTTTCAGACGGGAGGTCCTGTAAGAATAGCATGTAGGCAGAGATTGTCCAGTTATTCTAGACGAAGTAGTTTCCGTCTATTGAATTTTTTTTTTGTACCAGTTTGATCCCCCATAGCTAGCGGAAGTTTCTTCTAATAAAGGATTCGCCCTGCCATACGTTTTGTTGGAATGAATTCGAGCATAAGACCGATTCGAGAGGCAGAATAAGTAATTATTAGGACCTTCAACGAGTTCAAACTCGTTCCATGATAGGATAAGATTTTAAAGTATTAGTTAACTATAAGGACCGCGAACGAGACGCCAGAACAAGCCAGTGAGTCAAAGTTTTAGAAGTGTTGTATTGAGGACAGTAGAATTAAGAGCAGTTATACAGGGAGTAGAATTCTGAAGGAATTTGTAAAAGGAACCAAAATTTCAGATTGATAAAATTCAAACTTATAAGATGTAGATTTATAGGATTCAGGTCAATGAATAGAGAGTATATTAGTAGATGAAAGTAATATGAATTTCTTGGAAGGGGGGGAGGTAGCTGAACTGTACACACCCCAGAGGCAAGGTAAACGGAGCCACAAACAAAATAGTAGAAATTGATTAGTCGCTCTGCCAAAACAGAAAAAAAATTCTCTTCATACGGTTGTCACCCTAGATTTAAATGGACTGTGTAGTTTAATAGAGGTCTGGGCTATGTTCCATTTGACCAAGATTCTAAATGACGTACCCATCTGGGTTGAGAGAGTATTGTAATTTGAGGAATCTAACACACAAGAGAGAACACACCCCCCCCAATAGGATCGGGATAGACGAATATTACCCAGTGACCAACTCGTGATTCCAGACTGGATAAGATTGAAAACTTAACTGAGATACTAAACCTTGAACCTTCAGCGCACAAATGTATATTATGTTTTCATTTTCTTATTGAATATGTTATTATTTTATATCATATATATTATATTATAATCATATACTATTCATTTCAACAATTTTATTTCTTATGATATTCATGATATTAGTAATATTTACCTACCATGTTGCGATTTTTTTTAACATATTGTCATGGCTTATTCTTCCCTCAAGGCATGATCTATTTTATCCTTATTGTCTTTTATCCGCCTTACCTGTATATGTATATATATTTTTTCATCATATATAATTTTGTAGTAGTTTTCTTTATCATCTATCATGGGATGATTTTTATCATACTTAATCACTATCTGCATGATACGTGTTTTCTTCAATATATATATTATACCCATCATATAACATGGAAGGATTCATTTTATCATTACATATTTCGTGCCTTATTTAATAATTACTTTCATAATTTGTTTCTGTAATTTTTTTTATTTAGCAAAAGTCATCATGTCATAGGCTAATCATTATATACCAAGATATTTCTTTCAGCTAACTATAATTATCCTTTCCTTTGATTGTATATGTATAACTATACCACACGAATGTCTTGATTGGTACTTAAATAAAGATGCTGGCATGTTTTAGGAGTTGGACTAGTCAGTTATTTCTAAACGACTTCTTGGCGCCCAATTTTTTATATATAATATGTAATAGGGAAATGTTCTAACTGTATTGTTAGCAGAAAGAAGGTAGCAATGAATCCAGCACCCCAAGAGGCAAGGATGGGGTTGAGAGGACTTACCACAAGGAAGGCCTACTCCTCAAGGCCAAAGAAGAAAGTGGAAGGGTGGTATATATACCCATGAATGGTAAGACAGATGACCTTGCTTACTTCCATACATATGATATGACTGTCCCCAATGGCCTGTGTTGATAACAGTGGGCTGACAGAATAATAACAAAAGAAACCCTATGTCAGGATGCACGATGCCCACTAATACTCAGAATAATAAACATCTAGAATGACATACCATCATTTGATTAGCCTTATTTTCCCTATAGGTTTCGGTACATCTGGCTTCACCTAGTAATGGAAAATGCATTTTGCTAGAAGTGGGCCTGCTTTCATAGTAACTGATGAAAGGCAGATGAATAATGAGTAGCATAAACGCCTTTGTCCATTACTTGGCAGGGGGAGGATTGTTGGGGCACGTTTTTGTAACCATACCCCAACAGAAGATGTATGTATGATCAACGTCAAATGGATACATGGCTTCCCTCCCACATAGACTTATAGACCACCTTTTTGCCCACAAACCTAGACTCTTGATGACACCAGACTTCCATGCCGAAAGCTGATGCCTGGTGGAGAAGAAGACACCAGTGACATCCAGAGACATCCGCGCTGGAAGCTATTGTACCATATGTACATATATGCCCCTCATTTAAAATCTAGGTAAAGGTGACCAGAAGAGATGGGGAAGGAAGATTTCTAAAGGACGGGGGGGGGGGGGCATATAAATATCTTTCCCGAGAGAGGGAAGCATCGTGTTACAGTCCAAGGGGAAGGGGGCTCGTTATATATACCTTCCCGAGAAAAGGGAGGATCGTATTTCAATCCATGTGGAGGGGGGGCCTGGGGTCTGATGAAATTTTACACTATTGCCGTGGCTGTTTCTCTCTTTAGATTTTTTTTGTTTTGGTAATACTATATGTTCTATTTTGATGGGAGAGGCCTGGGGCGTCTGTGAAATCGTATACTGGAGCCGTTGGCCATTTTGATTGGTGTTTCTTTCGACGAATGAAAATGCCAGCCAATAGAAACTTTGGCGCGGCCAGCGAATGAAAATGGAGGGAGACAAAGATAAAGGAGGGTTTCGTTGCCAAAAAGAATTCAATCTGAGTCGCTCAGTGAGAGGACAGTCTTCAGTCGGGAGACCAGACCTTTGCCGGCACTTTCGAGAAAAGGTAAGCCATTTGTCATTATGACTTAGCGCCCCCCCTTTTTGTGTAGTAACCAACCTAGATTTCGCATGGGCCCTAAAGGGCTTTAAGTAACTTCAGGTCACCTCTATCTAGATTACTATGTAAATAGCATATCTCGTCAGTATAGACATGTTCCCAAATTTTAATTTATTTAAATAAATATCTAGAGAAATTTTCTTGTTTCCTCTCATACATATTTCATTCCTTTTGCTTTATGGTACTACCCCCACACCTTAATTTCACAAATTGTACTAAATATAGAACTACCGACTCTGTTGGAATAGAGTTGTGTACTATATCTTTGCTGTGATATATTAACACAGCAACAGTTGCAAAATACGACTTTATTAGGGCTACTTTGAGGGTATCTATCTGTCAGGTTTTAGTAATGTTTGTACTTTTATGTGTTTCAGTGCGTTATTCCATCATATTTACCATTATACCATATTTTCTGATTCCTCGGGCTATTGTTACGCTGTTAGGAGGGTACGGCATGATGCAAACAGATTTGTATGTTTGACTATTGTTTGTGTTATTTGGGCTATAAAAATGCCTTAATATGAATCTATTTACAGTTGATCTGTAGAAATTATAGAGATCAGTTGCTATAATTTTCCTCTATGAAATAGCTCCCAGCGTCTTCAGTGGGTTGCTAAACCTCCAGAAGGAGTCTTTTATAGATTGTCCAATTTAATAACGATTTCATGGGTTGTCTGATGAAATTGTATACTAGTGTCGTGGCTGTTTCCATCTTTAGACCTTTGTTCTGACAATATTATATGCTCGATCCCTGCTTTAGCTCAACTCTTAATCAATTACAGAGTTTCCCCTTTTTTTTAAATTTTATTTATCCTGTTTGCACAAATTGCATTACATGTGATGATGTAAAGACATATGTCGATAGTGCATCATTGACAGCTGTGCTTCTATTATACAACATTAAGGTCTTGCTGCGGGTTATATACATGGGGTTGTTGGCCTAAATTGCTATATATATATATATACTTAAGTAAGGAAACTTTAATAAGTCACATCGTGTATCCTCCCTTTTCATCTATCCAAACCGGGAACCCAACATATTTATAGTTAAAAAATGAACATAATATATATTCAATATAAAACCTTGATAATATTAAGCATTTTTTTAATTAAAAGGCTCTCAGAGTTCGCTCATAGGGAGCGCTTCATGGTTTGAACCAGTAGATGGCGCCAAATTTGAAAAAAGTGGCAGTTAGATCTTAGCAGCTGACATACCGCCGGCCATTGGTCGTTCCCCCTACAGTAAGTCCTTTTTCTATTCCTTTACATTTATTTTTAGCCACCAGCAATAGTCCTTCAAAGGTTTTATGTGTATATATAATTATTATTATTTTTTAATTTTTTTCTGAATATATTTTAATATTATTCCCCTTTTTTCTCTCGCATCAATTTTTATTAATAAATTTTATTAGATGAAAATACTAGCCTATTCAATGCATAACATTGACACCTAATGTGTACGAAAATGTAATAGGTATTGTGACAACTAGCTTTAAAGGTTGGCTTTCTGCAGTCTAAGAAAAGGGACAGCCAGGCAATAAAATATTTAAAAATCCCTTCCCTTCAGCGCTATCCGCCCTCTCTATTGAGAGGAGTTCCCCATCATCTGACTGCCGCCTTACCTGCAGTCCTGAATCTTCGGGAGGGCCTCGATGATTATCCCATCACTATCTCCTTAGCGGCCGAGCTCGCGATCTACATTTTCAGGCGCGCAAGCTCCGCGTTTTTCGGCAGTGGAGATCGAGGTAGTGTAGATAAGTAACCCTTATAAAGTATTGGCGGAGGGCCCTGATCATGCCCTACATGATGGTGAAGTTTCCATCAAGGATGACGCCGAACACACCATGTAACTCGGCAAAATAGAAAAGGATCTGACGATCTGATGAGGGCCAACAGCCTGAACCGCATACATGGTTAACACTTCTTGATTTATGAAATGGTATTTGACCAATAATGAGATAATTTAAAATTATCTAAATTATGGTATAAGCCATCAGAAACTTTTTATTGCGCGATCAGGAGATTTCTCTCTCTTAATATTCTGCGCGCGTTATAATTTATTAATCTCAAAATATACAAAGTATATATGTTAAAAGCCTCAAATATATTTTAAACTTTAAAATATTTAAAAATATTTAAAACTAATTTTCAAAAGAGAAAAAGTTAATTACATGCCTATGATATCAGGTCTTGGGTAGTTCTTGATGTGAAAGTCAGTTTCATCTGCTCCATGGCCGCTTCTCCTGAATGGAATTGCAATTGAAGGCTGTCTAGCATGGTAGGTTATTCCATCTGTAGAGGCCACTCCTGCGGCCTCCACAAAGTTCACCCACAGTACCTAATAGAAAACTGGTGGACAATGATGAAGCTGCCTCGACAAGAAAGAAGAGAACTTCGAGCACTCTTCATTGTCAAACCAGCCTATCTCTTCACCTCCTTTTATTCCTAAGTTTGTATATAACTTATAATATTATAATAAATTTCCTTTTTTTAAAATAAATAAGCAGCTATTTTCTTTTAATATTTTCAAATAATATTCGTCAATTTAAATAATATTTTTGAATAATAACTATTAATTATAATTTTTAATTTTCAAAATTTTTTTAAAATTTTAATTTGGAATATTATAGAATTTTTTTTACTCTGTTAAAATAATTTTGGCGCATTTTTCGAGGAAGGCGATAAGAAAAGGAAGAGAGAGGCAGAAATAGGGGAGTCGAGCAGAGCTCGTGAGAAATTAGCCAAAAAAAAAAGGATCTACAAGATTTTAGTGGAAGGAATTTTCCAGCCATCCAACTGAAGCACTAAGTTAAGTAACTTTCAATAATATTTTTTAAACAGGTTATATTCATGTATATTCTCCCAATCTATCCTCATTGCCCGGTTTATTTATTTTTATTTCTTATCTTTGTGTGACCATTTCTAGAGATAAATAAATATAATGTAGTCTTAATCTCAATTTATAGTTGTCAATTATTTTTTTTAACCCCAGTGCGCGCAGGATATATGCAGATTATATTATTTTATATAGCAGGATGTATATTTCGTGAACTCCCTGAGAACGAAAGAGTCTTCATGGATTTCGGGACGAAAGCGTCAGAAATCACCTCTTCACATCCAGCTCTATCTCGTAGGACTCGACCATTTCCTGAATGGATTTTCTGAAGTCACACAAACTCATGTCTTTTCCCAGCAGCTTGGGCTTGTAGGTGAAAATGAAGCACAGTTAATGATCCTGCCATTGATATGAGTCCCAAAGTCAATCTTACAAATGTCCAACTCCAGCATTATGGAATTCATAGGAATAGGGATAGTGGGCCGCAGAGTGGTTGAGGGAGTAGCTAGTGTGGAAGCCAAGCCAGCTTATAGGCTTTTCTCTCTGATCAGCTTTTTGGTCACTCTCACTAAATCTTCACAGATGTCAATTGTCTTCTTGTCAGACTCGATGTAGTCCCTACAATCACCTACAAAACCCTGTATGATATATAATATAATTATTAAAAATCAAAATAAAATCGCAAAATATCAATTTAGGGAGTACTATTTTGTTTTTAAAGTGTAAAAGCATGTTATTAAACATTCCTTAAAAATTTACAATTATTATAATTTTAAAGATACCACACACACATTTATTATTACAATATAATATAATGCGGCTTGTGATTGTAAAACGACATTTTAAAATTATACCGCATGTGTTTCTTTTCAACGAAAAATCCAAATTTATTTTAAGGAGAAATAATAATTATTTCTGTTAAAATCGGGAAATTTTATAAGTTTTTAGTATAATAAAAGAAGAAAATTATAAACATAATAGCCCCACTTATGGCGCCATTGTTAAAATCGGGAGATTTTATACTTTTACGTTTTTGTTGTTTTTAAAATAAACTATTTCCAGATCTCTACATGTTAAAATATTAGGGCGCCAGTGGCTGCAGAAAAGCAGACCACAAATTTATTCATCTATGGCACATGTAGAGACCTAAAGCTGTGCGGCTAGCAGTTAATGTTGATGGGGAAATTAACCAATCATTTTTGGCTAAACAAAATTTATTTAGAACAATAAAATAATCTTTCAATGTACATCAGGTATATTTATTAAAAACTAGCGGACGTACCCGGCTTCGCCCGGGTTTTACCCGAGTAAAGGTTAACGAATCTCTCGATAAAGTGAACATTTTTTCCCGGTCCCTTGAAAAATACTCGATAAGTTGAATAAAATCAATATTAATTGGTTCCCTCGGTAATTGGAAGTTAAAGGAATAGTATCTTGCCTTGGAATTGTATCATTATTCTTGTATGGACGTACCCGGCTTTGGCTTCGCCCGGGTTTTACCCGAGTAAAGGCTTGTCTAACGAATCTCTCGATAAAGTGAACATTTTTTCCCGGTCCCTTGAAAAATACTCGATAAGTTGAATAAAATCATTATTAATTGGTTCCCTCGGTAATTGGAAGTTAAAGGAATAGTATCTTGCCTTGGAATTGTATCATTATTCTTGTCTCAAATAAATTGCCGTGTCATCCTGAATTTTGTCTTTCCTAATTTTCTACATTACAAAATCATCGTATCATCATGATAATATTTAGAGCAGATTGTTGAATTATAACAGATAAATTAGAATATTTATCTTGATTATATCTAGGCGAAAAGTTATTTCAAAAATTTTATTTGCTAGAAACCTTCCCAGTACTATACTAAATAACTTCCCAAAGTTTCATGGCGTTCCAATGAGTGGTTTGGTCAGGCATAAAGGACAAACAGACCACACACACACACACACACACTCGAGCGTGCGGCCACGCTTTCACGAGCTCCGCCGTTTTCGCCTCTGGAGTGTGTGTCATTGGCGCTGAAACCTGCCGAATCCAGTGTCAGAAGATAGCCCTCGATCCGCTGATAACGTGCCTGAAAAGCCCAGCACTGGATCTCAACCAGGCGAGGAGTTTTCGCCGAAAACAGAAAATATGAAGAATACAAAAGAAAATTCTTCTGAAAATCAAATAGAATCATATGCATGTAAATCTGGCCGCCGCGCGTGATGACGTCACGGCGCCAACGACTGCTGCTTCAACCAGCGCTACAACAGCCAGCCCGGCCTCGCTCAACTGGGCCGACAGCGAGATGGCGGAGGTGGACGCCAACGAAGGCTACACCGTCGTGAAGAGCAAGAAAAGGCGCCTCTCTTCAACACCTGAGCACGCCGCAAAGCAGGCAAGCAGGCCTGCTGAGAGACGCGGCCCCCAGCAGCAGAAGCGGACAACAGGGCCGAGGTCAATGCCGCCCCAGGAAATCAAGGCGACGCGCGCCAACATCGCCGACGCCAGGGCGAGGCAGGCCACTACCAACCACGAGAACTACGTTTTCGTGGAGCTGTGCCCAGACATCCCGGACTACTCCTACCTCAAGGCCATGAGCACGCTACTCGGGGGGCCAAGGAGCATCACGCAGTTCCATCGAATGAACGGCCACTTCATCGTGGGTCTTGCGGACAAGAAACTTGCGAACCGTCTGGTCGCGGACGGCCTGGAAATCGAGGGTACGTCCCTCAGGGTCTTCCCCTTCCGCAAGAGGGCGGAGCGAATAGTCGTGGCAAACCTGCCCGGCTTTGTGGAGGACAGCACCATCGTGAACACCCTGGGCCAATTCGGGAAGGTCACCTCCATCGCCCCCATCCTGGTCAAAATGGGGGAGTTCACCTTCACCGACGGCCGCCGGGAGGCGTTCATCCTGCTCCGCGATGGCGTAAGACTAGAGACGCTGCCCACCCGACTAACCATCCACTCCAAGGGAGACACCCTGTCGGCCTTCCTCTCCTTTGGAATCAAGTGTTCCAAATGCGGTAAACAGGGCCACCGCAGAGCTAACTGCCCAGCGCTCGCCAGGCAAGGGAACGGCAACCCCAGGCAAGCAGCGTCTCCCACCGACGCAAGGCCTCCCCCTCCTCCTCCTCCTCAGCAGCCAAGGAAGCCGGCACCGGCGCCCGCAACACTGGCGTCCCCTGTCCAACCGGCGAAGACTTCAACCGAGGCTCAGGCGATCCCCTCGGCACACCAGCCTGCCGAACAGATGGATGTCACCCACCCCGCTCCTGCTGCCCACCCTGCTTCCCTGGCTGCCCCGCGGTCCCCCGAGCCTCGCATCTCTCCGCTCGACCACGAGATGTCGGTGGAGGGGCTGACCTCACCTCCATCCACGCCTGCCCGGGGAGAATCCGCACTCAAACAGCTGCTGAAGCACATCGAGGAGACCCCCACCCTTTCCATCGACTGGCACAAGCTGCCCGGCCTTAACTGCAAGGACGCACAGCAGCTCCTCACCTCTGAGACCACCATGAAGAGGCTAGCGCCGACGCTGACAGAAGAACAGGTCGCCAACCTCGACAAGTTGCACGACACCTTCAAGGCCTCGTGCCCAGACTCCAACTCCACCATCCGCAAGACCCTCCAGAAGACCAGGAAGGTCCGGCGAGATCTACAGCGCCAATGAACCACCGCGTCGCCACCATCAACGCGCGAGGGCTCGCCACTCGGGGGAGGAGCCTTGCCCTTTGTCATCTCCTCAAACAACATCACGTGGACATCGCGTTTGTCCAGGAGACAAACGCATTTCACCTGGGCAGCGGCCAAGACCTCTGCCTCGGCTACAGCGCTGTTATATTGGCCCATCCCGTAGCCATCTCGGGATCCGGACTCGCCTGCGTCTTCGGACCAGGCGTCGCCGTGCTACGACAGCGTATCCTGTGGCCGGGCCACATCGCCTTGGCAACAATAGATGTCCACGGCGAGGAGATGACGGCACATGAACCCCGGGAGCGAAACCGGCAACTGGAGCTCCTGGCGGCGACAGCGGCACAGGAGGAGGAGGAGGGGGCCTGCTGGATCATTGGCGATTTTAATATCAGGGATCGGGGGCCCTCATCATCATCATCGTCAGATGCCCTCGCCGCTCTTCTGGACCTGGCCGCGCTGGTCGACGTGGCCACCCAGTTCGACGCCGCCCACCTGCCCACCAGAGTCGCCATGCACGGCGACCAAGTCGAATCGAACCGCCTGGACCGGATACTCGTCCCTGCTGGAGTCCTGGATCGCGTGTCCATCTACGCGACCAGCCACTACCACCTCTCGGACCACCGCCTCGTGCTGCTCCAGGTGGGCCCGCCTACCACCGCCGTCTCCTACCCCACCCAGCCTCGCTTGGCCGCGATGCTCCGCTCGGGCCTTGCTCTCGAACATCTGGCTGGCTACATCCGGGAGTTGGAGGAAGACGCAGCGCACGATGACGACGACGGGACCTTCTGGGATAGGTGGACCTCCATCAAGGCGGGGCTGCTGGCGGAGGCCAGATCCCTGCACGACCCACGCCACGCTGCCAGCGACAGCTACGTCTACAGGGCGAGACGTTACATCGCGGCGCAGCTCGAGGCCTCCTCCATCCGGGCCGACTACCCATCGCTGCCGGACCTGGCACGCGCCATCCGCCTCCGACGCCCGGTCAGCGTCATCAGGGACGACGATGATAACGTCATCGAGGGCCCCGAGCTTCGGCGGAGGGCGTTCGCGACCTTCAGGCCCCGCTTCGCCCGTCCCACCACCGATCCAGCTGCGGGAGCTGCCTTCATCGCCAGCAGCGCGCCCACCACCACATGCGAGCTGAGTGAGGAGGACCCTCTCCACCGGCCGGACATCAGCCCCAGCGAGATCGCCAACGCCATCGAGCACCTCCCTCGCGGAAAGGCCCCCGGCTGGGACGGCTTGCCGTGCGAACTCCTCGTCGCCTTCAACGAGGACTTCTTCGCGGAAGCTCTGGCCCGGGTGTTCGCGGCTTCACGGCTCCGCGGTGCCCTACCTCCGTCGACGCGGCGCAGCTCCATCTGCCTCGTGCCCAAGGCCCGCGGAGGTCGCGGCCTTGACGGCTACAGGCCCGTCGCGCTGCCCTCGGCCGACTACAGGGTCCTGGCCGCCATCCTTCACCGGCGCCTCAAGCCCCACCTGCGGACCCTTGTGCCGGAATGCCAGACTTACGCCGTCCCCGGGAGGTCCCCGTCCTGGAACATCGCCAAGGTGACGGATGCTGTTGAGGAGGCAACCGCCATGGGCTCGCCGCTGGCCGTCATGGGCGTCGACTTGGAGTCCGCCTTCGATTCCCTGGACCGCGGCTTCCTGGAGTCCCTGATGACGTCCCTCCACCTCCCGCCGGCCTTCATGGGCTGGATTAACATCTTGTACGCCGGGGCGGACGCAACGATCCGGGCTGGAGGCTTTCACACCACCGCCTTCCCCCTCCTCAACGGCCTAAGACAGGGCTGCGCCGTGAGTGCCGCCCTCTTTAGCATCGCTACGGGGCCGCTGCTTCGTCGCCTGGAGTTGACCCTCGGCGTGGGCAACGTCATCGCCTACGCCGACGACATCGTCCTCCTTTTCCATCGCGACGAAGAATTCGAGCGGGTGGCGACCGTCCTCGAAGACTTCAAGCGGGCCTCCGGTATCGCCGTCAACCTCGGGAAGAGCGCGGGCCTTTGGTGCGGAGCCTGGCGCAACCGCGGCGACTCCCCTCTCGGCGCCTCCTGGTCGACCACCTCCATCAGGGTCCTCGGGCTCGACATCGCCCCCAGAAGCTCCGTAGCCCATCAGGAGCAGCATCTTCTCGCCCTCCTGGAGTCCGCCTGCCGCAGATGGACGCCCTTCACCCGCGGCCTATCCCTCGTCGGACGAGCTAGAGCGGCGAACTCGCTGGTGGGCTCCACCATCCAGCATCACCTGCACGGGTACCTGCCATCACCCCCGACCATCGCCAAGCTGCAGGCCAGACTAGCGAGGTTCGTCTGGGGGCCCGAGCACACGGCGTGGCTTCCCGCCGCCGTCATGGCGAGGCCCGTAGCCATCGGAGGCCTCGGCCTCCTCGACCTGGCAACCCAACTCCAGCTCGCCTGCCTAAAGGGTGTGCAGGTCGCGCTCCGCGGAGGCAGGAACGGCTTCGACTGGCTGGTCGCCAGCGGCAGCGAGGCCTGGATCCGCCCTCCACCAGACGGCACGCGTCTCCAGCCCCGCCGTCTCCGGTTGCTGAAGCTGTGGGAGGAGGCCTCCAAGATCCTGAGCCTCAATCACCGGGCGGTCCCCGCATCCCTGCTGCTGGACATCCCAATCATCGGTGGCTGCCGGTTCCTTCGCCCTCCCGACCTCCTGTCCCCTGCCCGCTGGCGCGGAGCCCGAGTCCGGGACCTTCTCGCGGAGGGCCACCTCACCGCCCGACCTACGCGCTCGGCCCTGGCTGACGCCGCGGCCCTGGGCGCCTTCTGTCGGAGGCTGACCTCCGAGAACGCCGTGGGCTTCGGGGCGGAGTCTGCACCCTCATCTAGCTCTTTAGCTGCTGCCGTGGTGCTGCGAGGGACGGCTACGCCGTTCCTCAACGGCCTCACGACCCGCTCGGCCCGACGGGCCCTGGATCGCCCGCGCCTCGCCGCCACGCCCATCTCAAGGTTTACCTCGAGATGGTCGCCCACCATCGGTCCACCACCATCCAGGATCGACTGGGCCTCGCTGCGGCGCTGCGCCCACTCGGGCCACGAGGCTGACGCGGCCCTCAAGTTGGCCCTCCACGCCCTGCCCCATCCGGCCCATCCTGCCTCGGTCGGCCCCTCCTGTCCTGCCTGCGGGTCCATCGACCGCTCCCTCGGCCACCGTTACTGGTGCTGCCGCTCCATCAGGCCTCTCATCAGAGAGGCCTTCAACATCATAGGGCGGCCCCCTGACCTGCAGGCTTGGATCTTCGGCGGGTCCGGCCTTGAGGACGACGCCCTTTCCATCCTGGCGTCGGCAAAGTTGCGAATTTATCGTTTCTTTGTCCAGGTTGGGCTCGGAGAAGCGGTGGAGGACCCGCTCATCGCCTGGTCCAGGACCCTCCAGCGTCGAGGTTTCCTATCTTCATCCCCCTTGTAAAATATATGTAATATATATGTAAATCTTTCATTCATTCTCTCTGTAATTTTTTTTTCTTTTTCTTCTCTTTCGCTCTCTCTTTGATTGATTGATGTAATATTGTCTATGATGACAATAAATATTTTTTAATTGTCAAATTGTCACACACACATACATTAATTTTTATATATATAGACAAAGAAAAATTACTTAATAGAATCACACACACATATATATATATGTAGTAATCCCGAGGTGGAATGTACTGGGCAGTCGTGGTCGTGGGTGTGTGATGGGATTCCCGCACTGGGACAGCAAGAGACAGAGGCAGGTCTAGATGGTAACTCCAAGAAGGTAGAGGTAGACCACGGACGAAGACAGTCGGACCACGGGCGTCACGGATGCCCTACATCGCGGATAGGGGTGAGAAACCCCCGACCGTATAACGGCGTGGCTCTGAAAACAACTATTAACTGAACAACTTTGTCCCATCTTGGGGGACCTTATATATTGGACGCTCGCAGATGGCGGCGAGTTCTGATTGGTTCCCGTAATCACGCCACCTGTCAAGCGCTGGGTTATTAATTATGTCTGGCCACCTGTTCGGCCACCTGCTGACGGGGGAATGAACTCATTAGCATAAACACCTGTTAGTCTGGGTTGTTTATCACGTCTGGCCTTTGTCGTCTGGACTACCTTTACCTCTTTATTTTATTTGTCACTTCTATTGTTCGATACATATTTTATATAGATATGGGTTTATAATAAATATTAGAAGAAGGTTGTGATCTAACTAGAGCTCAAAATATACTACATATATATATATATATATATATATATATATATATAAAATTTAAAAAGGGTATTAAAGAAAAAAAAACTATATATATGGTTAAAAGGGAGGTTTTTAAGGGAAGAAAATATAAATTTTATACAAAAGAAAAAAAAAGGCGTATTATGCCAAAGTCCCAGATTATCCCCAACCTACCTCGACATCCAGCCACCCAAGTCCAGGATTCGAAATGGGGCGGCTAAGGCCGCAGCCAGCGGCCTGAGCCCTCCGCAACTCCAAGTCTTTAGCTTCTCAGGAAGAAAATCTAACTCTCACTAGAAAAAAAAAAAAGTAAATATCCCGCTTCCTTGCCCCAGTGTTGCTGGACTCACCCCCAAGGCTATCATCCCTCTTCTCTCTATGAAAATGAAAAATAACAAAAGGCATCTTAAAAAAATGAAAAATAAATTAAATATAAAAATTATTAAAGAAATATTCACAAAAAATACAATAAAAATTTGAAAATATTGAATTAAAAAATAATTTTAAAAATATAATTAATATTAATATTGTTGGATTTGGGCATCTTGGGGTCAGCTTGGGAAAGGTTCAGGGCTCGTGGTGGAGCTGGTGTTCTGCATGAAGATGGTGATTATAACACCCACCATGGGCTTGTGGCTTGCCCATAGGCATGCTGGAGTCTGGTTTGATACTGGTGGAGTCAGGTCAAGCACCATAGGTCGGTGGCTTGACTACAGGGAAGGGGCGTCTGAGTCCATCTTGGTCTCTGGCTTGTGGTCAAGTCGGCCACCATCGGACTTGTGGCTCGACCACCAGGAAGGGGTGTCTGAGTCCATCTCAGACTAGCTTGGTAGGGCCAGGTCATCCACCACAGGTCAGGTGGCTTGACCACAGGAAGGGGATCTCAGTCTCTGGCTCGGTGCTGCCAAGGCTAAAGGTGGCTTCAGGCTCCATCTCGACACCTCGCAATCACCAGAGGTTTGTGGCTTAGATGGACAAAGGTGAGATATGGTTAGGTTAGGTGGCGTTCTGGGTTATTTTGGCATATTATGTTCACGAGGTGTCCCAACATTTCTAACCACATGCGGTATAATTTTAAAATGTCGTTTTACATTTATTATTATTATTTTTTGAAACTTTCTTTTAATTCCTGAAACATTATTTTAATATGAAAATAATATTTTAATAAAAAAAAAATATTTATAAACGAAGTCATTTCTTTTTCGTAATAAAACATTTGTTTATTTTAATTGTCATGTTTTGGCATTTCTTTCGAATAAAATTTTAGATGTTTTTATTTTGTACTTTTACAAAAAATGAGATTCATTTTAAAGTACATTAACCTTATTTTCTTATTAATTAATGCAATTGAATTTTTAGAGTGTAGCATTGTTAGAGAGAGAGATCCAAATATAAACTTTTACATATCCGAGGAGGAATTAGACCGAACAGTCGGCAAGTTATTTTGTCATAGCATTTGCATAAAATATATAGATGTTTTTAAAAAATCCACTTCTCCTCTTTGCTTATGCCTTTCTACCCAAAAGAAATCAGAATTAAGAAAATAAATACGTCACAATGACAAATAGTTGTCAAAATATTTTGAAAATGTAAACCATTTATTTGTCAAAGTAAAACATATTTCTTCCAAAATTAACAATATTTTCATACAAAATAATTGATTAATACATAAATTTAAAGTGTTAAAGCTGTATTTCTCAATAATTTTAATTCTTTTAATGGCTTATTTTTCTAATTTAATCTTTAAAAGAAATAACTACTCAATACGTAGATTATCTTCTGGGATCATTGTTGGTGAAAATTGAGAGCATTACCACCAAAATATTTTTGGATATTTTCAAACACCAACTTCTGACATATTTTACAAAATGATTATAACCAAGTTCTGGGGAAACTCCCCGGTATACTAACCTGAACCTAACCTAAACTAAACCTAAAATGAACCTAACTTTCTAATGGCTTGTAAGCACCTTATGCTTAGATTTAGGATTAGTAAACCATATTATTTTTAAATTTTGTTGTGTATATATGTTATAAATAAAAATGATGAGTGAGAAGATTTCTGTTGTATTTTTGATCATGTTGAGGATTATGGTAATATAATGCAGTCGTGGTTGAAATTCTTGAAAGAATAATAATAAAAATAGTTTTGACCATTGATTTCTTTAATTGAACTAAGGAATATATATGAAAAACATAATTTGATAAAAGTACTGCCTGGCTTAAGGCGAGTAGAATAAGGAAAACAAAAGATTATTTACATAATGTACAAAGATTTGAGCCGGTCAATGGGATAAAGCAACAACAAGTTTTTATAGGGGAAGAGTGACCTTTGGCGGTCGATTTTGCAGAGTATTTGAATCTATGAAATATAATTTTAAATAAAATAATATTTTTATATAACATATGTGTGCACTGGGCAACTCTGTGCTTCACTTCCATCATTAATTGACAATATGACCCAGAATAAGTATATTGCTACGGCGTTTTATGGTTTCCACAAGTCCATATCTCAGAAGAAGGCCAAGTGACTCTCACTCCTCACTTTCTTACTGCTACTCTTTTTGTATTGTTTTTCTTGCTTCCCTCTTTCTCTTTCTTGTTTTTTTTCTTTTTCTTCTGTATATATTGTATTTCCTTTGTCTCACTGCTTTGTTCTTATGCATACCTCTGGTGAATCCTGTATAGGGTCAGTGACCCTAAATAAAGGCTTTTTGTTGTTGTTGTAAAACATACATGTGCACATTATATACAATTTTCATAAAATCACTCCATATAAGTATTTGATATAAGTTATATAAAATATATCTCTTATAAACACAAGGTAATAAGACACCAAATCCAAATAAATAAATATTGTGTGACATTTCGGTAACAGCATTGTTACTGAAATGTCACACACTATTTATTTATTTGGATTTGGTCTTATTACCTTGTGTTTATAATCTATAATCCAAATTGTGCCTCATCAATATCTCTTGTATATTATTATATATGAGAAATTGAAACTATTATAAACACGTATGATTCTTTTAAAAATTAAACAATTATCTATTGCCCTTACTGCAATGGAAAATTAATGTGAGGGCCTAGCTCATCAGTGGTGAACCCTCATTGCAGTAAGGACAGTAGATAATTTTTAAAAGAACCATTTGCATCTTAAATAGTTTGAATTTCTCATAACAGATGGGCATGCTAATACATCAGATTTTATGTGTGAAAAAATAATTCTTCTTTCTTATCTCAAAGCCATGATAATCATGGTGGGTAGTTAGCGACTGCTTTTACTGTAAGTGCACCACATGTCTACACACGTGAAAAGCAGTTTGACTTTGTACTTAGATATGTGCCAGAGCCCTGTTTGGGTACTCGCACTCGCTGGTGGGGTTGGACTTTTGCAAGAATCGGGGGCCATTGGAGCATTTTTTTTTTTTTTATATAACAGAAAAAAAGTGTCCAATGCGGGAATCGAACCTGGGTCGTAGTAGTCGAAAACCAAACGGTTTAACCAGCCTTCCACCGACCCCCATGAAAAAATAATTTAAAAAATAAAATAATAATAATAAAAAAAGGTCAGGTGTAGGCATTAAAAACAAAGAAGGTATATCCTGACCACGAGCACATGAGATTTTTAGATGGCAGAGCGCCATCTGGTGGAACAGAAATCAACTAAACATTGATTTAGCCTGTTCCCTGATATTTGGCCAACCCAATTTCTTGATAAATCAAGAAAAGCTATCTATGAACATGGTTTCTAGCTGAAAGTTTCTACTTCAATCATAAAAAGAAATCACATCTATACATGTTAATTACTCAATATTGAGCTCTACTTGTGTGTGGCAGGAATTTCAGCAGAGCTCTTCTATGTGCATCGCGGCGTATTCCGGCGCAATGCCATGGCGTATTCCTTCGCTCTCCAGCCCAGAGTTTCCACCCTTCATTTTAATTGGCAGAGCTATCACAAGGTGCCTACCCCAGCTTCCTGTAAAAGTCACTATACATGTACTCAGCCTAAAAGGTAACACAAATATAAATAGGTAAATCTTCTTGGGCGAAGTAGAAAGCACCTGCCTTTGTCATTAAGACTGGGAACACTACTCAGTGGCAGGCCGACTTAGCTTCAAAAGAAATGGCCGCCTCTGACATGAGGAACAAACACCATTTGCAGCCGCTCCTAACATGGAGTACTGATGAAATGATCCCTTGAATCAATATTAAAATAAGAACATTAAGCCTCCAGGGAAAAGAAAGAAAGGCTTTCTTGCCTGAAAGCTTGAGAGATTTTAAATAAAAAATATTTAAAAAATAAACTTTTCCCTGGAGGCTTTATGTTCTTGTTTTTATATTATGGAATACAGACTCATCCTGTATTCCTGGATCAGGAGCCCTTACAGGGTACTATCAGCCGGGCGAGCTTAGCCCAGGTTTTTTAGTGAGCTTGTTACTGCTCCTCCTCCTCCTTTTTCATCCGGGCTTGGGACCGGCAAAGGCGGAGTTAAATAGGTAAATTAATTGAGCCAATGACAGCAGATCTTTTTTACTCATCATGGAGAAATATGGACAATGAATTCATTCTTCATCAACTTGTGTAACTCTACAATGGGATTTTAAAAAAGATTGATATTTCAATTCCAACAGAGATGCCTTCATCTGACAAAAGTGTAATTTTTCCAATTGAAAAGGCTATTGGTCTAATGTGTTTCTTTATTGCTAACTGTCAAATATTGGTGCCCTCCCAAAGACTGCTTGTTAATAGAAGAGTGTATCAATTATCAATAGAAGTTTTAGAGCTTTCATAATGGAAAGTATATATATATTTTTGCTTATCCCTAGTACACGTGGTACAGGCCATAATAATCATGGTGGGTAGAAGTACTTTTACTGTAAATGCACCACATGTCTACACATTTGAAAAGTAGTTCGACTTTGCACTTACAAATGTGCCTGAGCCCCGATGAAAAGTAGTGAGAAGTGCAGTGATGGGAGTAGCACTGCCGTCAAAGTGACATATTACATTGCTTCCAGTTTCAGCAAGGGTACGGCACAATTTGGAACTTAAATAGAAATGACAAGGTGTGTAAATATGTGGCACCATTGTTACATAAGCATCTCTTATTGTGTGACGTTAACACATAAATAGTATGTGACATTTTGGTAACAATGCTGTTACAGAAACATCACACATTATTTTTTTGGATTTGGTCTTATTACCTTGTGTTTATAATCTATAATCTAAATTGTGTACCTTATCAAAGAAAGAATAAAAAAAGTATTTATAAAAAAAAATTCAACAATACCTTTTAAAGAAATCCTTTATGGTGTTTTTTTTTAATACTGCTTACATAAAAGAGGTCTATCAGAAACACTAAATTGTTCCTGCGGAGAAACTGAACAAACTGCTCTTCACCTTATCTATGACTGTCCGAACTTTACAGAAGTGAGACATCGATTGTTCCCTGATCTAAATGATTTAACTCTCTTACATCAGCCACTTTGTCTATATAAATTTTATAAACTCTGTCGATTAATACATGTATATAAATTTGTAAATATTTAATTCTAAGTTCTAATTTGATAAGGTACAATTTGGATTATAGATTATAAACACAAGGTAATAAGACCAAACCCAAATAAATAAATAGTATGTGACGTTTCGGTAACAGCGTTGTTACCATCTTCAGACAGAAGTACTGAATTTAAAACAGTAACTATTTAAAACATGCTGTGGTAAAATTTCTTATTCAGTACTTCTGTCTGAATATGGTAACAACGCTGTTACCGAAATGTCACACACTATTTATTTATTTGGATTTGGTCTTATTACTTTGTGTTTAAGTTCTGATTTGTTTGTTTCCTCTGTAATAGGGGCAATAGCGCGCCTGGTTGATTAATAAATATACAGCTGCCATGTCAAGGATGGTCAAATGAGCACGCAGGATTGGTAGGGATGTCTATTTGACTCCTCTTTGTTGTTGTTGTTGTTGTTTCTTATCCCGTTGTGTAAAGATTACACAAATTCCAGACTCCTCTTTAGTTACCTTATGGAGAACAAGAGCAGGGAGGATTATTCCACAACTTCCGTCAACAAGCATGACTTCACTACTGGGTTTCTTCTACTCCTAAATATTTTATCCTATTGTGAATACAGTAGAACCTCCACGAGAGGACACTCGTGCTAAAGGACACCTCTCTATAAAGGACAGTTTTCATTTGTAAAATTACCATTTTTACTATTTAGCTACTCTCTGGATACTATTACAGTTGGAGCTCGTCTACCCTCCCTAAAGAGTGGAAACATGCCACAATTATCCCCATCCACAAACCAGGCAAGCTTGAGAACCACCCAACCAACTACAGACCTATCTCTCTGACCTCTATTCCCTGCAAAATCATGGAACACATGATTCTCAATAGGTTAACTTTTTATCTTAACCTCAACAACCTACTAGACCCTCATCAAAGAGCTTTTAAAAAATATCAAAGCACAGAAGATTCAATCTTTTACTTCGTTCAACAAATCCAGGACAGCTTCCATCATAAATCTACAAAATCTACTATAGCAGCCTTCATCGACCTTTCCCAAGCCTTCGACAGAGTCTGAAAGGAAAAGCTAATTCTCAAACTCGACAAACTTGGAATAGAGGGAAGTATGCTGAGTTGGATCAGCAATTTTCTATCCAAACGCACCATACAGGTTAACTTCAACAACATCAAATCAAAAACCACTCATATTTACCAAGGTCTACCCCAAGGATCAATCCTAAGCCCTATTCTCTTCAATATTTACCTAAATGATGTACACACTTTTATCAAACCACCAGCTAAAATTGCCCTTTATGCAGATGACATAATCATCTGGGTCTCCAAAAACAACCTCTCCGATGCAGAACAATCTCTGAATAAAGCCATGAAAAATCTGCAAAAGGTAACTCAGAAACTACAATTAGCCATCAACATCAGCAAATCTGAAATCGGCACTTCACCATCAACAACCACCTTCGCCACTGGACCCCAAATATTTCCTTAAATAATTCAAAACTCCAATATTCAGATTCCCCAAGATATCTTGGTGTCACACTCGACCCTGCGCTCACTTTCAAAAAACATATTGACACCATGATAAGCAAAGCCAAAAATAGGCTCAAAATCCTTTAAAAAATATCAGGCTTAAACTGGGGTGCAAATGCCAATATCTTACGCACAACGTACCTTGCACTCGTAAGACCTATTTTGGAATATGCTACACCAGCCTGGATCAAAGCAAGTAAAACTAACCTATCCAAAATAGACAGAATCCAAGCAAGCGTAGCTAAAATCATCAGTGGGCTTCGAGGATCCTGCCCGAACGCATTGCTGAACTCGAATCCAACCTTCTTCCCCTGCACCTAAGGAGAAAAATCTGCTTTTCAAAATTTATAACAAAAAAGATTAACTCTCCAAAAGAACATCTTACAGGAAAATTTATTAGAAATTGGGTCCCAAACCAAAGATTAAAACGCCCCACTCCTCTCAACCTGGCTCACAACTCTAATCTTTTAGACATCCCAATTAATCCCAAACACAGAACTTCCTATCCCCCACACAAAACTCGCAACAAACACATCTGTTTCCCTCATCTACCAGAAAATCCCCACAAACATGAAAATCAGCCAGAATTACTTGAAGCTCTTGGCCTCCAAATCATTGAGGAAAATAGCTCCCTCTACGACATCACAATTTACACTGACGGTAGCCAACTTGAAACTGGACTGTCTGGCAGTGGAATTGCTATCTACAAAGATAAGATCCTGAAAAAAATCTCCCTCTCCCACCCTAGACATCTTTCAGTTTATAAATCAGAACTCTGCAATAGATACGGCCGTAAAAGACATCAACATCAACTCACCAAGCAAAATAATAATCTACTCCGACTCAAGAGCAGCCATTTATACCCTTCAAAGCTGCTTCTCCAGTCAAGAACCTCTCCTCAAGAGCATTGCTAAGTCTGTGAACCGACTCCCAGCTAACAGCTCAGTCACAGTGCAATGGCTTCCAGCTCACGTTGGAATTCCTGGTAATGAGCTGGCAGACTCTCTGGCAAAGGCTGGAGCTCTTGGCCTACCTGAAGCAAGAGAATCTACCACCCATCTAGACGAAAGAGACCTCCTCCGTACCATCAAAACCCAATGCCTGCAGGAATGGAAATCTGATGCTGCACATGACTGGTACAGAGCAGGAGGGACAAGCACCGGTTCTGTCCTCCCAAGAGAACAACAGTCTTTGATTTCCAGACTTAAGTCTGGTCATTTACGGACAATGACTTTCCAGAATGGTTGCAAGGTTTCCCACTATGTACTAAGTGCAATTCTCAGCTTGCAACCCCAAAACACATTATTGACTGTATTGACTCATCCATTGATGAGCTCTACTCTTCCCCGGCAGACACCATCAAAAATCTCAAGCTTTACAAGTTTGATACCTTAGTGTGATTGAGTGGAGATAAGAAAGAAGAAGAGGTACTCTCTGGTAAGAGGACACCTCCCCCATACGGACACTTTGGCTCTGAATTTAGGTGTCCTTTACAGGGAGGTAGTTCTACTGTAATAGTCTTTGAATTGCTGCCACCTTCCATTATCTATCTTAATTTTGTAGCTGAATGAAAGCTATAAGGTTGTGCTATGTGCGGTGCACCAATTGTTGATGCACAGGCCTTGTATATTGTGTCCACTACAAGGTCTAATTGGTCCATCTTCTGCCACAAACTACAAGTTGGGGAACAGCACCAAGGAAAATCCTGCACTAAATAAATAGAATTAAATATTATTGAACAAGGTAATAAGACCAAATCCAAATAAATAAATAGTGTGTGACGTTTCGGTAACAGCGTTGTACTGGTACAGCGACAAGTACTTTTGTCTGAAGATGGTAACAATGTTGTTACCGAAACGTCACACACTATTTATATATTTGGATTTGGTCTTATTACCTTTTTTTATAATCTATAATCCAAATTGTGCCTTATTAAATATTATTGACTTTTCATCAGTGTAAATTTTCTAAAATTATTGGACTGTGGAATTATACACTGCATTTCTTCTTATGAAACTTGTAGCATTATTCCATTTAAACACTTTGTCAGGTGGTTCTACATTTTAATCTTTTTATAAAGCGAGAGATTTTCCTTCCCCAAGAAATTATTGACCTTTCGTGCTGACCAGCTCACAGCGCTCTCCACAACCAAAGGTACAAGCAGGTTATTAAGGTCTCATTCCCATTGCAACCACCTTAATAGAGAGGTTTGACTGTACTTTCCACTATGAACAGTTGTGTTATGTATGACATCTGTTGTCCACAGGTGACCTACGCGATCAAGTTCTCCATGGAGGGAGAAGGGGCTGTGACACCCTCCATGAACATCTCTTCCTCTGGTCTCGTGCCTCTTCAGCCTTCTGGTAGGTGGACTTTCAGCATGTATATTGGGATTCAGACAATAATTCTTTTTTTTTTTCCTTATCCCTAGTACATGTAATACAGGCCATGATAATCATGGTGGGTAGAAGTTGGCGACTGCTTTTACTGTAAGTACACCACATGTGAAAAGCAGTTCGACTTTGCACTTACAAATGTGCCAGAGCCCCGTTTGGTTACTTGCTCTCGTTGGTGGGGTTGAACTTTTGCAAGAATCGGGGGCCATTGGAGTATATATTTTTTTAAATCAGGAAAAGTGCCCAATATTGGAATCGAACCCTGGTCGTAGCGGTCAAAAACCAAGGGTTTAGACCATCCTTCCACCGACCCCCAGACAATAATTTTAAATCCTTCAAGTTGACTTTTGGCACCTATACGGACAAGAATTCTCCAATTTTTGATCTGTTGTTGACAACTCTAGTGACTTTCTGGTAACTTCCTTGACCCCTTCCTTATTGGAGGTTTTCCTCTCTTTCTTCTTCCTACAATTTTTATCAACATCTTTCAAATCCATATGTCCTTATATGTGTCTGAAGTAGGTTAAAAAAAAATAATCCTCAAGAATTGAGCCCCTCCCTGAAATCTTTTATATTTAATATAGGAATTCAATGGTTAATGAAACTCCGCCTTTGCCGGTCCCAAGCCCTAAAACCTGGGCTCAACTGGCCTGGCTGATAGTACCCTGTAAGGGCTCCTAATCCAGGTATACAGGATGAGCAGCGTTTGTACTCCATGTTAGCAGCAGCTGCACATGGCATCTGTTCTTCATGTCAGAGGCGGCCATTTCTTTTAGAGCTAAGTCGGCCTGCCACTGAGTAGTGCTCCCAGTCTTGATGACAGAGGCAGATACATTCTACTTCACCCAGTCATGATGGTTGTCAAACAGACACCATTAAGGGTCACAACTTGATACCCTAATATGTTTGAGTGGAGATAAGAAAGAAGAAGAATGGTTAATGCCTCAGAGGTAAATAAACATTGCACAGGTAATGAACTCAACACGGGTTCACTGATTAAAATCATGTGATTGGCTGTTTTACTGTCATGTGACCTTATTTAACCAATCAGATCATGCATAAGATAGATACCATATATATGAAAAATGATTTCAAAAGGAAAATTGTACTGTGGAAGTGGCATCATGTTTTAATGTTGGATTGAAACAATTATTTCATTTATTCTCGATAAGGCACAATTTGGATTATGGATTATAAACATAAGGTAATAAGACCAAATCCAAATAAATAAATAGTGTGTGACATTTCGGTAACAGCGTTGTTACCATCTTCAGACAAAAGTACTGAATGTACTTTAGAGTCTTAGGATTACTAGGGATTCAGTACTTTTGTCTGAAGATGGTAACAAAGCTGTTACCGAAACATCACACACTATTTATTTATTTGGTCCTATTACCTTGTGTTTAATTTATTCTCAAACCACATGCACAGCTGCTAAACTTTGATTTACTGTTATATCTGTTTTGGAGTTTAAAATATCAAGTTTTGTATTTTCTTCCTCTTCTTCTTGCTTATCCCTAGTACACGTGGTACAGACCATGATAATCATGGTGGGTAGAAGTTGGCGACTGCTTTTACTGTAAGCACACCATATGTCTATACATGTGATAAGCAGTTCGACTTTGCACTTACAAATGTGTCAGAGCCTCGTTTAGTTACTTGCACTCGCTGATTGGATTGGACTTTTGCAAGAATCAGGGGCATTTTGGTAGCATTTTTTTTTTTTCTTAAATCAGAAAAAAAGTGCCTAATGCGGGATTCGAACCCGGGTTGTAGCGGTCAAAAACCAACGGTTTAGACCATCCTTCCACAGAGTTTTGTATTTTATTTATTATGTACAGTAGAACAACCTCCATGAGAGGACATTCTTGCTCTCTACAAAGGACATATATATTGTCACATTTGGTCAAGAATCTCCTATAGACTATTGACAATTAAAACAAATTTATTGACAACTCAGTCAATATTTACAAAATGAGGAAGAGATCATAAAAATAATTAGAGAAAATAAAAAAGATAGCGAAAAGTGTGTTCGAACCAGGGACATCAGGTTCTAAAGTCTAAAGCTTTCTCAGCTAGGCTATTTTGCCTTATTATATAATAATTTAAAGACGAATTTATAGAGTCTCCTATAGATAGGATAAGGCACAATTTGGATTATAGATTATAAACACAAGATAATAAGACCTAAGATTTAGAACAGGCTGTCTCAAGCCATTGAAGATAGAAAATAATAACAAAATCTACCCCACTTGCCCAAAATGTAGCTTGGCACCTGCAGCTCCAGAACACATTTTGGCTTGCATTAGATGCACTAAACAGGACCTTTGGGAGAGGCCGCTGCTCATCATAAAACAGCTCGAGGAGCATGAACTCATGGAATTCGTGTAATCTTTACACAAGGGGATAAGAAACAACAACAACAGGTAATAAGACTAAATCCAAATAAATAAATAGTGTGGGATGTTTCGGTAACAACGCTGTTACCGAAACGTCACACACTATTTATTTATTTATTTGGATTTGGTCTTATTACCTTGTGTTTATAGATAGGATTGTAATTTAGTAAATTTTTCTCAAGTTGGAATCTTTGTGTGTTTTTATAAAAACTTGACCAAGGATGTTGAGATAAAATTGTTTATATCCTCTCTTTTGTCCTTCTTTATCATTCTATATCATTCTGTATTTAAGGGGATTGGTGGAAGGATGGTCTAAACCAATGGTTTCAACCACTACGACCCGGGATGGAATCCCGTATTGGGCACTTTTTCCTAATTTAAAAAAAAAATGCCCCAATGGCCCCCGATTCTTACAAAAGTCCAACCCCACCAGCAAGTGCAAGTAACCAAATGGGTCTCTGGCACATTTATAAGTGCAGAGGTCATACTGCTTTAAACATGTGGTGCACTTACAGTAAAAGCAGTCGCCAACTTCTACCCACCATGATTATTGTGGCCTTTACCATATGTACTAGGGATAATAATAATAAAAAATTCTTTGTTTAGGTGTTAAGTGTTTAAATTAAGAAAAAGACATCATGCAAATAAAAGTTGCTGATGGTTTGCGCTATCTGTAAATCTGTGAATAAAGATCAACTAATCTTTGATTTTAATTATTCCAGAATTGGTCAAATAGTCATTTATCCACCTGATCCCAGTACAATTTCACTTGGCAGAGTTGACTGCTACAGTCCCCAGGTGGCAGATAGGGGAACGACCTTCAGATATGAAGGCCAGCTGTGAAACAAGCAGAATAACTCTGACGAATAAGCAGTCGTGGACCAACAGCAGCATTGTTAGAAGAGGAGAAATACCTCTTTAAAAATCCTGAGTTCAATTGACCCGGTTGATAGACCTCAGCAAGGGTCCCACTCCAGGGATATGGAGGAGTTGCGTCTGTACTCATGTTAGAGTCGGCAGCAAAGGCGTCTGCTTCCATGTTAGGAACGGTCTCAAACTACAGGCAAAGTCAGACTTTCACCAAAGTATGCCTGGATCATGGTGCCATGATCAAAGAAAGCTGCACCCCTACACCCTATTCCATGAGATCGTGGAATTCGTGTAATCTTTACACAAGGGGATAAGAAACAACAACAACAACACAATTTCACTTTTTGTAAGTGCAAAGTCTAACTACTTTTCACATGTGTAGATATGTGGTGCACTTACAGTAAAAACAGTTACCAACTTCTACCCACCATGATTATCATGGCCTGTACCACGTGTACTAGGGATAAGCAAAAAAAAAACTTTTGTGCTATTTTTCTCACAAGCTGTTTGAAGTTCAGACAAAAGTTTCTCCAGCCACTGGAGAGAAGGTGTACTGTGGAACAAGAGATGTATTGTAAAGAGAAGTTATGCAGTGTTCCAGGTGAAATTCCACTGCCAGCCTCTATACAGACTCCCCAGCTCTGACCTCCACCTCCTGATGACTATCACTCTGGACGGAGGGAAGGATTCCATTGAAGTTCGTCGACACCGTTTCTGCTTCAACGGTCAGTACCTGGCGTCACCTAAAGCCATTTTTGGACTATTTACATTCAACAATCCGCCTTTGCCGATCTCAAGCCCGGATGAAAAAGGAGGAGGGGGAGCAATAAAAAACTCACTAAAAAACCTGGGCTCAGCTGGCCCGGCTGATAGTACCCTGTAAGGACTCCTAATCCAGGGATACAGGATGAGCAGCGTTTGTACTCTCATGTTAGGAGCTGCTGCTCATGGTGTCTGTTCCTCATGTCAGAGGCGGCCATTTCTTTTGGAGCTAAGTCGGCCTGTCACTGAGTAGTGCTCCCAGTCTTAATGACAAAGGCATTCTACTTCACCCAGTCATGATGGTTGTCAAATCTCCCCGCTATGTTGCATCAGTGCATCACTACCAGATACTCAAGAGTGCACTCCTACCCCAGAGTCCTCATAGGAGAGTGGGTTGGTCTAAGATATTAGATACAGGGTGAAGTAACACAAGTTATAAATAAATATTTGGTTTTATTACCTTGTGTTTTTATAATATTGTAGCGTAGAAATCAGGTCTAGGAATATCTTAAGATGTGAAAGTATTTATTGATGACGTCAGTTGACAACTATCAAACAACTATCTACAGCTAGAGAATATTGACCAACCCAGCTAAGGACCATGTATGATGGTTCCATAAATACATAGTAATTCTCTGTGCTAAATGTTTCCATTGAATAATTATAAACACAAGGTAATAAGACCAAATTCAAATAAATAAATAGTGTGTGACGTAACAGCGTTGTTACCATCTTCAGACAAAAGTATTGAATATCAGTACCTTGTGTTTATAATTTATAATCCAAATTGTGCCTTATCATTGAATAATTAAATTAAATAAGAAAATATAAATTATTTCTTCGCCACAATCAATAATCCCAAATTGTGCCTCATCATGTAAGGTGAAGTGGAAGGGTGTGTGTAGGCTTGGTGAAGGAGAGACAAGGCCCTGGACAATCAGGGCTGGTGGCTGCTGGACTGGTTGTGGTGGCCATCTTGGCCTTTCTCTTGTATATTGTGCTGCGCTGCTGGCAGCCCACCAAAATGTGAGTCTTGGTCTCCCCCTTCTATGGTTACAAGCTGCTGACCTGTTGAGCCAGGCCTGTGGAGCCGGCCCTGCCTGCTGAGTGGAACCAAGCCTTCCTCCCCAGCCATGCCACACTCCACTCCTCCTTCCGTGAGTTTCCTTCAGAACACATTTCTTTATGCCCAAGTTGATTATGGAAAACTGAAATTAGAGCAACACCACCAACCAATGAGGAGCTGTAGAACTCAACAATCCACTGAGAGACTTGGTCTCTCTCAGGAGTAAACTGGCTGCTGTGTAAAAACTCATTCAGGGACCTGGTTAGATTGCATGGGCTGTGGAGATTTCTGTTTTGAAAGAGGATCCTTCATAATACAGGTGTTTTTTTTTTTTTGCTTATCCCTAGTACATGTGGTACAGGCCATGATAATCATGGTGGGTAGAAGTAGGCGAGTGCTTTTACTGTAAGTGCACCACATATCTACACATGTGAAAAGCAGTTCGACTTTACACTTACAAATGTGCCAGAGCCCCGTTTGGTTACTTGCACTCGCTGGTAAGGTTGGACTTTTGCAAGAATCGGAGGCCATTGGAGCATTTTTTTTTAAACATAAAAAAAGTGCCCAATGCAGGAATCGAACCCGGGTCGTTGTGGTCGAAAACCAATGGTTTAGACCATCTTTCCACCGACCCCCCATACCGGTGTTAATATCTTTTAATGGGGTTCTATTTTTATTCAAGTGGTATTCCCCAATCTTTTTCTACTAATGTTTATTCACACTCTGGGTTTTGCAGCTCACCTTATATATACCAAATACAGTGAAACTTAACATGCTATAGTCAAACTTATTTAATTCAACGTCCCAAGGGATCACAATTTTGGTTGAATTAAAGTTTGTGATCAATTATAGTTAGTTGAATTAAAAATTCTGTAAATTTGGTGAGCAACCACCTCCTGATTGGCCGGCCACTTTTGTAAAAAACCAATGTAGCTGACTGAGACATATCCTTACTGATAGTAGAAGTTCCATACATTACTTGGAGAAACAAAGTTAGCAGGAACCTAATAGGCTACATCTCCAAAAACTCTCAAAGAACACAAACATTCATCTTCAATTTATTCCTTTTTTTTTTGCTTATCCCTAGTACACGTGGTACAGGCCATGATAATCATGGTGGGTAGTTAGCGACTGCTTTTACTGTAAGCGCACCACATGTCTACACATGAATTGATTCCTTCACACAAGGTAATAAGACCAAATCCAAATAAATAAATAGTATGTGACGTTTCGGTAACAGCATTGTTACCATCTTCAGACAAAATACTGAAGTCTGAAGTCATTCAGTACTTTTGTCTGAAGATGGTAATAACGCTGTTACCGAAACATCACACACTATTTATTTATTTGGATTTGGTCTTATTACCTTGTGTTTATAATCTAAAATCCAAATTGTGCATTATGATTCCTTCACATGTTGGCATTGAAGGTAATGAAGCTGCTGATGCGCTAGCAAAAAAAAAAAAAAGGCACAAGAGAACCCTTGCCACGAAATATAAATTTACTTTTAAAGAAAAAGAAACAATAGCCAAAATAAAAATAAACAAGAACTGGAGAATCCCACCTTAGGACAGTTGGTACATCCTAGAAGCAGATGGCCTCCAGAACATCAGAAATAGACAGCATCAAACAACACTAACAAGATTTAGAACAGGCCATCTCAAGCCATTGAAGATAGAAAATAACAACAAAATCTACCCCACTTGCCCAAAATGTAGCTTGGCACCTGCAGCTCCAGAACACATTTTGGCTTGCATTAGATGCACTAAACAGGACCTTTGGGAGAGGCTGCTGCTCATCATAAAACAGCTCGAGGAGCATGAACTCATGGAATTCATGTAATCTTTACACAAGGGGATAAGAAACAACAACAAGAGATGGCCTCCCGGACCATAAGCCGGATGTATGTGCACAAAGTACGACTTCTAGTTCTCCTGTTGAAGGGCATTGTTGGCCCAATAGATAGAGAAATGTTAAAGAAACCTGGCCTTGGATTGCTCTTGGATTTTATTGAATACTATTAATGATAAGGCACAATTTGGATTATAGATACACAAGGTAATAAGACCAAATCTAAATAAATAAATAGTGTGTGATGTTTCAGTAACAGTGTTCACTCAGCGTTCATTACTTAATAATCATTCAGTCCTTTTGTCTGAAGATGGTAACAACGCTCTTACCGAAATGTCACACACTATTTATTTATTTGAATTTGGTCTTATTACCTTGTGTGAATACTATTAATTTATTTGTATTTGGTATTTTTACCTTGTGGCTCCTGAGAGGTTTAGGTCCATAGAGAGATGTCTTAATGGACAAGCTGCTGGGTTTGTGCAGAACTCCAGGAGTTGGAGGGAGCCCCTGAGGATGTCCTACTGGAGGATGTATTACTAGAAGGTGAGGAGGCTTTAAAAAAACCTTTCTAACAAATAATGCAATATATTATAGTCTTTTTTCCCCCATCGAATTGTTACAAAAGGTGATAAGGTACAATTTGGATTATATCCCATTTATTCTTTTGTCTGATGATGGTAACAATGCTGTTGCCGAAATGTCACACACTAATAAATTATTTGGATTTGGTCTTCTTCTTTCTTACCTCCACTCAATCAAACTAAGGTATCAAGCTTGTAGAGCTGATAACCATGATTGGGTGAAGTAGAATGCGTCTGACTTTATCATCAAGACTGGGAGCACTACTCAGTGGCAGGCCGACTTAGCTCCAAAATAAATGGCCGCCTCTGACATGAGGAACAGACGCCATGTGCAGCCGCTCCTAACATGGAGTACAAATGCTGCTCATCCTGTTTCCCTGGATCAGGAGCCCTTACAGGGTACTATCAGCCGGGCCAGCTGAGCCCAGGTTTTTTAGCGAGCTTGTTACTGCTCCCCCTCCTCTTTTTTCATCCGGACTGGGACCGGCAAAGGCAGAGTTGGATTAGGTCTTATTCTCTTGTATCAATTTGGATTATAGATTATAAACCTATATAGTCTCAACTTTTGTACATAGATATTCTTTCCTTTTCTTCTTTTTCTCTTTTCTGAGCAAGGATTCAGTTCCTTCCCCTGCTTCTCATTTCTTTTTAGATTCATTTCTCACAGGAGAATCATCTGTATAAGACGAAAGGTCTTAATGAAAGCTTGTGTGTGTGTGTTATAGATTATAAACACAAGGTGATAACACACCATTTATTTGGATTTAGTTTTATTACCTTGTGTTACAAAAGGTATAAAAAAAATTGTGTCAATATTGAGTTAAAATCTTTGTGCCACAATTCAATAGCAAAAATTGGGTGAAAATAAAGATTATTATTACAAAGCAGCTATAAGTGAAGAATATGGTTTCTGCAAGTTCTCATTTGGTGTTTAATGACCAATGTTTACATTGTGTCTATGAGGCCTTAAAATCCATCAGAAATACTAATTATCAAGATATCTGGATTTTTACTGATAGTAGAAGTGCCATATAATACTTGAGTCACACAGGGGAACTTAGAGACAAAGTAAGCAGGAACATAATTGGTTATCTCCAAAAACTCTCAAAAACCTCAAAAATTCACCTTCAATGGATACCCTCACATGTTGGCATTGAAGGCAATGAAGCTGCTGATGTGCTAGCGAAAAAAAAGGCACAAAGAACCCTTGCCACAGAAAAATAAACTTACTTTTAAAGAAATAGAAACAGTAGCCAAAACAAAAATAAACAAGACCTGGAGGATCCCACCTAAGAACAGTTGGTACAGTGGAGTGAACCCAGGAGGAGCTCTGAACATCAGACAGCATCAAACAACACTAACAAGATTTAGAACAGGCCATCTCAAGCCATTGAAGATAGAAAATAACAACAAAATCTACCCCACTTGCCCAAAATGTAGTTTGGTACCTGCAGCTCCAGAACACATTTTGGCTTGCATTAGATGCACTAAACAGGACCTTTGTGAGAGGCCGCTGCTCTTCATAAAACAGCTCGAGGAGCATGAACTCATGGAATTTGTGTAATCTTTACACAAGGGGATAAGAAACAACAACATTGTGTTTTATTTTTTTAAATAGAAATGTTCTTTTCTCACATTCACACAGATACCTTAAAACTTTATAAAGAACAACTCACTTTTATTTAATAAGGCACAATTTGGATTATAGATTATAGAAACAAGGTAATAAGACCAAATCCAAATAAATTAATAGTGTGTGACGTTTCGGTAACAGTGTTGTTACCATGATTCAGTACTTTTGTCTGAAGATGGTAACAATGCTGTTACCGATACGTCACACACTATTTAATTTTTTGAATTTGGTCTTATTACCTTGTAACTTTTATTTGTTGTTTAAGTACAAACACACAACCTGAGTACTTATTCAGGCCAAGAAATTGAAATCTTGTTTTTGACATGTATATGATTCTTTTTTTAAAATAAAATAATTTTCTACTGTCTTTACTTCAATTGATAAATTAATGATGCTGCTTTTCACATGTGTAGACATGTGGTGCGCTTACAGTAAAAGTAGTCGTTAGCTACCCACAATGATTATCATGGCCTGTACCACGTGTACTAGGGATAAGCAAAAAAAAAAAAATTAAATGGAAAGGCCTGGCTCATCTTTGATGAACCCTTCCAGCGGTTTTCCCAGTTTAATCTACCATTCACCACTTACAGGCCAGGCCCTCCCATTAATTTATCATTGCATTTAGGGCAGTAGAAAATGATTTTATATATATTTTTAAATCATAAACGTCACAAAAATAGTTTCAATTTCTTTTAAAAGATTGAAATAAATACAGTTAAACCTGTCTATAGCGCCCCCTCTTGGAACTCACCAAAATAGGGTGTTATAGAAAGGGGGTACTATAGACAGGTCACTTTTAATGTAAATTGTTTACATTTTAATGTTTAAAATCGGGCGCTATAGAGAGGATGGTGCTATTTAGAGGGGGCGCTAACGACAGGTTTAACTGTATATTTTCATTCACAAGTCCTCATCAACTCTCAGTAACATGATCAGGAGATGCTTTTTTTCTTATTCTAACCACCTGATACAATGTCACGTAATGGCCCCCGATTCTTGCAAAAGTCCAACCCCACCAGCGAGTGCAAGTAACCAAATGAGGCTATGGCACATTTGTAAGTGCAAAGTCGAACTGCTTTTCACATGTGTAGACATGTGGTGTACTTACAGTAAAAGCAGTCGTCAACCTCTACCCACCATGATTACCATGGCCTGTACCACGTGTACTTGGGAAAAGCAAAAAAGCTGAGGGACTGGGTGTGGGCACAGGTACCTTTGGGAGGGTCCACCGCGGGGTGATGGGGGAGGAGTTGGTGCTGGTGAAGGTGGTGGATCCAGACAGAGCGGAGGCTGCCCAGGCCGAGGTCTTCCTGCAGGAGGCTCTACGCTTCCTGCCCCTGCCTCCCATCTGCCCCCAGCTGCTGAGGCCCCTGCCCCCCACCCCTGATGGCAAGGTGGTGTACCCAGGGGGACCCCTGAGTAACCTCCAGCATTACCTCTCCTCAGCCCGGGGTGTAAGTGCCTGAGTTTAGCTGCCTCTCCCTCTTTTGTCTTCTTCTTTATTATCTCATCTTACCATCATGATTGGGTAAAGTAAAATGCGTCTGCCTTTGTCATTAAGACTGGGAGCACTACTCAGTAGCAGTCCGACTTAGCTCTAAAATGAATGGCCGCCTCTGACATGAGGAACAGACGCCATGAACAGCCGATCCTAACATGGAGTACAAACGCTGCTCATCCTGTATCCCTGGATCAGGAGCCCTTACAGGGTACTATCAGCTGAGCACAGGTTTTTATGGAGCTTGTTACTGCTCCCCCTCCTCCTTTTTCAATCGGGCTTGTCCCTCTTTTGTGACATAAAAGAATAACCCTCCCCAGTCCTGTTAACTGTCTCAGCATG